>NTHP01000692.1:101319-162594 GCA_003416845.1 Oplegnathus fasciatus
TTATACATGATGCTGGGTGTAGAAAGCGGCTGGCAGTAGCATAGAGGGTGACTCATGCCAATAAAGACTATTGAATAAAAGCAGATGTTAAAACTTTCCCTGGTTAATTAAGCATCAGCTAAGTGCTGAGAAGTCATGTGAAGATTAAGGAAACTGCGCTGTTTGTTCCCAGGCTGCTATGATATCACCTGGTGTTTGAAGTCCTCCTCGTGGCTAATGACAGTGAGAGGAAGCATAACTTTGTGTTTATGTATGTGTGTTTGCATTGGAAAAAAAAAATCCTTTGACGCAAATGTGCGTGTGTAAATTTGAATGTGTGCTCTGCACCTGAAGTGTATCAGGTCTTGGGAGGCCGAGGGGATTGAGTGTTAGCATTAACGTCAGTGACTGGGAGGTGATGTGTTGAGACCTGTATCCCTGTTAGACCATGCTCCTTCCTGGCTGGCTGGCCTGCTGTCTCACCCCACCCTGCTGCAGACTGGGAAGAGTGTTTGAGCTTGTACTTGGTGGCAGGACAAAGTGTGCAGGGCAGGAATGGCGGCTTAGAGAGGCTGCCCTTTTTCTTTCATTTGTGCAAATAAGTTCAACAGGAAGCGGATATCAGAAAAGACAGATCCAAAGGGCTTAAACACATGCAGAGACATTAATGGACGGACACCCAGCGGTTGCGGTAAATTCCATTGAGGCGGAGTATGGTTTTTAGCACACTTTTACACATACAGACACACAATGAGAGGGTACCGCTTTTTTATGGGCTGTCAACAAAACTCTGAGCATCTAATAACAGTGCTGCGGCCAGGCGGTGGCTGAAGCATCCCTTTTAGCCCATCACAACTTAAGTGGCTGGAAGAGGAGTTAAGGCAGCGACGGAGAGACGAGTGGACGTGGGGTAATTGTCCGAACCAGGTGGAGTGGTTTCCAAATGGGAGGAAGGGAGACACGGGTGAACAAGCAGGAGGGTGGACGGACAGGTTTATCGTCACGACGACAGGCGCTCCATTCTATCACTGCGGTCACCTCTTCAGAGTCGTCAGTGGGGATCAGTGCAGCCCCATTGAACACGTCACGGGGAAATGAGCGGGTTGGCCCTGACAACTGTCAACACGGGCAGTTTGGATGGAGTGACAGGAGGTGAAGTCCACAGAGAAACAAAGAGGGGACTGCTGTGAGTTAGAGGTGGTGGAGGGCACAGCTATGGAGGAGGAAACCAATTCTGCCACAACAACACGATAGCCCAAACTCTTCCGAGTGGGAGTGAAAAGTCCAAACGCACGCTTAACTTAAGTGAACCAACAAAATCTCACAAAGCTTTTAAAAGACTAGACTTTCTAGCTCGAAGCCTGACCCTGTTAAATTTCTTAGGTTTGGGCTGCCATTCAGGGTGCGGTGAACACAGTAAAGCGATCATGAGAGGAAAAAAATGTATCGATATTTTAGTGACAGCCTCGGGACGTCTGATAGATGCCCCTCTCCTCAATCTTGACCGTAACCGTGCAATTACACGCACACACCACTTCCTGTGTCCGTCCATAAATCACAGCGCTCACAAGACAAAGAATGTGACACAGAAAGCAGGCAGGGAGGAGCGGCGCGGAGAGAAGTCTTGTGAACTGGGGCTGATCACTGCCAAAGTGCCTGAGGAGGAGTGGGTGGAGATGGAGGTGGTGGGGGCAGATTGAGATAGTGGATAAGACTGACAAGGATGAAATACTGCCCCCTCCTTTTCTCCAACAAACATACGTAAAGATTGTGCAGTACAGGACACATCTGAGGCCTGTGCCCTTGTCTTTCCTTGCACTCCCTCCCTCTTCACCTCCCTCTTGAGGGGGCGCTGGGGAACATTCCTGGGCTCCAGCTCCAGCTCCTCCACTCTGGGCATTAATCCCCTACAGCTGTGCCCCTTACTCCCTGACTCCCTCTCTGACTCCCTCCCTCCTGCCTCCCCCTCTGTCTCACTCCCCCGGTCCTTTCCTACCCCAGCTGGCCCTTCCACACTCTTAATACATTTTTCACAAGCTACTCACAAGTGACACATGTAAAGCAGGCCAGCTCAGTCACTCTACATTCAGCAAAGGACACACGCATCGCCATGGTGACACACACTCATGTGCATGCACAAATATATACACATAAAACCATGCACAGCACGCATCCTATTTTATGCTGCTTAGGTCTGCTAGAGTCCCTGATATATAGAAACAGTGTCAGTGTCACACACACCAAGCACACAGCTGCAAACATACACAGAAAATCCCCTCTGGCTGTGCCCCGAAGCCTCTGCTGTGAGACTGGGTTGAGGGCCCGAGGCCCCAGCATCACACACCAGGACCTTAGGATAGCCCAACATGACTTCTCTCCCTTCCTTTGAGAGAGACTCCAGCTCCTCCCTCCATATTTAATACAGAGACAGGGGAGAGACTCAGAGAATAATGTACTGGGGGGGCCTGTGAGACACATAAATTATGGAAGAAATGAGATAGAGTATGGTACATATATATATGTGGTATCCAATATACAGGTCAGGGTGAAACTTTGTCAATTATGAAATACTAAAAAAAAGAGAATTATTTGATCAGTTTCTTCAAATCCTCTGAGACCATATGCTTTTTATTAGCCCTCTGAAGCCGAGTAAATCTGATTTTGCAGTAATTGTGTTGCCAAACATAGTGATTATTGCTAAGTGGTATTTAACCAATTATCACCATGTTAATTGTAAGGATAACAAATGCAGCCCTGCTGCTGTTGGCTCAGTCCACGGTCTGACCCTACAAAGACTCCATGGAGGGCCATATAACTATACATGTCTGTTTGGTTTAAGTGTCTGTGCATATCGGCCATGAAGATAATATGCATGTTTTAGTTGTGTGTTGTCCATCTGTATGACAGTGTGTGTCTCACTATGTGACTGCATTAAAAGGATTTCAAAAATCAACGTGACCAGACCACACTGAGGAATGTGGTGCGGAAGTATTGGCCCCCCCACCAACTCTCTGACAGACAGGAGCGGAGTTAATAAGCCATGTCTCAGGAGGGGCTGCTGTGTGTGTGTGTGTGTGTGTCAGGATGCAGGGGCTCACAGGAGCACAGGAGTAAATTAAAACACACTTTAATAAAGTGACCAGAGGCGAGGCCTGTAGGCCACCTCCTTCAACACACACACACACACGCACACACACATACACACTCACATCCACATAAAGAAGGACACACTCCTCTGGGACAGGATGGAGAGGTATCCTGGTGAATGGAATGTGGACAGACGGGGGGACAGCAGCAAAACAGTCCACCGGAGAGAAGAGTACAGAGGGAGAGGGAGGGAGGAGGGGGAGGAGAGAGGTCAGGAGCAGCAGCCTGATAGTGCTTCGAGCTCCTCCACTCAGGCCAGGTGTCTCCCAACCAAATAAACCACTTCACTCCATAGCTGCACCTCCCGCTGGCTTCTGAAAGCAACACGAAACTTCAACCTCATACCTTATTCTCTCAAATGATAACTGGGCTAACAGGGTTATAGTTTGTCTGAAAGGAAAGTGGTGTGCTTAAAGAGTAAGTTTTAGGATGCACTCTTGAAGAACATTTTTTACCCATATACAAAAGCAAATTTCAGGCACCTGCTTTGAACCCTGAAAAGGACCTGATGTACAAAACTGGTCAGTTTGTGTGGTAACGCAGGAAATTTGATAAAAAGTCGAAATATCACAAAAAAGTTTTTACACTTGGCTGAGGTGAAAAAGCAACAAAGTGCAAATGGAAACAAAGCTGGATAATTAGTGCCACCAGCTGTTTATCTCAATGCACCCAATTCCTAAAATTCCCATAACAGTCGTGGATGGAAACAGGCATTATTTCGCACTTCCTTTTCCTGGTTTTCTGGAAATTCAGTAAAATGTTGTGTTACATTATATTACTAATATACTGTATCTTCTCAAGCTTTTCTAAAACGATCAGACAAGGAGAGCATGCTTTCACAGCTCCAAAATATATGTAAAAATCAATCACATTTCCCGAAACACCTAATAATCCAAATGTGGTGCAGCCAAACAATTTCACTGTAGGATAAAAAATCTAGTATTCACCTATATTCCTCAGTGGTATTGTGTTGTGTCGTTTGTGTTGCTTTGAATGTTTCTGTAGTATAATTTGTTGATTGTTTTGGAGAAAGTTGAACAATGAGAGGTCACTTGTTCCTCATTTATTTTTGATTCTTAAAGCTTCAATTTTGAGAGTTTTGACTGACGTGGTGGTGAGAAGAGAAGTAATGTTTGAAGCAGTGACCGAATTTTAATCCTTCATTTTGCAGTGAACTATCCCTTTAAGCATACAAATGAACTGTGACACTGATGCAAGATGGGAACAGGCTGTGTTCCTGTGGTCAAGCATTGTCTGCTCCTTAATAATCTCATTTTTGGTATATGAACAAAATACCTCCCACACACTGATCCCATCCCAGCTCCAGTACATTCAAATGGGCCGTTTCCTACATGCACGGACACACTCATACACTCACACACACACGGGGCTGTGGCCGAGTGCTGGGGACTTCCACTGTCATTGCTGCCAAGTGTTCCTAACTTCTTCCAAAGAAGACTTGAGATAGGGGCTTCTCACACACACACACACACATACGGAATTCTAAGCGAAGCCAACAAACACACCGCCACCTCTATGAAAACCCCTCCAGCCAGCAAATCACGATCTGCTGATCCGACAGAAATAAATGTCGCCAGGCGGGGATACAAGGCGACTCATCTCCCATGTAGTTTTCATCTAGGCCTATTCAAATGAAGTGTGTTTTAATTTAAGCTGCTTTGCATTTGACTGTGGGGCGTCACAGCATGCAATGAGTAATCGCCTTTGATTATAGCACCTCGCCTTACTCTTGCTAAGGGCAGAGACTCTATCTATCTATCTATCTATCTATCTATTGTATCTATCTATCTGTCTGGTTTATTGACTTTTTTATTACTTAATTTGAAATCTAGCCATCATCCTTATTGGTGATAATAACATTGTACTCACCAAGTTAATTGGATTATCTGAGATCTGGCTTGGTTAACCTGTCTGATTGACTGACCGCTCGTTTTTCTTGCCCCATTAGACTTCCCAGATCTCAGCAACTGGCCCTTTGCTAAGCCCCGCCCACCTTAGTTACTGTCGCTATGCCTGTCAAGCTTCCCGTTCTCGCATGGCACATACGCAGTTACAATGATAATGGTGGCTGATTTACCACTCCAAATTCTTAGTAATTTTTTAAACAATGTGTCCTTGATTTCAGACAGAGTTAAACAAAAGCAAGCCTCTCATATCTACCCGGCGACTGTCAATTTACTGAAATGACAACCATAGCTAGCCACCTGATTTTATCAGCTGTAGCTAGCTAGCTAATTAAGCTAACATACGCTCCTTGAGTTGGTTGAAAACACTGTCTGACTTTTTCATTTTCTCCAACTCACTCATTTTAAAATGAGAATCTTGGTCTTAAAAATGCACTTGGTGGCTACATACATGATATTGTGTTAAGAGACAGAAGCTAACATTGCATGCCTGAGGCAAAAAGTCAGCTAGATGCGTCAGTTGTGAATGTTTCTTTTTTCAAACATAACTTGTAAGCCAACAAACTAAAGTAGACTGTTAATGATATGCTAACTCTTGGCCATTGAAGTAACGCCTGGTTACAGATAAACCATTCCTCACACTTTCCTTACACTTTTGCACACTTCTTCAACATAGCTTGACAGACCTGCTGTTACGGTTGCTAAGCTATGATTGGACAACTACTGTTCAAATTACTACCAGCAGAAATGATGGCCAAGACTTCGAAAATAAGACACAAGTTGTAATAAATGGGATTTATCCTTTCAACATCTTTCCTCTCCTGTGCACAGGCCCACCGAAAGCTGTTCTCAATCTAATGCAAGGAGAGGTGAGGGCCCAGCGTCAGGCCTCTCTCTCCCCAGGCGAGGGGGCCCTGGGGTGGGCCACATGCGAGGGAAGCTCGGTCTCTGGAGCTGTGGAGGTTGACACAGAGTCCCCACCCTGAGCCCAGTGGGTGTTTGTGAACAGTGGGCCTGTTTTGGAAGAGAGTGTCCACACCACAGCTGTTGAACAGTTCAAGGCGGGGAGTCCTTCTGGGCAGGGGGACTGGGCGGTAATGAAAATTCCCCAGGAGAGAAGCGAGGGGAATTCTGCACTGTTATTTGTTATGGGAAAAAGGAGAAGACAGGGACAGGAGGGGAGAGGAGGGAGCGATGTCAGAGGAGGGGAAGGAGTCTGAGGAGACGACCCAGTGTGTCTAAGTGTGTGTTGTTGTGTGTGTGTGTGTGTGTGTGTGTCTGCTCAGGTGGTCAAGTGGTCCCTCCCAATATAAATGAAATAAGAAGAAAGAAGGGAATGAGGTGGAAAGGTAGAAGGAGACAAACAGTGAAAGAACATTGTGTGTCAACGGGCGTTTCATCTCTTGGAGACCATTTGAAATGGCAATGGCAACAAATATCCTCCCAGCACACACACATGCACACACACAGTTTTCAACTTTAGCTTTGTTTTCCTCAAGATATGAACTAGCTATGCTCTTATTCCAGCTGTACTAGTTCCAGTTTTTTGTCCCTATCCTCTAACTGTGTTTGTGAGTGCGTGCGTGTGTGTGTGTTTTTATGCACGCGCATGCACACCCACGAGTATGAGCTTCTGTTTATAATGAGAGGGTTCCCTACTGTGTATATATTCAAATGGGACTTGGCAACACACACCATCGTCATTCCTTCAGAGTCCAAACACCCTCACCACCCGCTCGCTCTAAACGTACACAGACCACAGTTAAAAGACACACGCACACACACACATGGAAACACACAGCATCTCTGCCCTTGAGTCACTGCAATACTTCAGAATTGAGGCGAAGTGAGAAAAGAGAGCAAAGAGAGCCCNCCCCCCCCTCGCCATGGCAAGCGAGCTCCAAAGGCTACTTATCAGTCCAATGTGTTTCTACTTTTCTAATCTGCATCATTTATTATGGGCAAAACCAGAATAGGGAACACAGCCATGGTCAATATTATGTCTTGGCCCAGTGACTATTACTGAAAAGAACCATGGTGTCCTGAATACACATGCATGCATACTCACACACATGCACAATAGCAGACACATGCTCATGCACTCAGTTTGCTCCAACAGGCCCCTTACCAGAAAAACCTTGTGTCTCCTAAGAAAAATATGGTTGTTATGGGAAAAGAGCTACAATACAGTAATTTTTACTCAACATAAAATATAACTATGTGGGCCTTCACAGAGACTTACAAGAGCTGATAAAGAAAATACTGTGGCACAAATTAGACTGAATCACTTCTCCCTCTATGTTTTTTTTCTCTCTCACACACACACAATTCACTGGGAATTAAAGGGACTGGGGACCTAGAGAGATGCCTGGAAGGTTCCTGGAGGCCCCAATGACTGAGCGTACACACAAACACACACACATACACATACACAAAGACACAGACACTCTGCCCCGAGGACACAACCCTGATAAAACAGGAAAGAGAGAGAAAAATGAGAACAGCGCAGTTTTATTCCATGTATATGTATATGAGGAATACAATGTGTCCTTGATATATATACTGAGAGTGCATGTGTGGCTTTGTGTGTGTGTGTGTGTATGTTTCTGCGTGTGTGTGTAAGATAGGGCTGTTTAAGGGGCCTGAGGTCTCTGAAGGATTAATGGTGGCAGGCCAGGCAGGGTAATCAGGACAGCGGATAAGTCCTGGTCATCCAGGCGTTGAGCTGAATAAACATGAGAGCCTGGTGATATCTCCTACACATTCACACACACACACACACACACACACACACACACACACACACACACACACGGACGAATAATCACATACACACAAATAATCACACACATGCACAGACGTCAACCGGATCTAGAAGGAGCCAGACTTGTTCCAGAGGATGATGCCAATCAGGAGACTATGTCGCGTGCGCTCACACACACACACACACACACACACACATAAATGCAAACGTACGCACAATATTCCCCCTTATTGCCTTCCATTGAAAGTGCTCCCTCGGGTCATTGAGTGTAGCATGTTTCTGTGTGCCATTAGGCCTCTGATAAGTCCTCACCATATGTAGACAGTAGAGTACAAAACATGCCTAGACTAGGGGGAAAGTCATTAAGTGTCCCTCTCCAAGCTAAAACTTGTCTTAATGTCACATGTGCTTCATATTACAGAATCTCTTCTATTTTCCCATATGGAAGACATACATGTAGAACTGGAGCCATGTTCAATGTAGTACAATTTCAACACTTGTTACTCTTAGCCAATAATCCTCTTCAGAATTAATTTTGCATGATGCTGCCTGACCCTGGTTTATGAGCTGCAAATTGTGTTTTTTAAAAGTTCTAAGTGGATATATATTGTGTGTATATATATAAAACTGCATGAAACAAATGTTTTTCCTTAAAAACCACTCTGGTAGGCCGTATTTGGTCATCAGTGTAATTAAGAGAATTCCTCGGGTTTACCATAGAGAGTAAATTGCACTTTTTACCACAGGCAACATAAGATAAAATAACTTTGTGCACACTTTCTACAGTTGAAAAACAAGCTGGGGACTATCTGAGAATGGCTGTGCTTGTTGTGGCCGCACGCCAAGGGTAGGTATGCAGCCCAATGGACACCATCTGCATGAACACATTTTTTAAAAGCTAGCATTTCAAGTGTGTGCCTGCATGTGTGTGTGTGTACATGTGCAGAGTCGGAAACCAGGAGCAAATGCTTCACGCCAAATCGGGGGGACGAGGTGGGAGAGCAGGACATTCCTGTGAGATGACAAGCCATCACAGTCACACACCAGTACAGGAATGTTGGGAAAACAGACAGGGTGGGTGGGTGGGATGCAGGGTGGGAGGTGGGGGTGAGAGGATGAGTGAGCAAGGGGGGAGAGAGACGCAGGATGAAGAAAGAGTGTCACTTCATTAGACCAGTAGTCATGGGTTTCCAAAAAGGAGCGGAGGAGCTGCTGTAATTAGTTTGCGCTCACTGAAAAGAGAAAAAAAAAGGGAACAGGCAAAGAGATAGGGATATAGATAGAGGACTGGGGGGGAGAAGTGGATGAGAGGAGCCTGACTTTTGCCCCCTATCCCCATCACTGCTCTGCCCGCCCCCTCAGCCCACCCCTGCTGGTGGTTAACTCCAATTTCTGTCATGCAACTGAAAAACCACTGGAGGGGTGAAAGAAAGAGAAAAATGGTTGAAAACAAATCTCTGCGTGTGCGCGTCTTTGTGTGTGTTTGTGTGCGCTTCTAGTGAGTTTATGAAAGTTAGAGGTGGGCTCGCCATAAGTACGACAAAGGGCCCTGAAATGGGCTGGAGGAATGTGTCTGGTGGCAGCGTTGGGATATGGAGAGGGCCAGCAAAGAGTGAGAGGGAGAAAGAGTGTGAACACTAGTGAATATGCGCTCCAGATGTGTCGGCCTGTCACGCTGCAAGTAAACACCCTCGCTGATGGACAGCTCGGGACTGGATGGCCTCACCGTCTTCCCCCTGGGGAGAGTGCTGGAGAAGGAAGGAGGAGAGTGGAGGGAGAGGAGGGGGGGACAGGAGCAAAAGGAGGAGGAGGAGGAGGAGCTGGGGGAAGCAGTGGGTGAAGGAGGAGAGGAGAGGGCTCTGTGCTGAGGGACCCGAGCCAAAAGCAAGTCACCCTGAGGACCTGTGTAGCCTGGCAGGCTGGATACAGAGGAGACAGAGAGAGAGGAAACGAGAGTCAGGGAGAAAGAGAAAAAAAGAAGGGGGAAAGGGAGAAAAAAGTACATGGGAGAGGGAGAGAACGAGAGGGAGGGATAGCAAGGGAGGACTGGGCCTGATTGTTCCCCTCCTGTCCCTCCTCCATGTGGCCTCCAAGGGGGCTCCTGCAGCCTCAGCGAATTTCCGTCTGGCACAGACCTGCGAGCTCCTGGGAGCAAACTGAAATATGAACTGCAAGAAGGGAGGATGGGAGGAGAGACAGAGAGAAAGGAAAGGAAAGAGAAGGGAGGGAAAGACAGAGGCAACAGAAACGAGGGACAGACAGGGATCTGAGATGAGTGAGGAGTTGTGGTGGTCCATCCCCCTGGTCTCCTCACACAAGTACACATAATCTCTCCCATTTAGTCCCTGGCGGATTTAAAGGGTGGGTTCACCCAAATAACAAAAAAAAACATACATTTTCTCACTTACCTCTTGTGATATGTATGCATATAATTGGTGGTTTTAGGATATGTGCTTCTGAGATTTTTGCCAATACTCCAATACAATGAAGCTGATGGGAATTTTGTTTGTGGAGCTCAAACCGCAGAAAAATTACGTTGAAAAAAATTCAACGGCAGCATCTCTTTCCAGCAGTAGTGTCCCTGATATGCTGGATAATCTATGGGAAACACTCTCAGTAGTTTTAATGGGACTCTGTCTTTTGCAAAAAACTCCAATGAAAACTGCTTACAGTGAGGTCTGCGATGTCTGTGTCCATTGTATTGGGGTGGCAGCAGATATCTCAGAACCTTGGCAAATAAAAGCACTGTGATTGATAACATGCTGTCGAGTCAAATGCCGATGCTGTCTGTAAAAAGATCAGGCAGCATTTGTTCTTTCTAAGAAAGATGAATTCTTTTAAGGTGTGCTATGCTTTATTTTATTATTTTATCTTATTGAATCTGTTCTTACTTACTGTATAGCTTGGTGTATAGTTTATAGGTTTGGTTGCCCCAGTCTGGTAAATAAAAAGAGGCTGGCAAAGCTGGTCGAGGTGGCCAGCAAGGTGATTGGGGTGCATTAATCAGTGCATTCCTTTGTTTCGAAGGCATGTAGGCCAAATTTCCTTCAGAATAATGATAAAGTTGAAGTTGAAAACTATATGCATGGCAGGATACCACCAGATGTAGATGGAAAATGTGTTTTTGTGATTTGAGTTAACTGACCCTTCAAGGTAAGTTTTCAAACACACACAAAAAAAAAGCACACAGACACACACATGCGAGTGGAGAAAACAGCCACATGTTAAGATCCCACATGTTCACCTTGAGCGGGTGTACCTTTCCTTTCACACTCTTATGAAACTTGTACTGTGTAGTGTTATTCCAACTGCTGCTCTGCTGTTATTTTAGCTGCACCGGACAAAAGCGCTCCAGCGGAGTGTGAGAGAGAGAGCGCATGATTGGATAACTGCATATACTGCGGTCAGGTGACCATTACTGGCCAAGAGGGCACCCCTCTAGTGCGTGATGGGTCGCCAAGTAGTCACCAAACCATGAGTATGTCAAGCACAGGGGGAGAAAAGGGGAATAAGTGCAGAATAGGTTTTTGTCAAGAATTCCTATTTTTGCTTATGGAAAATTAAACAGAAAGGTCCCTCCTAATGTTATAATCTAGTAGTCATTTATGATATATTCATGATACAGTTGAGCGCTACACTTTGAAATTTGACAGCGTTATGAGCAGTGAAAAATGATAAGAACCCTGTCTGTAATCATACACTCCAAATGTGATGTGTCTTGTAATCATACCCTGCAACTGTGATAAGACACACATCTAATGCACCTTTACCGAGGTGTACCAAAACCACATTAGTCGATCTGCTAAATGTGGGGGGCTCGTGTGTAGCAGATACATTTGAGTCCCGTCAAATGCAATGGAGCCGCTATCAGAAAGCAGCACTGATGACACTACTGCATTAAGCAGCTGTCCACTCCCATGATCATTAGTGCGATATGGATGCAGCGGAGCAGTGAACAGGATGCTGGGATTGCTACAAAGACAGGTCTCTGGGGGGGAGAAGGCAGGGAGATGAGTCTAAACAACATCAAGTCACCGCAACCCTCAGAGACAGGGTCAAAACTTTTACACGCACAAACAAACATACAGATTGAATTCTCCAAACATCTCTCTGTGATAGTCAAATCTTATTTCACTCAGGTTCTGCACATCCAGGAGCACATGACAGCATCATGGGCAAGAGGCCTTTTGGTAAAAAAAAAAATAAAACAGTGTCACTCTCCTGTAGGTTTTCTGTGCCTACCTTCAAAGTCTTTTTAAAACCTTTTTTGGACATATTTGTGGAAACTGCTTAACCTTCAGGCCTCTGAGTGGGTGTTTTCCATGGCAGCAGATGACTGACGTGTCAGGGCCAGTGTTGCTAGGAGGTGTGCTGTTAACTGCTGTGCTACTGACAGGAGCATTTTATATCCCTGTATAACCTACAAACGTTGATTCAGTGTTGATGTTTTTTCCCTTTTTCAACAATCCCACATAGCATTGGTTGTGGACCGTTAGTTAGCAACTTCACAACATTCAACATTTGGGAGGACCCATTGCATGGTCAATTTGTAGGCCACCCGGAAATTGGAAGCTAACAAGCAAAGTTAAACCCTGGCTTGCAAATGTTAGCAGTGATTCCCACTAGACAGTATCTTTCAGTTATGTTACATCAATCTCCTGAGTCATCGGCAGCTCCCACACTCAGCGTTGGTTGTTTTCCATTTAAGACATCTGTCCTTTTACAACGTTCAACATTTGAGACCTATTGCACCATTACGTTTGTATTCCCCTCAGAGACTAGTTAGCTTAGCTTTAGCAGGAATTCCCACCAGACGTTACTTTTTATTCATGTTATTTCAACAGCTGCTGAGTCATCGGCAGCTCTCGCACACTCAGGAGCGAATTCACAAAGAATGGATTGCGGCCGCTGAGGGCACCACGAATTGCACATCAGTTGCAACCGCTATCTGCCCCGTCTCAAGGTCCACTTCACAAAAGACATTATGCTAATGATATGAGAGCG
The DNA here is from genome assembly GCA_003416845.1 of Oplegnathus fasciatus. Taxonomy (NCBI): domain Eukaryota; kingdom Metazoa; phylum Chordata; class Actinopteri; order Centrarchiformes; family Oplegnathidae; genus Oplegnathus; species Oplegnathus fasciatus. The sequence goes on from NTHP01000692.1 coordinate 114,139, forward strand.
AAACATGCCTGTAAAGTTTGGAGCTGATTGCAATTTTCCATGTGGTAATTATTGGCTATACTCACAGCAGCTGGTGAGTCAGCAGTCTAGCAGTTTCAGACGGGTTGAGGCTGTGGTTAAATGCCAATTTTGACCACTTTATCACTATTCCCTTTAACTTTTAGCTGTTTTTTCGATATCTTTTGAGTTTAATAGGAATTGAAACTGTTTTTGTCAATGTTTGTAACCCCTTTTTTGCACAATAAATTATTCAAAGTTTCGACAAGTTGCTTTAAGAGTGCGTTTTGAAAACCACCACAGACATTGCTACGTTCGGATGCCATGACAGTAATAATTATTCCTTTGCATAGAAAGCGGACATTTTTGCGCCAAATGTATGTTTATTACCTAATTTAAATACGTGCAAATAGCACCGGAGTACCAAGACGCTATTTGCTTGGCAGCACAGTTAGGGGTGCATTTCACCGTTTGCGGGTGCTTTGAGAATTACACGGTTTCTTTTTGTCTTATTTGCACAGGTTTAGCGGCCGCAAAAGCCACGCAATCCTTTAGTGAATTCGCCCCTCATTGTAGTAGCTGCATGAATGGAGGGAGAGGGGGTTCTAGCTAGTGTTAGCGGTTTCTCTTTTACAGATCCATTGATCCAAATGACCACACTGTCAAAACTACACTAAACACTAATAGACAGCAGCATTTCTGATCTTTCTCACAAAAAATAGCTTACTACCTCTTTGTTAAAGCTGAATGTTGTAAAAGACAAAATTGTTCTAGCTTACGTTAATCCTACCTTTTTTTATTATTATTATTTTGTAAGACAAGAAAAAAGCCATATTTTACTTACTGTGCTTTGCTCTGATAAGACATGCTAATGTTACCCTCCTGGTTAGGAAGGTTAGCCAAGCCAGCCTTGAGGACCAGACCTGCTCTGAAACCACGACCGTGAAACATGAATTCCACAAAGCTTCAGAAAAACACACACGCCTCTGAAAATAACTGCACAGCAGATTAAGGTGGGAAAAAAATACCATCTTCTGAAAGTATTTAAAGCTTGAATGACTGGGTTGGCTTTTAGAATTTATTGAATTCTAACTCAGAGGTGTGACCTTGCTCTTGGAATATACCCACTATCTGGCCAATAAGGTACTATTCTGCTAAGATAGAGTGTCTAATTAGCTTAATTATGAGTTTTAAGCGAGGGATTAACAGATAAAAATCAGAGGTGGGTGAAGATTACAACAGAGAAAGGCAGCTCTTTTTTTCTATTTTCATGGAAATGTCTGCCACCAGCAATGAGCTCTGTGACCTAGAGCTATGGTCAGAGATGATGAAAAAAGGTAATTAAAAAATAAAGCAAAGGCAAGACCAGAGGGAAAGATGTATGTATATATTCAAACTTAGCCTAGCTAGTATTCAAATAGCATATGGTTGGTGTTATGTTGGAGCTGTATGTGCCACTGTCAATGAGGAGGGTCTGCTGTATTCCCCCACTGTGAAAAGCAAAGTCACACAGGGGGTAATTATCTGTGACGTGGAGACAGACATGGCTTCCCACCACACACACTCTCAAATACACACCCCAACATTTATGCATGGCCATATGGTCCCTGGTGCACAAATGTATGACTCCCACTATGTGTGTGTTTGTGTGTGAGCTGAGCTATGGATGGGTTCCCCCTCAGAGCCATGGGTTGAGTGAATATTCTTAGCACGTTGGGACAGTCCACAACACAGTGCATCCCTGTAGACCCCTGCCCTGCCTGCCTGTACCCTCTGATTTGGACAGAGGGCAATCAAGCAGACCCAGTAAACAATACACAACGAGGCCATGGAAAACCACAATAGCTCCTCACTGTATTCCTCTCATATCACTGGGGACACCAGTGTTTGTCCAATCACTGTGGAGTCGGAGAGAGGCAGTATGGAGGGACTATTAAAATGATCAAGGATACTGGTTAATGGCCAGTGGAAGATAGGCAGCGGAAGATGACATGCTGTACAGTGCTTTCATAGAGCTTCTTAGGGAGCATCCATTAGAGTGATGGGCCATAGGAAAGATATATATAGTGGAGTGTCAGTGGTTGCTTTTCAAAGACATTTTCTTGTTTATTTTATCCTGGGAATGCCTCCAGAGATCTCAGTTCATTCTGAGCCAGGGGGCAACAGCAGCGGGGGCGTTTGAGGCCCCTTCATGTGGCCGCCCTGCAGGGGGAAACTCCCAAACTCTTTTAGGACATCACACAGTGAACCTGTTGGTACAAATGATGAGAGAAAAGCTCCAAATAGACTAAACAACTTGTGCAACATTGCCTGTGCTTTATGGAGACGATGTTTTGGCATGGACATTCAAGGTTTGTCAGAAAACCATATTTCCTCTGTGACGAATCTTCATTGGCCCTCTTAACTTTCAGCACATGGGAGCTAAAGAGCCACTGAGAAAAGAGGCATTTACAGGTGAAAACCGCAAATCCTCCAACCTAAATAACAAAACAGGATGTTTGTCAGTGCCCTTCAGAACAACCCATGTGACTCTAAAGACCCATATGTGACATTATTGCAACACATATAAGCGTTTTCTGACCCCATCGTCAGGTCAGGTCACAGCATGGTTTGTCAGTGCCTTTCAAAACACATACATCTGTTTTCTGATCAGCCACCGTTTATTGTCATGGTTAAAAGAAACCATGTTGACTGTCAGTAGAAGACCGGATGTGAAGTGTCATTTTGGGTGTCAAAGTCAGGCGCTTTAAGTCATCAGGAGCTGTGGGGGCCTTAAGGTTCTAATTCCATCCCAGAGGGATAAATCTCCCTCATTACCACCACTGAGGTGGCCTTGGCTCTTAATCCACAACTGCTCCAATTGATGGCTGCAGCATCAGATCAGGGGCATATTTCAAAAAAGCGATTTGCAAGCTTACACATACAGTCGATCGCAAATGGTGGTAGCTTCCTGTTTCACAATGATTGTCGCTTGCAAATTCCAGATTCATTTCATTCAAGTCCCACAGAGCTCATGCAAGGGTCACAAGTTTGCCAATGTCAGAATTAACATGAGCGAAAATGTTGCACATTTTGTGAAACAGGCCCCAGATTGTTGTTGTGCAAGTGTCAGTAAAGCATCCTTGAATAAATAAAGGTTAAATAAACTGTGTTGGCGAGGAAAAGCAAATATATCTTGAAAAAACAAACGGCTGTATGTATGAAATAAAGTTAGATTTAGGAAGATATTCAGCATAACCTGCACATTTTCCCTTTGTCTGTTTTTTTTGTTTTTTTTTTGCTTTGCTGCTGCACAACTTTTTTCTTCTTGTGCAGTAACCACAGAGCAACACAAGAAAATCTATTCTTTTCTATTGTCCCACTCTATAAACTGTGGTAATGACTGAATAGAATCTGGAGTGTCATCTCCAGACAAAAGTAGAGGAAAGAGAGTGTTCCTCTCACATTACCTACTGCTACATTGGCAAATCATTAGGCTGCTGAAAACATCTCATTATCAGTATTTATGAGGGAGTGCGCCAGCCGGAGTAATGACAGCTTTACTCCAAAGTGGCACTCTCTTTTCTCCTTTCTCCCTGCCTCTCTTTCTCTATGTACACACACACTCTCTCCTCTCCCACTCTCTCTCTCTCTCTCTCTCTCTCTCTCTCTCTCTCTCTCTCTCTCTCGCTTTCTCTTGTGTCTTACACACACTCTGTTTATCAGATAGACAGGAAAGATATAGGTTGTGTAGATATAGATAGATTCAGATGATGTTAATGTTACCTTGCTGTCGTACATTAATGCATTATTCCCTCCCTCTCTTACCCTGACCCTCCTTGCATGTTGAGACTTTTTATTTCCTGTTATGTGTTTGAGAGCCTGTCTGTGTGTGCATACGTGTGTGTGCTACTGCAACATATTTCTGTCTTTGTGAGAGAAAATATGAGTTTTAGGCATTAAGAGTAAGGACATTTTAGCCAGACTTCATCCTTTAAGGAGGTTCTTTTAAAGAGTTTCATTTTAGATGAGAAAGAAGACAGAGGTTTAGATCGAGGGTCAAGGTTAGAAATATACAGTAGTTGTTATGGCTATAAGAAGGGTTAAAATATATTCAGTCAGTAAGGATCCTGACATGTAACACAAGTGTGGACATGGGTATATGAATGTGTATTATTTCTTTGCCACAAATGATGTACCAACACCTTCAGCCAGATTATTGTATCCTCATGTCCTACATGTAGGTGAACTTTACACCGGTGTTAACGAACAAAATCTCACTCAAAGTACTTCACCCTTTCAGGTACAGTAGGCGACATTCAGAAGCACCACTTGTGAAACGATAGCTGCAACAAATTTGAGACATCCCCAGCACAACAAGCAAACACAGCCGTTTGAGACCATGTCCACACTGAAGCCAAAGAATCTGAAAACACCATTTACATGTAAAGACCACAGGATGCTTTCAGAAAGTCCCCTGTCCACACTGAAATACAACAATGAAAGGAATATGGCGAACTCCCTTCTTTCCAACTCTCTTGTTTTCAAACAAAACACATATTCCCCTTTAAGGCAAATTTCTGATCTGTGATTTTGGTCTATATAAATAAAATTGACTTGACCTATTTTGTGTTTCAATGTAGCCAAGCACAGCTTTGATTTACATCACCATGCAACACCAGCATTTTTAGATTCATCTGCTCTCGAGAACATTTTTGAAAAGCTCAGTTTTTGGGTGTGAAAAATCCTCAGTTTGGACAGAAAGCCAAAAAGAGAGGAAAAGATAGTCTTTCAAATTAAACCGTCTCAGTGTGGACATGGGCTAACTTCCTCCTCAAGACAGTCAACATGTCAACTTCTTTGTTGGAAGCTTTAGTTTAACTTGGCGAACTTGTTGAAAATCTGGTTTCGGTCACAGATACATACTATCTCTGCACTAATCATTTTTTTCATCTGTAGACCCAACCCGAGAGACTGAGGAGATTTCTTATTAGTTTGGATCCTGTTGCCTGAGGGGCCAGAGAGCGATGAGATATTTGACCAAACGCAGAAACCCAATAAGGGGCCATCGATTAGGAGGGATGAGCACCATATTGGACACACAGGTGGCTACAAAGAAATTAAAAAGCTGCAACAAAGAAATGGAAGAAATCAAAACTGGGGCACCTTAAATCTCTTCGCCTGTTTGTCTGTTTGTTTGTTTATGTTTTGGATCTCCTGGGTGGAGGGTGTGTTGGCCGCCTGAAGAGGAAGTCACAATAGTAAACTTCTGTGGACCATGAAAGAGCAAACACGAGATGCGTACAGCATGCTCTAGACTGAAACTGGTGATTATTTGATGCTTACGAGTGATATTCACAGTATGGACCTTTCAACAATTTTTATTTACAGCTGTGATGTTTCTTTTGAGCTCATACTTTCATATATATCTTATTAAGGTATTAAGGTTTTGATATCTGGGATGTTTGATACATTGGGGTATCTCACATGGGCATGAGTGTGAAATTAAAGTTTAATCAGTATATACACTCAGTTGTCAGTTTATTAGGTATGCCTAGCTAAAACTAATGCAGTCTAATACCACAGTCCTGCAGTAAATGCCTTCATGAAGGTTATAATGTTGAATGAAGGTTTTGTCCCCCTTCCTTCATACTGTATGACCAACACAGCACTGGGTGGAAGCTGCCAGTGACTCAGCAGGTGTTGATATAACATGACCAAAAAATGCCGTCTCGTGGGAATCAGTGCTAATGTTAGCAAGCTAGGCTTTACAAGTAGAGGCTATTTAGCCTGGCTTGCTAGCTTTCACTTTCCAAGTGGAATACAAACGTAACCGTACAATGGGTTCAACCAAATGCTGAATGTTATAATCTCAAAGATTTTCCTTTCGTTGTCTTTCGCGGCACCTATGGCGATAATCAGTAATTGCAGGTGTGTTTTTGGACCTCACTTCAGTTTCACTTCCAAGTTTCATTGTCTGTACTCATCGACCTTTTCTTTGTTTGTAACCGTTTACTCACAACACTAGCAGAGGCTGGAAAAAACAGTAGGCCACTTCATTCACAGGTGAGTTGGAGAGCGAGTCTGTTGCGTTAAAGGCACTGTTAAAAGCCTAACTGTGCACCGCTTGTGATTTTTCGGGGAAAGTCGCTGCCGACACCCAGTTCATAATACTGTAAATGGAAGGGCTTTCATCAGTGGGCCATAGGCTCAATCACCATTGTGTTACCCCATTTGGGGATAGATAGTGACTTAACAGACATTTATTTAAATGAAAATCTTCGAGATTACATCATTAAGAGATTGAACACTATTTGGTCGTGTTGAAAAAAGGGAAAAAACACATCTTGTATCAACGTTCTTAAGCTGTGCCAGGCTAATGCAACACTTAAGTTAACAGCCTATTGTCTCTTAAAATGTCTAAAATGTTGCTGCAATGGGAAACCTCCACCCAGACAGTTGAAGTTGTTCCCACAAATATGTCCAAATAAGCTTTTATTCTCATTTGAAAAATTTGAAGAATATGCCCAATAGTTGCAATATCATTAGAGTTTATATTTAAACTTTTAAAGTTTGACTTGAAGAGTCAAAAAAAAGTTAGAAGTTAATAGACACTGATGTTGACAACGTTATCTATGAAATTTGTACAAAAACTCTGTTACTGTAAAGTGGAGACAACTTCACAGCTACCTCTCACAAAGTGGTAAAGCTTTCTCAATATCGTCTATATTTAACTTTGACAAGAGGGAATGAGTATGTTTGTGTTGTAAATACTAAGTGTGCAGGGGCTATAATATGAATTGGCTGCAACTGGATACATGTGACTAGGGGGCAAATGGATCTAATGGTAGTCTTAATGCTGGCCTTGAATAATGAGGCCTTTGTCTAATAAAACTGGAAAGCCTCCAAATACCTATAGGGACCTCGGCTAGTTAGAGCAATAACAGTCTATCAAAAGAGAAAGCAAAGTGATTACTTAGAGGGTAATAAATACAAGGCCCATGCTGGGGAGGGACTGGGGGCTGGAGTGAGAGAAAGAAAGAGAGAAAGACAGAGACAGGGACAAAGAGAGACAGAAAAAGAGAAAGAAAAAGCTTAGTGGATAAAAAAAAAAACTCTACATCTGTTCTTTTACCGAGTACCCAAATCTGGTCCAGGGTAAGATATACGTCCAACCTGCCTTCTTTTAGTTTGCAAAAGCAAGCTATGAAATAAATTCAGGTGGGTGAATGTGAATATATTTGCATGCACTGATTCATTCAGGCTGAAGCCCACTTAACCTTGTAAATCTTTCAAGAACGACAACATCAAGATAGCTCCAATTGAGATCAAATGAAAAGGAAAAAAATGAAAATACAAATGAATTTTCAGTATGAGGACCTTGATTATTGCACAGGTGACAAGTAAGAAAATAATAAAGAATTAGGATTTAAACCTTTTTTTTCCCTCCTGGATACTTTGAAAACTAATTTGCACCGCACTTTGTAATTACTTTGCAAAATAGTTTAAAAGTAAGTTGAAATATGCTGCAAGAAAGGGCCACCAAACAAAGAACACAATCAAAGCCACTGTGTGCATTTCTATGGTGGCCAAGGGCAAACACTACACTTGAGAAGGAACATGGAGTTCTGAGGAAATGCTGTCCCTTATTCAAAATGACACAATAATTCAAGCGTGAATGTCAAGATTGTTTTGAATTTTAAAGAACAGTTTGAAAACCAATCAGGTACACTTTGACTGCTTAAACAGACAAAAATGGGTAACCCTGGTTTTAGCGCTCTCACGAATTTGCACACATACAGAAACGTGCACACACACAGACAAAAAAAAAGGTTTTCACTGTCTATCCCATTCCCAGCATGTCTTAAATGGCAGAGTAGTGCTGACCTGGAGGAATGGCTTTAGGGCCAGAGAACTGGACACAATAACACCACCATCAATTATAGCCCTGAGAGAGGAAAGGAAGAGTCCAATCAGAGAATTAGAGAGATGTGGGGCAGACGGGTGGATCGACAGCCTCCAGGCAGAGGGAGAGGGTGGACAAGGGGATGACAGGGAGGACGGGAGAGAGACAGACTGCTGGTCACCGCTCTAACTAAGTGACGGGATGAGGATAATAAACAGTCAGTCACACGGAGCGAGCAGTGGCCTCAGAGGGGGGAGAAAGGGAGGGTTCGGAGCAGAGGGGTGACAGAAGTGAGAGATGGACTTCATCAAGACTGCTGCCTGGTGGTGAGGGTTCAGACTGTTGCTCTGTTTCAGGCCCTCTGTCTTCAGGGCGGGAAAAGGGCGCGTGCGTGTGTGTATTCATGTGTGTGCACCGGCTCGATCTCTAATGACAGGTGAGCGATTCATTGCCCCACCCCCCCACCCCCACCAGAGTGGCCAATGCCTTTCCACTCCAGGCCTTGATTCATTTCAGCTAATGTATTACTGGAGGAGCATCACTGCCCACTGTCTGCTGACTGGGCTGGACTGACCTGAACACAGCTTTACCGAGCTTCACTGGACTGCACTGGGCTTTCCCGAGAGTTGCCAGAGAGGCAGCGCAGCCCACATCAAACCAGATCCGAAGGCGTTTCTTCACCGTGTTCGGATTACGCATACGAGTTTCAACCTTGAAATGGCCGCACTTTGGTGCATTATACATAAAGTGAAGTTTGGGTTCGACACTTGATGAAATTCATCCAAACCTGTGTACACCAAAGACGAGAATTTGTGGATTTGAAGGCCTTGACATGGGAGATTTTACCAGGTATTACCTGAACCAGTCCAAACAAAAATTATAGTAGTTTTATTCCACTCTCAGGGCTATAATTGAAAGCTGATAAATATCTGTTATTCCAACCATGTCTCCTAGAAATTACGTTTATACACAACTAATTTACAACAGCAAATACAGTTTGAAGCAAACGTATAAAGCCGCCCAATTTATGTTTTCTATCAACATAATGAGGAAATGTTGTTAATTAGCATATCTGTCGCAAAAATGTTGATATTAAACGTATCAGCCAAAATATCCGATCTTGCAATACAATATCCGCTTGTAGTGACTACAGCGTTACTAAACTTTTTTATGGTTATGTGACGATTGGTCATGGTCTTGGTTTAATACAGAAAAGTTCCCATTGACTTGAAGCATGAGACGCAACATGTTTATTAACATTTTACCGAAACCACTGTTGCCTAAACCTAAAGAAACGGAACTCAGGATCTCATTTGTCAGGTCTCATCCACCCCGACCACCTCCCAGCGACCCCGGTGAGGAACGTAAATGTAGCGCTCCATTCACTCAGAAACACTTTGTCCCTGAAGATAATCCAGGCAGCGATTACCTCTGCTTCCACAACGTGAATGGGAAAACTACTTAAATAAATACATAAATGTAATTTTTAGCAGACAGGGTTGGTTATTCATCTTGCTTCTTTTCTGTCTGTGAAAGAGAATTTCATGGATAAAAAAACATGTCTGTTAATTATTGTCACATTACACTTCTGTTGTAGGAATATTTGCTTTGTCTCCCATTCACTTCAATCAAGGTCCCTNATTACTCTAGCGGTGCGCCATCACCCTGTTTAGTGCAATATTACACAACCACAAGATCATCCTCACAGACTGTTAACAGCTTGTGAATGTTCTGATCAATATTTATGTATTACTGTACCATATTGGAACTGTGACATCACATCCTTTGGGCTGGGCTATGTACGCCTAATGTGACTGTACCTCATCAGTAGGATGCTGGCAGAAGATGACTCAGTTTTCTGGGCTGTGTCCGAAATCACTCCCTATTGACTGCCTAATGTATAAATTACAGTTATGTGACATTGAACCTGTAGTGGTTCATGGTGATGATGATGATTTGTAAGTGTCTGAAATTACAACTTACTGCTATTTATAGGGTAAACTATTGAGCATTTGTTAATGAGGGAAAAGTGAATGAATGAATGACGATGATGAATTGAAATTGTGAAATTGGTCCAATAATCTGGGATGTATTCCTTTACCTTCATTCAAAATGCAAAGGAGCAAATTATTTTTGATGAGCTCAACACGCACACAGTGTTACGTTAACAGGGGTCATACTGTAAAACGATGATTCTCTTCACGTGGCTCGGTGTGGAAGGAGAAGTCGAGAGGAGAAAGAGAGACAGGCAGTCAGAGCGACAGACAGAGAGGGAGGGGCTGCTGGTCTGTCCCTCCTTGGGGACCAGGCTGCCCCTCCTGGCTGCCCATTAAAAACAGAATTCCTCCACAAACTGTTTGTGTTTTCAGTCGAACTCCTCCAGGGTGCTGCGTGCCACAGCACAAGACAGTCGCACCACGCCTGTCCTCTCCTTCTCTCTGTCTCTCTCTTTTCCGTCGTGGCTAACGTTCCCCACTGTGTTCTGCCTGAGACCTGTCTACTGTCAACATGTGGCACATGTCCTTGACAAGTCAAGAGGATCCTTCACCATAGGAGTTGGGCGGCAGCGTCAACCATGCGCCCCCTTTTACTCTCTTTTCCCCCTTTCTCCCTCATCCTGCCTCCCCTCTTCCACTTTCCCTCTCTCAATATTGAGTTGCCTGGGTAAAAGGGGGCCAGAGGAATCTAATAACTGTGACAGTGGGGCTTTTTTGGCATTGTTCCTGAAGCTGTGCAGACACACACAGGGCTGTCTGCTGGCTCTAATGAAAGGTTAAATGAATAGGACAAAGTGACAGGAGGTACAATAAAGAAACAAGAAGGAGGAGAGAATGTGTGTGCAAGCATGTGTCCATGTCTCTGTGTGTGAGTGTCTCGAGGCCAGCCTCCTCAGCTCAGGGAACAACAAGGACAGCCCCTCCACAGCGCCACAATATTCAAAACAGATTGGTCTGCGACAGGGTGTGTGTGTGTGTGTGTGTGCACTTTATGTGTGTCTATGTCACGTACGTGTGTGTGTCTGACTCTCCCACCAGGACACAGATGCTGAAGAGGAATTCCAGCATGGGGTTCTTTGATAAATGTTAAGGTCACTGGCAGAGGGGAGGGGTGGAGGCTGGATGGGGAGGGGAGGGCGGGAGAGCGGGTGCAGTCGGGGAGGAGGCAGAGGGAGTGACGAGGGGGGACGCATGTCTCGTCTTGTGCCTCTCCCTGCCTGTGCCTTGGTGGAATGCGGAGTCACATGAAAGAGGCCCTCTTTCTCTCTCCCTCTCTCTGAGACTCGTCTCTTGTGTCTGTCTCAAAAGCGCCACTGTCCCCCTCCTGACACACTACCTGTCAGCAGATTAACCCTCAGCTCCAAAAACACACACAGCCACAAATGCATGTGAAAACACACAGCTGCAATCACGTACACGTAGGCATACACATGCATACAGATGTGCCCTTCACACACAGTTCATGAGCATTAAGTTTCCCTCAAACAGGAAAAGTGAACTAAGACGCAAACAAACACACAAAATCCCATCATCCTTAGACTGCTTAATTACTATAATTAACACCGTAAATACCAACTTTGTCACCAACAATCACAGGGTAGGACTTCTCACATGTCATCCAGGTGTGTGGTGATGTATTGCATGGCACAGTACAGTCAAAAGATGCAGCCTAATCAATTAAAACTCCATATCCCTTGGAGATTGTGACGTAGACTCATGTGTTCCTGCCAAACCATGAGCAATATAAATGTAGACGCTCACTATCTTGAGCGGTTGGTTGGTAGCAGATCTGACGCTCCATCTGCAGGACGACATCAATTGTCAGTGCCTTCCACAACCGTTACAAATCACAGTTGGAAAGAGAAGATCGTTTTATGATGTGACAACAGTATGGTGGTTAAGGTTTGGTTAGGTTTAGGTACAAACACAACTTGGTTGGGGTTAGGGAAAGAGCGTGGTTTGGTTTAAAATGGGTACTTACATCGTGGTTTGGGTTTGACTTGGTTAAAAGAAACCAATGTTGACTATCGGCAGGAAACAGGAAGCGAACAGCAGTCTCCCATGGCAACGTACCACATTTTCTTGACCCATCCACCCACCATGACCTCCTCCCGATGTGGCTCTATAAAAACATCACCCAACTTTCCTTTGCTTCCAACTGACAAAAGTCATAATTACTATGGCTGATAGAGACCTTTCTTACTTGAACTCAAACGGGGTATTTACTGAAACGACTGACGCTGTCGGTAGAAAGTCTCTTTGACATACTGTATGCACACATTCCACTGGGCACATGAATACGTAAAAACATCTCCAACATAATTGACTGCATACACAATGCACTGACATCCTTCACTGATTTTTTTAAAAGTAATATCCAAAATCAATGACATAATTCATAAAAAGGATAAAGAGTCCAAACTCTGCAGTAAGACTGGGTAACAAGGCTAGATTATACATTCAGCCCACAAGGTTACAAGTGTGCCTGAAACATTATCAATATATTCAGATAAGAATCATTGTCAGATAAAACCTGGTGAAAGTATAGTCTTGAAAAGCCAAGGTGACTACTGCTCCCTTTTGACTCAGCATATGTGGTATTTACACGTCGGTTACTACACACCGACATGAACACACAGATTAATGTTACCCACACTCAAATACTAACTCCCCAACCTAAAAGCTCAACAAGAGCCAGATGTGGGCTTTACAGCTGACCACTGCATTCATGCTGTGTTTAAAAAAGGGAAAAGAAAAATTATAAAACTGGTTAGAACCATTTGTGAGCACAGTTTTGAGTGTACTGTGTGTACACTCAAAACTGTGCTCTCAAATGGAAGAGACATGCTTGGAAGTTAAATTTAAGCTTAATAAGCTCCCTGTTTGGTTGATAGTCAAACTTACTGTATAGATGAGAGCTGTTTAATACTGGATGTTCAATAAGCTGTTGCTTTTTTGTTAAAGTTGTATTCTCTGAACATTAAGACAAACAAAAACCATTCATAAAAATAAAAAAAGAAACAACTACTGCTCTAGCTATCATTCAGAAGACCATTAATGTTGTCCATCAGCGGTCAACTGGATATTTAGAGTAAGTTTTTACAGTTGGCCATGAAAGATATGCCCTGTGCTCTTTGATCCTGAAAAGACAGGCCATCTGGCTACATACAGGTGCGAGTGTATAGCAGGGGTAGAACTTGATCACATTTTCTCCCCAGCCAAACCCCTGTACCATGTGCTATGTTGCCATGGAAGTGTCCAAATTACCATACATACCACTGTACCACAATACTTGAAAAGTCCCATTACTTGTGGAAGACCTAACACTGTACAACCACACAATAGGAAAACAGGAAAGTAATACAAAGAACATACAGCTGAAACATTAAATCTAAATCTGATTTATTAACTGCATAGTTCTTACACAAAAATCCAAACAACCATCTTCAGTTACCTTTTGTATTTGATAAGGTATCATGACATGATTACAACTTTACAATGTATGAGGGAAATATTGGAAATTATATTAAAGACTAAAAGTGTCAAACAGAAACAAACCCAGTAACTCAGCACTTGAATACATCTGAGTGAATTTTCCTCTTTATTAATTCTCTGTCTTCTGCCTTTCTGACCGTAGCCTTGTTTAGCCTGGAAAAAGGGCAAACAAAGGATTTGTTAAATTGACACATCTTGAATATACAGTAGTTTAAACATAATACAAATTTAAAAATTCTACAAAAACTAAATTTTACAAATGGACCCTATTGAATTTCACAATGGCTGGCTTTATTACATGATTATATATCTGGAATAAGACTTTTCTCTTCCCTCTCTATTATATAATAACAAAATGAAATAGTAAAAATATATAACCTACAGTACATACCAGAAGCTTCAAGGTCCTCCATGAACATTTTGCAGAGTGGCTCAACTCTCCTTTGGGTCAATTGTGTTGAATTTCTGCTCTGAAAATTCCTTCATTGGACAGTATCTGTTCATTTTTACCAATTCGCTCAAATGGGACACACACCATCAACAAAATGCCATGTTTTGTTTATAATATGACTGGCGACCTGTCCAGGGTGTACCCCGCCTCTCGCCCAATGCCAGCCGGGATCGGCCCCAACTCCCCGTGACCCTCTAAGGATAACCGGTATAGATAATGGATGGATGGATGTTTGTAATGTTCAACCTAGTGTGCTCAAGTGTGACACATTTATGAAATCACAAGAGTGTCTCAATGCTCACTTACTTAACCCTGACAGTATTTTCTACCGAAGTATGAGTCTGAGTGTAGCCAACACTCAAATCTTGGGTATTGGAGCACATGGAAGCATCTTCTCGCAGCAACAAAACAGTTTCTGCAACAGCTGTGTTATCAGCAATGGGTACATAACACAGGCAACAAAATGTTCACTGTAACTAATAACTCATCCCAGGATAGTTTGAACCCTCTGAAGTTTTACTGAAATGGCTAACAGCTGACTGGAAGGTAGAAGATCAACCCAAAAATGTGTGGTATGCTTTAGGAAATTGTAATGTCAAGTATAAGCAATTTGTCTGGGATAAAATAAAGGTAACAGCGTAACCCTTGTTCTATGAGCACACATAGAGTCCACTAATGGGCTCTATAAGCCTGCTGAATCACTCTTGTGAAGTAGCAAAATTAAATTTTCATGTAATGCTTTTGCCATTCAGGACTGTTTAAATGACCATGGTACTCAGTATTCACGTGCTTTCTCGTCTCTCTCCTCTCTCCTCCTGTCGCTTTCTGCAGGTATCTCTGCCTCCGGAGCTGTAGAGTCTGGATCCCTGACTGCAAGCCACCTACTGCCCCCATGTTCCTGCTCCACACCCGCTGCTACAATTATTATTACAAATCTTATTATTATTATTACTATTATTAATATTACTACCATTACCATTACATCGCTATGTGGAACCTGCATTGTGCTACTGCATGTTCTCTCTCTCTCTCTCTTTCTCTCTCTCTCTCTCTCTACCCAACCGGTCGAGGCAGATGGCCGTCCACCCAGAGCAAGGTTTCTGCCTGTTAAAAGGGAGTTTTTCCTTGCCACCATCGCCAAGTGCTTGCTCATGGTGGGAATTGTTGGGTCTCTGTAAAAAATATTATGACGAGTACGGTCTAGACCTGCTCCAAATGAAAAGTGCCCTGAGATAACTTCTGTTGCGATTTGGCGCTATATAAATAAAATTGACTTGACTTGACTTGACTTGACAGAGGCAGCAACTCATGGAGACACTTGATAAAAAGGTTTGAGGGTTCCACCTGTGCAAACTGAACTAAGTTACAACATGTAACCTTTGTTTGTCACCTTTCTTTCACACAGGAGTTGCTCTGTACTGGACTAAATATGGATAAAAAGGTTGCTAACCCAGATGCTTTACTCTTTGCTGTGACACCAACAGGACACAAAGTTATAACCGTAAGCACCAACTGCAGTAGGAGGGAGAAGGCTAGGCAGTGCAAACTGATCCTGACTGGCCTTACCCACTTCTAAAAGCACTTAGCAACAACAAAACCCCCAACGATTGCTGCTTTTCTGCAGGAAGGCCAGTGGTTACAACACCACCTGTGGCGATCAAGGAAATAAAGGATTGGGAGGGTGAAGAAGCACAAAGCGTGTATGGTACTGAGCCCCTGGACCAAAGAAGGTCCAATGTCTAGGTCGAGACAAATGTCCATGGAGGAACATGGAGCAACCCAAAGGCCCATGTTCTCCTAAACATCTGCGGTGCCAAAAACTCAGTACAGCGTTGGAGTTGGATTCAGAACTGGCTTCCGAGCAGAAGTGAACAAAAGGAAAAGGTGTAAACAAGACTGCCACACATACATACATATTCTATTGACAGTTCAGCGAAGGGGGGTGTCAAAGCATACATGCTCTGAGCGGAGTGTGTCTGCAGCATAACCAAGCCAGCCTGATCAAAGTCATTAGGATGCTATCACATAGTCAATAAGTCTCTGTTTCATCAGAGGCCTTCCACAAACCCTGTTGCCGATCTCCTGTGAGCTTCTCTGAGCCTAAAACTGCAAGGATGTCCAACCACACTGATGCCTTAGACCTTCAAAACCACTGTTATGGTCTTCAAGCCACTGTGAACATTTTTTATTGAATAGGCATTACAATCTCGATCAAACAGTATGGAATAACACTATGTGGTGTACCGTATCAGTTAAGAGTACTTTAGCGTACTGAAGAAGCCTGAAGAAGAAAATGTCTGGAATGAAGTGTGGAGTTTACTTTGTCTTTTCTTTGGACAGTACACAAACAGATTTTAAATGAGAGAAATCTGGATTGAGAACCAGAGGAATCATTTCAAGGGCTATTCAGGTAAAAATAACATTGCCAGGCACAGTTACAAGCAAAGAACTAAACACTCAGGGCAATAATTCCAAAGTCAACGTGCTACGTCTCAGTCCTCAGGAATTTTTCATGAGCCACCACTTATCTTGTCATATCAGATTTCTTCCACCAGCTTTTTTGGAGGGAAGAGAAAAGACACCTTTAGGGCAAATTATTCCCTTTTAATCAAATCACTCTGCATGGCCTGAGGAGATATTTCCGTGCCTTTTGAGTCACTCGGGCATGGGCCACTAACGCACACACCCACAAAAACAAATGCACACAGTCGATACAAGCAAACATCCACAAAAACACTATGTATAGAAATATAGCCGCAGTTTGGTTTTTTTTTTATCTGAACGCAAGAAATGAGACTCAACAGGAAAATAAAAAATACAAGAAGAAAGCAAGGAACAAAGTGGTGTCTGGAGTTTCCATCACAAGTGAAATCCCAGATTTTCTCACTCACTGTTCATGGAACAAAATCGAACAACTTTATTCTGGAGTGCAGTCAGTGCAGGAGGGAGCTATAAAATATAAATTATACCACATAACCCTATACCTCCCAACTGAGCCATTTGGTTACAACTATACTCCTGTTCGTTACACAGGTCCAGCGTCTCTGGTATTTCTATAGCGCCGACATGAATTATATTCTAGCACTGCTGAAGAACGTATGGATTACAAGTGAAATGTAATTTCCTTACCAATCGGACAGTTGCCACCCAGTGACACTGAAGTGTTTATTTTACACAGTTGCCGGTAATTAGTTCTGGACAGAATCAATTAAGGCCACCCCAAATTACAGCTGAAAATGTAAGAATCATGACTGTGTCTAGGAAGGCAGAAAAATGCAGCAGGGGTGTATTTCTAAAGGCTGCGTTGTGCAAAATGTGTTCTATCATTTCTCACTTTAAACAAATAAAGACTGAGGGAGTGTGTGGCTTCTGCACACACTGGGTGTGTTCATGTACTAAGACCAAAGTTTTCTTGATTCTTTCCTTAAGGAATACGATAGTGGATTAGCATGTGAAATGAAGCCTGTGGAGAAAAAAAAAATGACACAAAAAATTTAACACATGTAAGTACAAGTATCAGCTTACAGATAAAACACAGCTTGTAGCACTGAGCCTGATTTTAATCTGATTAACTTGCCGTTTCCAAGTGTGATCTGTACCTCCTCACCACCGAACCAATACTATCATTTAGCAGATTAAGAACTCTCAGAGATATCAGTCTGTGTGATAGTACAAGACTAAACACATCCTAAATGTTCGTGTCATAACAGCTGTTAAACCCTGTTCATTACCGTCTGCTAGCTATTCCTCTTTTTTGAAAACTTAAGAATCACAGGAACACAGACCAAATTTCATAATGTATTCGGTGGAAATTGGAGAGTTTTCGCGAGTGTAAGTGTGTGAAGATTTAGTTTCTTACTTTGTGTGCTGAGGTACAAAAAATGTAATTATGTCTGCTATATGTATATTGTTTTAAATCAAGTATGTCTCATGCTGTGCTTTTTATTAAATTAGAAGACCTGCGATCCAATTTGTTTTAACATTTCACAGTGTCTCTGTTTAGTCGCTAAAGCCTGCAGCTTCGGTTACAGTGTCTTGTTCAAAGATTTTCATCTGAAGCCACCACTAGGTATATGACCCCACTCCCCCTTTCAAAATATTACCTTTTCGGTCACTGCCAATACACACTATCAGTCACTGAAGAGATTATTGGGGCTGAGGACAGATGGAGAGGAGCAGAGCCGTATCGGTACAGCGATGATCCACTCCTGGATAAATGAAAGCACTGCAAGAATGTTGCTTTGCTGAAGTATTAGCATGAGTGAAAGTACGCATCTTAGAATTAGAGCGCAGCCTCGTCATAACTAAAATTTGCACAGAAAACGGGTAGGAATGCGAAGGTCAAATAGTGATTATCTCCCTGAATTGATCACACACAAAATGAAAATAAGCAGGTAGACTAATGAAAAGAGCCAACAGCTCGGAGCAGAAAATATATAAATGTACCAAATGGATTATGAATAGATCCTTTATACACTTAGCACCCATTCTTTTCAAATAAAGAGTCAGGGAGTGAGAAAGTAAGAAAACCAGGGCAAATAGAGAGGATGGAGTAAAGGGAGAAGAGGAGGAAAGAGTTCTCGATGTGAGCAGTAATCAGAAGAAGCCAGCAGGGGGGACAGGGAGGGTTGGTGGGGTCAGAGCAGAGCACCACTAAGCAGCCTTTCTCTTCATTAGCAGCCTCTCTAAGGGGGGCGTCACAGGCCTACCTGTCCAGCAGATTATTGAACCGACTAACCAGTGGCTCCCACCCCACGCACACACGCTCTCACACACACTCCCCTCTCTGATTCCCACAGACCCAGAGGAATCACGACCTAGCTGCAGCCTCGCTGACAACTTTAACTTTTTCTTTAACCTCACGTAGCAGCGCTATAGGATGAACTGGGGCATCTACTCAGCGCATAACGAGGACATTTACCTCGACATTTTCTCCATTATTTTATATGAAGTTTCGCTGTCCAACCTTTTTTGTTGTTTTTCTCAGTATATATATATATATATATATATATATATATATATATACTGAGAAAAACAACAAAAAAGGTTGGACAGCGAAACTTCATATAAA
This sequence comes from Oplegnathus fasciatus, assembly GCA_003416845.1. Classification (NCBI taxonomy): domain Eukaryota; kingdom Metazoa; phylum Chordata; class Actinopteri; order Centrarchiformes; family Oplegnathidae; genus Oplegnathus; species Oplegnathus fasciatus. The sequence goes on from NTHP01000692.1 coordinate 133,035, forward strand.
ATAATGGAGAAAATGTCGAGGTAAATGTCCTCGTTATGCGCTGAGTAGATGCCCCAGTTCATCCTATAGCGCTGCTACGTGAGGTTAAAGAANGGGGGGGGGTTATGTAGTTTCCTGCAGCAACACACCAGCACTTATTCTCTGCCAATAACTCTGAGAATGTAATAAGTGTATAATTATCTGACACGAGAGAGAGAGACAGGAACACACAGACATAAAGGAATACCAGCATTTTAACTTGTGTGCCTTGTGTGGTCAAGGAAATATGAATTGCACAGATCCCTGGCTGGTCTGGCAGGGAGAAAGCAACACGGAGATAAAAGTAATGAAATGACACTCCAGGAATGTAAATTGGCATTCTTCACTGTGGTAGCAGCACCAGCTCAGGCTCATGAAACATCGCTGACACACACTCAGACCAGGCCAAAATACTGTGCAAGACATTAATCTCACACACATCTCACTGATGAAAGTGTGAAGGTAATTTTGTGGCACTTTTAAGTGGGGCTATTCATCTCAATCTCTCTCTCCCTCACACCGTTTCTCTTTTTCTATACCCCTCTCCCTCCTTCTCCCCTGTCTCCTGAAGCGTTCAGATATGTCCACGCTGAAATGTCTTACACTGACATGAAATGCCTCTGTGTACTTCTGCTTGTGTTCCACTGTCACAGGTCGGCCATGAGCTCCCTGAGTTTTCCTTTAGCGGTACCGAAACACAGGGATGCTTAAACAGGCACTGAGGCAAGTTTATCCAGCAAAGAATCACTGACACTGTCAGATTACAGTGTTGTTCAGCTCCAATAAGTAGCACCATTAAAAGCAACTAATTTAAATTACCTTTGCATTGACATCTAACGCGGGGCAAACTTGTCTGTTTCGGTATAAGACCTGCTCGAATAAAGACTTCCACAAACAGACCAAAAATCAACTGAAACAAGACAGTGAATATTTCAAGAGATCAATAAAACGTTGCAGAAAAATAGCATGCACCACAAGGAGGAATTCTGCAGAAAGGTGAAGCAGGATTTTCAGCAGAGGGATTTTAGGCCTGAAAAATAACTTGAAAAATGTTGCTGCCAGCTATAAAATGAAGTCTGCTCACATTTATTTAAGTAAACACACACAACACATTTTTTTTATCAGCTTGTTTATATGTGTATCTATCTGAAGATATTGCACTGAATTGCATTGAATTATGGCATCCACTGGTTTGTATGAGTTTGTGAATATGAAGGCCCAAATCTACAGACAGTATAAAGTGACTTACAACATTAAAGCAATAAAACAATTCTTTACACTTTATCTGGAGTTTTTGTCCCTAAGACGTCAAATAAAAGTTTTTTAATTCGTCTATGGGGGAGCAGAGCAACACTTTCAAGCCGTGACGAAAACTATAAAATTATATCAAGTGAAGTCATATTTTGTGGATGTCACAGATTGGAGGGTCTCACTCGCGATTACGGCCTGAACAGGCTCACAAATGCAACAGTGATTACTATTGATTTTGTAAGACAAAGAGGGGAGAGAAAGGAAAGAAACGGACCAAAACAAGCAGAAGAAATTCATTTTCTTTTTAAATGCGTGCAGATGAACAAATCCAGCGGATGAGTCACATCAATGAAAAACAAGTGTGAGAAATACTCAACTGGAAGAAAAAAAACTCAAATATTTCTCATAAGGACTTAAGGGCAACTTTTTATCTGCTCTGATGGCCTCAGGTGACAGACCGGCGCAGAAGTTGTGACAAAGTTACCAAATCCATCATTTATTGTGGCGGTTGGTGTTTCATCTGAATAACTTAAGTAAGCAAAAGCAGAAAAATCACATTTACCATTGCTGCATGTTGTATCTGACAGACCCCGGGGCTCCTGGCACTTTTCAAACTTGGCGTCCTCAAAAAAGTCTGATTTCGCCCTCAAGTGGGGAACTTTCTCCTCTTCAATACTGCACGCTGTCTGGGGTGATTCGCTGTGGTTGTTCCTTTCACAAACTTCTCATCGCCGTTTGTGACAACTTTGGGTACAACACGGGAAAACAGTCTTTCTTTCTTTTTCTTTTCTTTTTTTATCCCGAGAACCTCTGTGTCCGGGCGGCTTCGCTGAGAAAAAACGCGCGTCAAGACGTTTGGAAACGCGTCGGTCTCGCGGAGAGGAACGCACGACCACGACACTCGGTCCCTTCTTCTTTTCCCCAAACCGTAAACTGAAGGAGTCAAGGAGACAGTGGGGATCGCTGACAACCAGGAGCTGGGTTGTAACGGCTTGTCCTACCTTGAGAAAAACGCGAAGAAAAACCGCCTTCTTTACACTCCCCCGATGATTTCCTTCTGCAGAGTCAGCGCAGTGCGCCGAGGAGAGCTGCGGACGGTCCGGGCTGGAGAGAAGGTGGCTGCTGTGTTGTGTTGGGTGAATTCAGACCAGTGTTTTACACGCCGTGTGTGACTGTAACCCGAGTCCGGGGAGCTGCTGTGCCCGATGAGTTGATTTACGGTGTCGTGTCAGGAGGAAGAGTCACATCTTTGTGCGACAAAAAAATGTGCCAAAAACCCTCTCAGCCCCGAGATAAGAAACCGGCTGAGACGCGCATTACAGCTTGTGGAGACACTTGAAAAGCAGCAAGGATTCAGTGATATTTCTCTTCTGTGTGAATGTTGTGCAGATATTGTACTCAAAATAATCTGTATTTTTAAACAGCAACACCTGTGAGAAAATCTAAATGTTGCCAAACAGGCAACAAATAAGACAAAATAAATACAAATATTTTTGAATTTCCTGCCATCTTATAAACACTGTATTAACTTTTGGAAGGTATAGTCTGCATTTCATTTGAGCAAACTTTCACTTTTTTTCATTTGCTCTGCCCTCACATGCATGCCGCCGCGTGCGCGCGTGCACACGTGTTTTTAGGCAGTTGGAGATAGTTTGTGGTCTCTCTGCGTGCTGCAGGGATGTGACACTGATTTCCTAAGTTGTGTCCCTCAGATCCCTCAGAAGTGGGCGCGCTCATTAAAGTTTCATTGTGCACTTGTTTTTATGAGGATTTGCTCAACATTTGACTGAGACATCTCAAGAGTGAAGAGTCGAAGGAGGGAGGGATGTGTGGGTATGTGTGTGTGTGTGTGTTTGAGTGTGTGAGGAGAGCAGAAAGAGAGACATACAGCGCTCCTCAGAGTGACTGCCTGCCTCAGCCTGGTTCCTCCACTGGGGTGAGAGAGGCGGCTGAATCCCAGGGCAGTCATTTCTATCAAGTCAAGCGTCTGGAAGCCCCACTTGCATGTTTGGTCAAGGGGTAAATAATAGATCAGGGATTAGGCTTGTGTAGAATTCATTCCAGGGTAACAAGCTACTGAGGTCCCAGGATATGCATATTCATTCCTTGGCCAAGGCCGTGGGAGAGCGAGGACCATATGCTTGTTTGTCAGAGGGCTTACATTGCTAATTAAATGAGATATTACATACTTATGTGAGCAACAAAACAAAAAGCCTTTAAAGGATTGTCCAGGAAAAAAAAACTAGGTGTTTGAATCTTTTTGTGTCGACTCCAAATAGTTTGACGCTGATTTAATTTGACTCAGGAAGTGTTTTCTATTCAGCGGTGTTGATTAACCATATAGACACCAGGAGCTGTGGATGAATAATGTGACATAAACTGCACATCAAAGCAAAACATGACCTTTTTTTCTTTGTTGTTAACATGTTGCCAAACTATCAGATATATAATCTCTGTTATGATTAACACAAAATGCATAGTAGTGAATGTGTGGATAGCCATACTCTTTTTCAGTTTCTAGCCATCTCTTTCATTCATAATTGTTGGAACAATTGTGTGTCTGTATTGCTGGCTGGGCAGCACCAGCAGGGTCAGTCATCCCATTCCCTTATTGTTGTTTGCAAAAAGTTAATTTAGAAATGACTAATGGCTATTGTTCTGACAAAGGCAGAGATCTAAGCTCAGGTACAGGATAATATGTGTTAGGGCCCAACCCTGTCTTCTAGCATTTACATTTATACTAATTTGCAACAGTAAATATATTTAGAAAGAAACGTTTTTAATCAACAAAATGAGGAAACATTTTTAATGAACATATCCTAAGTGGCAAATCGCTCATACAAAATGTATCTGCCAAATGTTTACTGACAAAGTATTTCATTTATTTTTCCTAGAATACCCACTCCTGCAATACAACTTGTGCTTATAGCAACAAAAGAAAGATTTGTGTTTTCTATGGTTATGTTTAGGTACTAGCAGGATTTAGTTAAGGTTAGGGAGAGATCTTGGTCTTGATTGAACAAAGGTCAGCACTAAGTTGAAGCATGAGACACAGCGTGTTGATCTCTACCTAACTTTAACCAAAATTCTTTTGCAGCCTAACCCTAACCACACCCAGGACACATGATGTTAACCCTGCTCTCTGATGTCATAGATCCAACCCAATCCATGGCGGATTTTATGCCCACTATTCACTACGATAGAAATGCGGCACTTCCTACGCTGGAAAAAAAGGTCCTGTACAGGTACATTTGTGACAGTGTAACACGCTGACACCCATTTTGCTTTCGACATCAGAGTCACATATATGTGTAAATGCTAGTTTTGGATTATGGCACCAAAAAGTATTTTCAATCAATTTTACAAATGTCAAATAAAACTAATCATTGCTGTAAACTATAGCCAATAATTGGGCGATATGTTGGCTAATAAGTAACAAATTGCAGTACAGTACATAAATGCCAAAGATATGTTTTAGGTAATCTACATCATTACTTCAGGATGCGTTTCATCAATCGTTCTTATACATTTCCATCCCAGTGTGTTTTCTTCTGTTTTACACACATATCACCAGTGATTGTGTGTTGGACACATCCTGTGTAGACACTGATGGAGAACTGAAGCTGCTGCTGCTGCTGCTGAAGGGCTGCTTTTTACCACACAGCCTGTACAGACACAGAGTTAGAAACATTAGCCCCATCACATAGTTTGTCCACCAGAGAGCACTGGCAACTTTGTACATATTGTGGTCCCAAATCTTTCAAAAACGCAACATGTTGTTTTCATTTAAAAGGAAACTGTTGGCCGTGAAAGGTGTTAATATTATTACCAGCGTCAAGAAAAAAAATCTAGTCTCAGATGGGCTCTACTGTGTACCACTGTGGCATTTAAGTGACACTGACATCTATACTTTCCAAGTAAAGGCAGCTTGATAGGGAAGGAGAGTATATGTTTATTTGTCCCTGTGACAGGATCCCACTGTTCACTAATTATCCAGCGGGACCACTGATAATGAGCTATTGAACCTGCTACTGAAGTGTTCCACCTCCTGGGAAGGCCATCAGCAGCTGCACCGCACTCGTTGATCCATCAAACCCACAGAGGTCCCCCTGTTCATTAAGTTGCTCTCACTTAAAGCATAGGAAAGTCCAGAAAGGTCAGTTTGACCACCATCGCAGAGAACCCTGAAGAGCTTTGGAAGCGCTGGTTCTCTTCACCAATCAGGAGACTGTAAATGGCTCCAGGAATGTTTCTTCATTATGTTTCTTTATTATTTCTGACTGTGATGTGACATTTCTGATGTCAGACTAATGTCACACTTTCTTTTCTATTAGATCAGTTATGTGTTACCATCAAGTCCAGTTTATTTAGTCCAACATCACAAATTTCTTTACCATCTGTACCACATACAGCATCCTCTGTCCTTTCGACCTTCAATTTGAAGTAAGTAACTCCACAAAAGAAAACATAAGTGGCAAAAACGTCATGATCATTTCAGGCATCAAATGTTAAAATCATAAAAGGACAAAAGGATTTAATGAGCCACACTAAAGTAAAATTGTAGTGTGATACAGAAACAATTCTATATCTCAGTTTCTTCATTTGCTCTCTCCCAACTCATAGGGCGGGAAGCACAGGTGTTGGAAATAAGACAAATACGTTTCTCATCTAAAAGCTGTTTTCCGACTGGACAACATTTACTCAGGTCGATCAATGTCCCATGTCCTTGGTCTCCTCTTTCATACTCAAGGGAAATATGAACTTAAATACAACCTCACCACCTTAATTTACCCTTTCACCAAGTAAAGGACAAGCTCTCTAGCAGGAGCCCAAGGGAAATAGCCTGACTCCTTGTTCCCACACATCCTGAGGGGGCTAACCGGGGTTGGGATGGCACACTAGTTGGGTGAGCCGTGAGTGAGTGTGGTGCTGAGGTTCATGGCACCATGGATACACACAAACACACACACACACATGCACATATACGCCGCTGCTTCTAAGAGGTGGGGTCTTGTGTGGATCAATTCCTCCTTTATGAGGGCTCTTGTCTGTCGAGGATAGGACCAGAAGGTCATCAGATGGGAGTCAAACGGAGGTCCATGCCGTCTCGTCGGGGCAGGGGTTAGGGCATGAACAGGGGGGCTTGTGCACACAGCATGTGGGTGGGGGGGGGCTTATGGGAGGACATCACATGCACACAGGAATGCACATGACGGCAAAGGCAGAGAGTAAAGTTTGTGATGAGGGAAGCTAGAATTGTCTGATTTAGGTGCACAGATATTGTATGTCTACAGGCTGAAAAGAGAGAAAAGAAGTGGTAATCAATGGTTTCTCTGTCCTGGGGTTTTGTAAGGCAGTCCAAGGTCTCACAGGATTCAGCATGAGGATGGCTCATGCTTGAGGTCAAGAGTGGCTGATAATTCTCCCACGGACTCCAGCGAGAGATATAATACCCCTCCTCAGGCCATCGCTCGGATAGAAATGTGTACAAACAAGCTTTAAAATGTCAGCAATTGAACATGAATGTGGTGAGCAATTTCAAAGGTCTGTGATGGCCAATTTCAATTTCAAAAGGCACCCGGCGTGGTAACAGCTTATTATTATCTAATCTTATTCAACAAGAAAACGTTAGACACTCAACAAATAGAGTCATCAGCCGCACTACTAAGTGACTGTGTTCAAAGGCTTAATGTAACTCTCACATGTTGGAGCCTGTCTCATTTCCATGCAGGGGGTGGGGGTGGGGGGGTTCTACTAAACACTGTGCAGGTTTGACATCCCACTGGCATTTGTACAATCAATGTTCCTTTAAAGCTGGGGACTTGTGACTCTTTAGTATCTATTGTCATCTCCCACAGTTCTCAGGTTCTTTCCTCCCTCAGCATCAAAGCTAGGCCACATTAATGCAGACAGTATCCCCGTTTACCTGAGGCGGCAGGCGGAGACTGCGCTTTCACAATTCTCCACGGAGTGTCATGTTGTGCTTCTCTTCCTTCCTCTGTCAGCAGCCAGCTTGTCATTTGGTTCTTGAATTTTTCATGCAGGCGCATTTGCATGATCACAATACTGTGTCACTTCTTCCCCTGGTAGGTTAAATGCTGCCTAGCACTTGAACTTCCCCGTGACTCCGCTGAGGCAGAACAGAAGTGAGACAAGCGTTTTGGGATTGTCAATGCAAGAGCTGTCTTGTTTCAAGGGGTGGCTCTTCACATTTGAACAGTTGGGCAATTAGACACGAGAGACACACAAAGACAACTTCAAACAAGGGTCGGTTTGCATTTGGTACTGCATTGTTTTCCTTTGCAGCTATACATCTGAGTCCATAATATTCTGTGCAATTTTAGTAGCAGCTTATTTCATTTGGTTTGGCAGGGCACCTAATCTCAGCAGCACACCAGAAAAATCAGTTTGATCCAGCTGTACATACACAGTATTCCACATGTGAGTAGTGTTATAAGTGATATTCAGTATGACAAGAAAAGTACTCTGTTTCAATCAGATGAGCGAGTTTAATCACTCGATCATCTCTCTCCACAACACTCCACAGAACAGCAACTCACGATGAAAATCCTTTTAAGCAATGATTTATGTCAGCAGATATCAATTTCAGAGATCTCATTTAAACGTAGAATGAGTATGAATCTTGCAGGATGAGTCTCTTCTCAGTCGCAAACCCACAATTCCCACAACTGCCAGGAGACAAGCTAATGATCGAGTGCTGAATTTAAGATTCTTCATTCATGCTTCATGTCCTTTACAGGGACTGGTTCTACAGTAGGTTGATTAAATTTGTTATCAAAATAATGTTTATTAAAGGTTGATTATGTTGGAATATTATTCTTATTGTTAGAGTAGTGCTCCCTTAAACAGCAACTGTGGGTCACTTAATATCAGCAAATTAAGAAATTTGCACTCTTTTAGTTCTTTTAATACATGTTAACAGTGTGAGCCAAATATCAGTACTGCTGCAATATGTTTGGCTCAATCCATTGTAAGAATTTACTTTTAATTATTTAAGTGGAAAAAATCAGGAAAACTAACTTGAAGAAGCTTATTGTGTGATTTTGTAGAGTGTTTGATCTCAGTGACACTTATCTGCAGCATGCATTGTTTGCCCAAGCTATTATTTGCCCAAACAGTGTAATCTGGCCCCAAGAAACACTTTTTCTACTTCAATTTTTTTGGCATTTTTCCTATATTAGATAGTGATGGTGTACTTAAAGACAGGAAACACATAGAAAGCTAGAGAAGGATGTGACATGCAACAAAGGTAGAATTTAAGCGGGATGTTGCAGATATATACAGTATGTGCCTTAACCACTAGGCCACCAGGACATCCCAATATCAGTGTATACTTTAAGTTGTCAATATTGCAGCTTTAAGTAGCAAATAGATTTGTGCATAAAGTGCACACACCTTTTTGATGAAAGAAGCTAAATCAAATAACGACAGAGGCCGAGCTGAGTGTGTGAAAATGTTTTTTTTTTCTTTTTTTACTGTAAATGCAGGAAGCACATCATTGGTGATATGAAAGAGCGCTCGGCTGAGATTTGTCTTTTATGTGCCTGAAACGCGCTCAGATCTGGATTAATCTGTCATTAGCGGGACAGACAACAAACACTTAAAAGAGAGAGATACAAGCTGCTTCAGACATAGGAAAAGAGCAGCAGCGGGCCCTGTCAAAACATGGTGGAACATGCCTGCGTAGAACATGCAAGCAACTGGAAGTGTCTGGGGCCAAATTACACGTATTTGATGATGAAAGAGGGGATAGTTAGAAGATGATCCCTTTGAGTTGCCAGCTTTCTCAGAGAAGTTAATTTGACTTTCTATTGACCGTATGATCTGCCTCTTAATTAATCACTTTCAAGGTTTCTTATAAGAGAAGCTGGACCTGAAATTTTGGCAGTGGCTGTGTTTGTCTTTTAACAAATATATTTTGAATCTGTGGATGGCCTTTGACTGGAAGAAGAAGGTGGTACTGCAGGAACAAGACTCAAAACCCTGTTGCAGGCGTATGATGGTCATTTTGTCTCATGACGAGGGAGAGAGAGTCAGAGAGAGAGAGAGATAGTAAGAGAGGGAGGCTTATTCATAGATACCACGTGTCAGTTTGTGTGTCTGAACAAGAAACAGGGAGCGGGCAGATGTTGCACATTATGTACCAGTCTACTGCCTCTAAAATTGTTCCGCAAATGAGGATCTTAATGAGAGGCAGTGTTCGTGGGTCAAGGAACAGCCTAATCATGCTAAGTCAATTGCATCTTTTCTCTTTGTGTGGGTGTGTGTTTGTGTGTGTGTGTGTGTGTGTGTGTGTGTGTGTGTGAAGCAGTGAGCAGATGAACCAACATTTGTCTGACTGAAGAGGAGTGCCAGTCCTCATATTTCTTCATTTTCCTCTCTCACCCTGTGCTCCAAATCTGGCTGGACACTTAAGTACATTAGCCACACAATATGGAGTTGTCTTGTCTCACCAGCAAAAACAGATGTCAAACACGTGTCTTTGTTCACTTTCTCTTGCTTGTGTCCAGTTCTCAAAGCTCCCGCTATGGATTCAACATTCAAAATGTATTGCGTATAATGTCTTTGACCTTACAACAGATCATTAAAAACATATAAAACGAGGCAAATATCAACAGGGGTGAGGTATAAGTGTGTCTATTAAAAGAAAAACAACATTTTAAACATAAACTGCCATATAAAGATCAATATCATATCTCAATGTCATTTCTCTTTACCGTCATTCGTGTGGCTGTTGATCCATGATATAACAACAGGGATTTATAGCCTTGTAAAACAGCACTTGCAGACACAGGGGAACCCTCTTTTTATGAAGTGCATGTGTGTGTGTGTGTGTGTGTGTGTGTCTGTAATAACACAATAGCTACACAACACCTCTCCCTGCCTTTGAGATGTTGCCGTTTTCTATGAATGTTTCTGTAATTTTAATACATTGTAACATTCCTCTGAAGATTTTGTGACATTTTATTATTCCACCTTTGATTTTCAATTACACTGTTTATTTATCAGGCTGTGTATAAATAAAATATGGATGTGATGTACGTAATCTTCTTCTTGAAAAGTACTGTGTGCTCTACAAAGCCCAGAAGACTGCTTTAATGCCTTAAAGCCCTTAAATTTAATCTATTTAGCGATTCTTTCTATCAGTTGTTTTGACACTTTATTAGCCTTAAAGATACAAGTGCAATTTTTAATTGAAATCAGATTTTATGACAAACAATAAATCTAAATGTCACAGTATTTATTTTTAAATATGTGTACAGATTAATAAAAACTCACATTATTAAGACATTGCATGGATTATTTTGTTACATTATCTTTTTTTTATGTAGACCCTATCCTGTATTTTGAATATGCCCTAATAATTATATTTGGAGAGGACTTGTTGTTCACTGGCCTTTTTCACAGCAGACATTTTGACTTGTCACAATAGGAAAGCTCAGGTGCTACTAATGATATTAATGATGTCTCTGTTCTATTCAAAGTAAGCCATGACAGTGTGACAGTGAGCCAGCATGCACAACACAGATACATACCCAATGTGCAATACTTTTATATACCTGTCACTTTTACTTTTACACACAAGTCCTCATTTTCATATATTTGTATAGTGTTATATTTCATTATATTCTATCTATTTATTTTATCTTATTTTATCTTTATTTGACCAGTGCTGTTATTGCAACTAGTGCTCTTACTGCTGAGCTGTTTTCTCATTCAACACATTTCATTGCATCACTGACCCTGTGTTAACCTGCATATGACTAATAAAACTGAATCTGAATCTGATCTTTTGTTATTCACACCGGTGTTTTTCATAATGTGTCAACATGTCAAAATGTCTTCTGTAATTAAAAGCCTACTACAGTATAATACTGTAAAATTATCCAAATTAGTTTGATACTTCACTAATTTGATAGGTTAGGTGGATTTAATGCCTCAAATAGCTTGTTAACATGGCCTGCCCTCCATTGGAAAGGTTGCTACTGCTTATAGTTCTGCCCTGAGCATGCTGGGATAGGTCGAAAAGTGATTAAGTGGGTAGAGAAAACAAATGAATCACTGCAAATACTGTAGCATATTCTCTATCCACAGCATTAGATGATTAAGAATTCTTTCACATATAAGTTATTTATAATTTAGAGCCAATAGATTTGACCCATGGCGGTTTGGACTTGATCTTGGTCAGCTAAAACGTACTTCTGATGAGAGCCTAGTGGGAGACATGGGTCGAATGAAGAAGGCACCACCAGGGCAATTCAGCAGACTGCCAAACAATGTACAGGATCATGATTTCATGTTAACTTCCCAGGACCCAACAAGGATGGATGCTGTTCTTGGAAATCAGTCACTGGAGTGGTGTTTAATGAAACAATGCATGCTCACAATTTGTTTATGTAAATATTGTTATAATAGGCTCCTAATCTGAGTCTTTAAACACATAGTAGTCCAATCATTTAGTCCAATCATTTAGCCAGCTGTAGGCCTAGTTGTATAAAAATATTAAATGAACTGTTGTATTATATATTTTTAGTGTCCTAGAGATATATAGGAAAAAAAGGTAAAACAAAAACATAGGGTATGTGAAAAGTGTACAAGTTTGAACTAAAGTGTCACTCTTTTCTAGTGGTGGAAAGTACATTTACTCAAGTACTGTACTTAAGTACAATTCTGAGGTACTTGTACTTTACTTGAGAATTTCCCTTTTCTGCTACTTCTATTCAACTACATTTCAGAAGCAAATATTGTACTTCTTACTCCAATACATTTATTTGATAACTTTATTTAGGCCTACTTGTTACTTTGCAGATTCAGATTAGTAATGCAAAATATAATCAACAAATAAAGTATGATGTAATACTGTAGATTAAGATAAAAACTTTATTGATTAAGATAACATATATAAAGTAGTTGAAATTGGTTCCATCTTTACCAGCTGCAACATTAAAGTGATGTACAGGTAGTGCATCAATAATTATAATTCAATAATATAATATTTATTATTCTGAAATGAGCCATTCTGCATTGTGAGTACTTTTACTTTTGGTACTTTAAGTATATTTTGATGCTAATACTGTTGTACTTTCACTTCAGTGAAATTTTGAATGCAGGACTTTTACTTTTACAGTTTTTCTGCACAGTGGTATTACTACTTTTACTTAATTACAAGAGCTGAGTACTACCTCCACCTCTGCTCTTTCCCTTAATCAGCCAATACAGGGCCTAATTTTGCTGAGCACCACTTGTAACAACCACAAGGACAGCTCATGCTAACCGGACCCGCCGTTGGAAACCACTGCATTCGGGATCACCCTGCCGTACGTTGACGGTAGCCGTCGTAAAATGACGCGATGACGTTGACGCGGAGGGACAGAAACGGAAAACAGCGGGCTTGTTTGAAAGGAGGAAAGCGTTTCGGTAGTTATTGACAACGGTGTGATTCAGCCAGAAAGTTTGTTTTGGTTTTGTAGAAAACGCTTTAAAGGATTTTTTTAGTGGACAATTAAACTCTGCCGTTGGAGTATTCAGTGACGTTGTTCGGGGCACCGACTTTAACGTCACGCGGAAGGCTGTCCACAGCAGACCAGAAACGGAAAATATGAATGTTTGTGAAGTGGCTAACGTTAGCTAAGATAGCTAACAGCAGCACTGTCTTGTATTAGCGCAGAGCTGTAAAGCTTCTGCTACAGTGTTGACATCTGCCTGGTTAGCAAGCTATCGAAACAGGTAAAAGACAAACTGACACTTTTCCTAAAGAGCATCCAGTGAGCTTGACTGTCTCATGCTGTGTGTGTGCTAAAGACATGAAACTAGCTAACGTCAGATGAAAAGTACAAATCCCCTGTCGATATTGCTCTCAGAAAGACACCCTCGTCTCCAAATTAACAGCGTCAAATACGAACGGTTTAACGTGCTGATAACGTGTCATCTGTATAATCTTTTCATCCACTGCACGGGAGCCTCCAAACTGATCCCACTTGTTATTTTGCTTCCTTTTTCAGTCCCAAAATGTCCTCCAAAGACGACACTCGCATCCAGGTTTTGGAGGATCAGGTGAAGAGTTTATCAGATGAGTTAATGCAATGCCAGGTATGTATGAATGTGTCTGCAAAGGGGTGTACGCATACTGCTGGATTGTGGTACCTGCTGTCAGATGAATGTATTATATTATAGGAAACACAGATGGTTCAGGCTTGCTTTTTTATTACACAGTAACATGGAAATTGCTGTAAAATAGTGCAATTTATTGAGTGAACTGATGACAGCAAGTTCAATGAGCAAATCTGCAGTCATGTGGACAATAATTCAGCTCACTAGTGAAGGTGTTCACCATGATTATACAATATAACTTTGAAGTGAAATCTAAGTATCTGGCTGTGCACTAATGCAGCACTCAAGGTGAGTACAGTTTGTCATGTGTCTCTAATTAGTACATGAACTGTTGTTTTCACATATGTAAGCCTTTCATGAGCCCGATGAAGCTGTGAGCGAAATATGCTGCTCTTATCAGTGCAAAAAAAAGATTATATTTTTTTTATGGACAGAGTGTGCAGACACTACCACAGACACTTGTGGTTTATTTTGTCTGACTACATGTACCCGCTTTATTAAATTCCTAACCATTTCCCATCTTAATTACCAGACCTATGACTCACCTAAGATACATTCATAACGTGTCTTCATTGTGTAACATTCATTAAAAACAAAAAGATTTTGGGGGAGATAGCAATGCATGCTGGGAAGTACACCAGCCAGTTGTTTCTGTTTCAGCTCCACTAATTTTAACTCAAAAGGCATGAAGTCATGATTACGCTTATGACTAGCAGTTGGCAGTTGAAATTGAAAAGCATATTGATTCTCAGGGAGTTAGTTATTATTTAAAGATGAGTTGATTTTACTAATTTGCATAAAGCATATTCTAATTGTTTTGTTGTCTGTAAATGACCTGACCACACTTTAATGAATGTTCAGCAAAGACAGTGAATAGTGTGCAACAAATATCTGCTTCCAGAGTACATTTTAATGAATCGACTCCCTGTCTTTCTAGTTATTCAAATAAATACAAAAACAAAGTCCACAGATTGCTCATGAGCAGATTTGAGAAAGACCCTTTCATCTTCACTTTGTGAGTCAGTGATTCAGGGAGGGTGTCCTTGCAAACTCACCACCAGGTGGTGCCTAATAACATGAGTGAACTTAACCCAGCATTTCTCATTTTGCATATCTACAGTACCTTGCTGTACAGGTAGGTAAACAGCTGTGGGGTTCAGCAGATGATGTGTTACATTTGAGTTTTTATTAGACTATAGATACCACCTAACACATGGGGCAGGAACATTTGTTGTGGTGCTGTTTGGCTACAGCCACATGTAGTGCCTGTTACCTTATTTATGCTGTGTATAAAGTTTAGTTTGACTTTTGAAGTTAACTTTTTAGAGTTTACTTAGAAAGAAGTTTGATACCTTCGTTCCATAATTTGTAGGAGACACAAGGCATCCTTATAAACTTGTATAGTGGTGCAAATCCACGTATGCACTTATGTAATTCAGTAAACCAAAAAAAAAAACAATCTATAAAATCTATAAAAGTGACACATATAAGCATTTACATTTATAAAACAATTTGTTGGAAAGTACATGTAACATTCAGATCTTTTTTTCCTTGTGAAATGTTTCCTAAGATGTTTCCAGTGTTGGGGCAAGTAAATTAATTCATATAATTAGGGAGTTTTGCTCACCTAACAACCCCCCAAAGAGTGCTACTGCTGTGCATCACTTTGTCACCTGAAAATTTTCATATTGCAAGTATTTTATCTCTTGGAATTTTGCTTTCCAGAGCCTAGAAAACTCCCCACAATATTTACTTTCTATAACAGTGCTATTTATTAACAGCACAGAGTAGGCCTGTGTCCTACAAACATTTTGGCCAGCAAATAAGAACACCTTTAGACTGTAATATCTGTGTTAAAATGTTTCTTTCAGTTGTAATGCACTACATTGTGGCACTGCTAGTTTACCAGTGATACTTTGTTCCCTTCAGACTGACAGTCCCTGCTGTCCTACATTGACCTGACATGGAGTCCATCCTTGGTGGTCTTGTCTAGAGTCTAGAGAACATCAGTGATTCTGTCTATCTAATAGGGACCTTTAGTTGCGCAGTGTGCCCTTTAAATAGTTGCATTTGAATACTATTGATGTCTTAAGTCTCTGGCAAGATGTACTTCAGGACAGCCATTAACTACAAAGAGTCTCATCTGTCGGCCAGCAAATGTTCCTACTAGACTATGCTAATTTTATTAATATGTGGCTGAAATCCAGTGGCTTTCTTTGGTATGTTTAGCCCATGGTGTTTCAGTGTCTAGATTCTAAGTTAATAATTCAGCTATCATCAAACACACATTCAACGCATCTTTAAGTACACATACGGCAGAGGAGAGCTCTTGATGAGGCTCCTGACTGAATACTTGTCTGTGGAACGGCTAATGGCAGCCAAAGGCCAGGCAGAGGGAGACCACCTATTTCAAGTCAACTCTGCTGCTTAATTTCAATCGTTAGCTGCATTGCAGGGCTGATTTGTTGAGATCTCTATCCCCCTTCACCCTGCTCCCACTCTGTATACACACACGCACTTTCACACAGATGCATACAGAGACAGAGATCTACAGTCCTTCCACTTTATATGTTCAGCTCATGGTCTTATCAAGGTCTGCTTCTGCCATTTTAGTAAATAATTGATTAGACACTTTTGAAAAGGGGGTTAAAATTCATGTACTAATTGGAGACCAGTAGATTCCAGTGGGAGGGATGACTTTTATCTTATGATGATGTGAACATAATTTATCAGATAATTTTATATTAAGTCGATTTGGTATAATTCTGTCTTTTAATGTCAGAAAATGTAGTTTTTAGATGTCCCTCATTAAATGTAATGTAGCTTAAAAATGTTTGAAAAACCAGCGAGACAATTTGAATTGGAAATGTGTCAGGGGCTGGCTGGGTTTTTCTACTTGAAGATGACTCTCTCTGTCATCAGTTTTGAGTTTCTTTGGGGCTAGTTACTTTGGAGCTGTGGTGGAAAACATATCCCGAGCGCAATTGATTAATAAAGAAAATGCAAGCTCGACTGCTGTGTTTTGATTTGGATCCCAGCTCTCCCCAGTCATAAATAGTGCATAATGACAAGTGTCAATGCTTGCTCCCCTTGAGTCGAAGGTCACATCTCAGCCATGAAGATTCCTGTTAAGAGAGGCTCATGATTAGAGTGGGCAGGCCAGATCAAAATCTATTTTGTACAAGATATTTAAATTATTGATTGACTACCCCTTCTGTCATATGCAAATGTCACTGAGCATCCTATTTCATTTTTTTGTTTTTCAGTGAGAAAAGCTGAGATGTACTGTGGCGTTCCTCACAGGCCTTACTGCAACTTGAGACAAATTTATCAAAAGCTATTTATCTCAATTAGGAATAACAGCTGTTGACTCGCTGAATCCTTTGTTTTCACAGGCGGACAAGGAGTTTGTGTGGTCCCTATGGAAACGCCTGCAAGTGGCAAATCCAGACTTGACCCAGGCTGTCAGTTTGGTGGTGGAGCGGTGAGTAGATTCATCTTTCAAATTGCTACCTGAGAGGCTCAATATCTGAAAATTCCTTTATCTCGCAAGTGAAGAGAAATATGTGTGAAAGTCGTTCAAGGGGTGTTTAAGGCACCTTGGCCATTCTACTGGGGTTACGACGGAATCTGGTGCAGATGCTGATTTAAGCCTTCTTATCCCCGGTCTAGCAGTTCAACCATGGAAACCCTTTTAATGAAAACACTCTTCCTCTGCCGCACCCATTCTGGACAGTTGAAACACTCCTGCCAAATACTTGTCTTTATCGGATAAATTGTGAGATTGAATATGACCTCTTTTGCAGGGTGGCTAAGCCACAGCAAACACAGTGGCATGGGAACTTTTAGAAAAGAACAGAGGTTCAGGTCTTTTCACAGTTGGATAAACTAAATATATTCCTCCTTATTAGGAAAAAAATATTTGACTTTAAATTATCTTTGATGCTGTCATCACTGCAGTTTGAACACAGGTTGTTTTTTCCACTTACATATGCTCCAACTGCCATTGAAATGAATGTAAAGCTGTATTCAATACATAAGTTTTTACTTTTTTTTTGAGGGTATCTTAGAATTATATTTTCATTGGTGCATATCACACACTTTTTGAGGTATGTCAGTTGTAGTAGACCCTTAATAGGGGTAAAACACAGTGCAGCAGTGTGCATAGAGTTCCTCAGTGCCTCTCATTCCTTCTCTACACCCTCTTCAGTTCCTTTATAGCCCCATAGGATACCCATCAAAGTATGTTGGTCCGCTGAGAGTGGTGGGGGAACATGTACCCAGAGAGTGCATGTGTATTGTATCACCTGATGCGCAGGAGGATATTGACATGGTAATTGTGTCGACTCCAGTCAAGCGCCGGTGCCCACTGGGAACTGCCATTCACCCTCCCCTCCCCTTCCTGTGTGGATCTTGTAGAGTGATTGGTTGGTTGCTCAGGACATGGTGAACACAGCCCAATATACAAGGAGATGTAGCTAGGCCAGCCTGCGTTCCAGCTCCTCCAGGGACACCAGATACTTATTTCAGTGTCTACCAGGGGAGAGGGCTGATCAGAAGAGGCAAAGAGATGGGAGGAAAGGCCTCAAAGATGGGAGGTGTAGAAGGAGCAGGTGATGAGTGGAGGGAATGGGTGGCCCCTGGTGGCCTAAAGCAGTTGAAACAAACAGGTCCCCCATTGATGCCTTGTTTTTGTCTCCTTAAAAGTTCATTATGATAAAAGAGGTGCTAGAGAGAAAAGTTTGTTGTAGCAGCAGGATAGTACAGTACAGTCCTTTTATAACTGAATGAACATTTTTCTTTTNNTTTTACAAGACTGTTATAAAGTACAGGAATGCATTGAAATAGTATGTAACCCACATTATTTAGTACCGTCAAGGCATACTGTATGACATCAGGCCAATCAAACGTACTAAAATACTGTATATACAGATTTCTGCTTGTGTTTGTGTCTCTCTACTTTACATCCATACTGATTAAAACTAAATTATGCTAATAATAAATGTTTTTTTTAAGGGGATATGCCTTTTTAGCCATGGTATCTGATGATCTTTGAGGACAAACTTTGCATTGTCCAGTTCATCCAATTGATTTTTCTCTTCTCTTTCTTCTAGTGAGAAGCACAAAGCTGAGATAAAGGACAGGAAAGTGTTGGAGATCCTCCAGTCCAAAGACTACAAGATACAGGAGCTGGAACAGGTACAGCACAGTTTGGTCTAACAGGCTGTAACTTTCTGTGTTTGGCGAATGCCTGTTAGATCTCAGACACATTAATGGAGGGGGGTAATTCAACCAAGTCTGAAATATTTACTTGACAAAGGCTGCTAGTTGTATGCATTAGGATGTTTCAGAAAAACAAGTAGAAATCTATTATCAGATTATATTTAATAAACTAAATCTGTGTTTTTACAAAAGGTACCACTGTGTTTGATATTCTTTTCTAAACTGACCATATTTACGCATCATCTGCTGTTGGCCAATTATCAGCTCCAATGGAGCAACAGAAAGTTAAATGCCTTCCTCAACACCTTGGCCAAAGGTCTTAAGTCATTTCTTCCAACCACATTCACTAAACTACATCTCCAGACTGATCTACTCAATTTCTAGTTATAAGCTAACTTATCTGACGTTTTAATTAGCATTTCTTGAATATCTTTTCTTGTTTTATGTCTTACACTGAAACTATTTTATTTATTTAGGATTTTTATCTTACATGGTCCCCTTTTGCCTTTTCTAGGTTGTCATTACAAACATGTGTTTGTTCTCAGCTTGCTTAAATATCATGTGAAACTTTTAAAAAATACATGTATTATAAAAGATTAATAACCAACAGAATTTATGTGTGTTTTTAACTGAACACCTCCAGCTCTATCTTTCTCTTACCTGCCGTCTTTTACGCCGCCCCTTGAATAATATTTCTTGATGGTATGATGGCTAACGATAATGACATCACTAATGTAATTTACTCCAGATCATCATCCCTTCACCGAAGCATCTGTCAGTCTCCTTCATTAGCGTCCCTCATCCAGAATCGTGTTCATTGCTAATGAGACTGGCTGTAATGGAGTCATCAGCCTGCCAGTGTTTTTTTTACATTACCCTCCTCAGCCATCTTAACTCTGATCCAGGCAATCCAGTAGTTGTAGTAGTAACTCATAGGAGCACAGGATATGTGATTACGTCAAACTTTATTTCAGTGTAATATTTGGGCCTTTAGGTTGTGTTTTTCTTATGGGTTTCACACAGAACGAATAAGTACACAGACTCCCGAGCACTGTAGCATAGCTCTCTTGATGTGGATTTGTCATGAATATTCTGCTTCAGTCAGTGTTAAAGTTCAAGGTTCAAGGTAGAATTTTCTGTCATCTCCATATACAGTATTCAGTATACAGGGGAACATAATTATGTCCCTTCAGTGCTGCGATGTACACAATAAGAACAGATACAATTTAAAAAAAAGACAAAAAACAAGTACAAAGACTGTAAAGTGCAAGTAGTATTAAGTTGAGCAAAGTGCGATGAATGAAAAGTGCCATCACACACGTAAATATGGGCCTCGTTTCATTAAAAACAGTTCTAATGGATAAAAATTTACATCAAAATAATGACTGATGCATTAGCAACCATGACAGCAAGGTATTTGTATAGGCTCTGGATATATTTAAGCCACTATAGCAATAATATACAAGACCCAAAGTAAGTTAGTAAAAAGTAAGTGTGGCCTATCTATTTTGTGTCTTTAAGAAAGGCCTGCTGTAGCATATTATGCACGATAAAATTAATTTTGTTTTTCTTTAAATGCCACTTCAGAAATGACATACTTTCCTTTTTTTACATTGATGTCAGACCTATATTTTCCCAGGGTCTACTAAAAAATCCCAAGTGTTATTACATGTCATTGAAGTCAGCTTGATTTTAACAGGGCTTGGGTGAACTGGAAATTTGATTGATCTGCAATAATGTAAATGTTATTTGTAGCTTAAACTAATGGCTGGCGGGTGGATAACTTACCACCATTTCCTCCAGTGTGTCAAACGTTTAGGCTTAGCACTCTCCATCTCAAGGCCATAGTGTACTAACAGTGCAAATAGCTAAGTCACAGGGTGACTAGAGGAAAGCTGTCCATTGCAATGGCTTGAAAGACTTGTTATAATTGAGTGATTCATTCATTCATTCATCAGTCATAATCCAAATTAGTTTCAAAGTGTGTGTAAAAGTGTAAACCTATTTCTGTCTAATCAGCTAATCTGATGAATTCTAAATTGGCTTTTACAGAAAAGCCAGCAAAATGTTGTTAATTAATTCTTCAGTTTTCATACTTGCTTGCTTCTGTTTTCTGTGTGTTTAGAAAGTGTCTTGTTCTCCTCTTTAAACTGTCGGTAATGAAACTTGCAGACTTTTTGAGAATCTCATTAAGAGCACTGAGCTCTGTGCTGTGTCAACCAGCCCTCTGACAGTCATCATCTCATCCATAGTCTTGAGCCATACATACCCAAATAGTGATTAATTGGTTTTTCCACTTTTTTGGGGGATGTGATGGTCCACTGAGTCCACACAGGATCTTACACTCCTCTTAATATCTCTGCTCTTCAACTTTGATAATGTTTTTTTCCTTCCTATTCTTGTTTTTTTTTTTATTCCACGTCTTTTTCCATATACTTTCCCTCGCTACTCCTTTCCATTTTTGTAACATAATTAGCTTTCATTTTTGAACTGCACTGGGAATTTTCAAATGCTAATCTTTCTGTCCTAGACCTCTTAACTTGGCGGAACCCCCCTTTTTTTTTCTTCCATCAATTGAGCACTACTGGGGTTCAAATTGTTCTTGCCTACCTCATTATCAACGTTTGAATTTATTTTCTGCTCTCCAGTATAAATCTCTATTAAAGCCCCTCTGTTCTTAGCACGGCGAGCTAGGAGTAGTGAGGAACGCTAAATCCACTATCTGGATATATCTGAGCGATTTTCCCTCAACATGGCAATTAATTGCATCCCAGAGCACAGTGTTATTTGAGAGGAGGGTGTACCCACAGAAGGCTGTGGATTACCAGCCAATGCCAAACCCCAGCTGATGCAGTGTTAAGAGGCCAGCCTCCTCCTACTAAGGCCACAAAGGCTGCCAAAAAACATGAAATGAACATACAGTATACCATCATCAAAAGTGGGTGGTCATTAAAATCATTGTACCGTTTCTGCTGGTTATTATGGAGCTTCATGATATTTTGCGACTCACTATAGATTTAAAATGATTATCAGTTAGATCTTAATAGTTGAGTGTGTGTGGTTGCTCTCTGTTTAGATTTGCGACGATTAGAGGATTAATCGACATGTCAATTGACAGAAAATCAATCGACAACTGTTTTAATAATCATTTTAAGTCATTTTATCATTTTTCAATTATGAGAGTTTGCTGCTTTTCCTTGTCTTAAAGACATAATCTCGAATATTTTAATTTAAATAAATGTCTGTGAAGTCACTATCTATCGTCGAATGAGGCAACACAATGGTGATTGAGCCTACTGCCCACTGATGAAAGCCCTTGCATTTGGGTGTCGGTGGCGACTTTCCCAGAAAGATCACAAGCGGCGCACAGTTGGGCTTTTAACGAGGCTTTTCACGCAACAGATTCACTCTTCAACTCACCTGTGTGTGAAGCGGCTTACTGTTTTTTCTGGTCTCTGCTAGCCTTGTGAGTAAGCGGTTACTATGGCCGAGCAAACAAAGAAAAGGTCGATGACTACAGATGAGGAAACTTGGGAAAGGAGGTCCAAAAGCACACCTGCGATTACCGCTTATCACCATAGGTGCCGCGAAAGACAACGAAATGATATTACATATTAGATATATAGATATTAGATAGACTTAGACTTAGACTTCACTTTATTGATAGATATTCATTATATTATTATTTACATTTACTGACATCATGTTGGGCTCTAGATAGTTGTGATGGACATTTTTCATTGTGTTCTCTGATTTATAGTTTGCTTTATAGATCTAACGATTAATCGAGAAAATAATCGGTAGAATAATCAATTATGAAAATAATTGTTAGTTGCAGACCGATTTCTGTTGCAACTCCCTCAAGGGTAAAATCACAATTATTTTTTAATCGAACACTTTTTCTGTTTAATATTTACAGATGTAGATTCGGGCAATCAGGTTTTAATGCCTGTTAAATTTAAACTTATTGGTTTTATGTTATTCGGACTGTGGTGAGGACACAGTGCAGACCCTATTTTTGATTTGAGTTTTCTAGGACTTAAATGCATACTGTAACCTGTAGCTCTCCCTCTTTCTTTCTATCTATCTATATGTGTCGCTCTCTGTCTTTTTTTCTGTCTCGCTGTCTGCCACAGAGAGTGACAGGGCAGCGGCAGGAGATTAACAACTTGGCACAGAGGAGGACAACAGTGGACGAGGAGAGTGCCTTAATGAAGAGGGAGCTGACAGCTCTGCGTGAACAACTGGTCAATAAGAGTCAGGAACTTAAGGTTGGTGGAACAAATTTTCTGAGGCAGTCTGGGCCTCAGAGTCGAAAAGTCTCTTTTCTGTGTGGCACCGAACACGACAAGTCCCCCGTGGCTATAGCCACAGGCGTTTGAATCATTTAGAAGAGAAAGAGGATTGCTCAGCCCTCTTGAACACAATCTCTATGTCTTTGTGTCTTCTCCTCTCGCTTTTCACCCTCGCTCTGTCTCACCCCTTCTTGCTTTTAGCTTTCTTTCTTGCTACTGACAACAGAGAATACTTAACAGCTGGAAAGTGTGTGTGTGTGCTTGTGTGTGTGTGAAAGAGAAAGGAAAGCAGGTTGTTAACTTGCAGATAAATACTTAATGACTGCTTCAGTGGGGGAAAGAGAAAAAGTGTGCATGTGATGGTGTGGCTTCTCTCTAATTATGCTTAGATGGGACCTAGCTATGATTAATTGATAAAGGAATGGTCCTTACACAGTCTTGGTGAGGTCTCATGGCGAGAAATTGTGGGGGACAGCATCAAAGGAGACCTAGGTTGAGTCTAATGGGTCTTGCAGCAAGCACCATTCTCATTAGGAGCCTGTCATTAAAGCTGACAGACTGGCCCCTCTACCTGCATGAGCCCAGCTTTTGCAGCACGGCTCGGCCCACCTCAGCTAACATCTGTCCGCGTGGGCCCAGTCATACAGCACAGGTGACCTTGGCCAATCAGTGGCCCATGCAGTGGGCTCCCGCAGCAAAGCCGGTCCACTGTTTACATATTCATTTCAGCCTCAACCCCATGGGTTCCTTTTCTTTTTGTATTTCTCCAGCTTCCTTTTTTTCCATTTTCTCAGTTTGAATTGCTACTTTTTCTATTCATCTCCTTCCGTCACCGTTGTTTATTTGGCCCTCACGACCCCCTACTCTCCTCCTTACACACACACACCTCTCTCATCCAGGAAATGAAGACGGAGTGTAGGAGGAAAGAGGAGGAGGAGCGGCAGGTGGTGCAGGCTCTAGAGGAGGAGAAAGAGGGATTAACTTCCCGCTGCGTCGCCCTGCGAGCTGACCTGGAGGAGAAAGAGAGGCAGGCCAACAGCCAACGAGACCAGAGGGATGCTGCTCAGGCCAGAGTCAAGGTACGAACACGGGGACAAGTCCATTCAGACACACACACACACACACATACACACACACACACACACACACACACAAAGTTGTACAGGAAAGGCCCTGTCCTCTAGCTTTCCCTTTCTTCTGCACACCTTGAATTCTCTGATCCCTCACACCCTTGCCTCCTCAGGATGTGAATATAAAAGATCTCTGTAGCAAAACACACAATTTAAATATGCAGGGACTATATTCAAAGGAAAGAAACAATATGATTCAACATGTGGGAGACAGATCTTCCTCAGTCGGGGTAAAAAATGAATTGAGCCGACCACAACTGAAAGGAACTTTTGTGAAGTAATTTGCATGGGTGCAAGAGTTTTGTAGCTGTTGTGAGTTCTCTGTCATTCATTCTCCCCAAATACAAGCAGGTCATTTTCTGAATCTGTCACTTGTTCCAGTCATCAATTATGGATCAATACTTCCCATCTGTGTGAACATGAGAAATACAGTGATTAGACAGTGACAGCAGTGTTGCTGTTTAAACATTCAGCCCATCAAATCATAATCAAAGTCCTTGAAGAGTTTTCATTCCCATTTCAACCCGCCACATCTAGCCATCCCCTTACAGAAATGAGCTGCCTGCCAGTACTAGTGTCTCAGGACATAGGAGCAGCAGAAGAACCTCACATTCTTCCCCTTCCTTATAGACTAATCTTTATGAAACATATTGCTACGCTAGTCAAATGGAGTCAGACAGAAAGTCTTGAATAAGTCAGGGCTGCAGAGTAATTACACTTGGACAGGATGAAGCCCAGCAACTAGTCTATGCACATCCATCACAGTGTAAGATACTCCACCTGTTCCTCATTTTATGTATCATACATTGATTTGAAAGATGGAGATGGAGGTTATGGGGTGTGCGGTGGATACATCATGCCAATTTGTTTGACATAGCAAAGATTTGTCCAGGAATTTATGGTTTAATCCAGCGCATACGTAGATAAGGTACACCTACTGTATTCTATTTATTCTGTTAAACTAAACAGGGGACGGACAAAATGAAAGAAACGCCTGACAATGGGATAGCCCTACAGGAAATACACATTTAGTGATCCTCCTTATTATGGTCACTTTAGAGCTGCAATGATTAGTCGATTAATCAATTAGTTGTCAACCATTAAATTAATCACTAATGAGAATGTGAATATTTTCTGGTGTCTTTAGTCCTCTATGACAGTAAACTGAATATCTTTGGGTTGTGGACAAAACAAGACATTTGATGACGTCAACTTGGGTTTTGGGACACAGTGATCAACATTTTTCACCATTTTCTGACATTTTATGGGGCAAACGACTAATCGATTAATTAAGAAAATGATTGACAGATTAATTGATAATGAAAATAATCATTAGTTGCAGCCCTAGCTCACTTATTTAAACACTTAAAGTACCTGCTTGACAGCACAACCTGTATCTTGAATAAATGACCACCTAATTCAATCAACAAAACAAATAGTCTAATCAAAAGTTGTTTTTGTTATTTTGTCCTTCCCATGTACACCAAACAAACTTGATTGCTGTTTTATGTACTCTACGTGTTATGGCATCTTTTCATGTCCTTTCGATGACTAATTAATGTTGCATATTGTTAATTCTTGCTCAGAGAAACACTGTTTTTAATTAAACTGTCAAGGCTTAGAGACCTTTGTGTGTTTGATGCCATGCAATGTGCCTTTTTGTAATTGTTTCTTCTTATTAAGGAAAAGCTCTCACTAACACCTTGTCTACACCTGCTGCACAGCGAAAGCAGCACAGTAGCAGCAGCTGCAGTCCTGTGTCAGTGTCTTCACTGGATCTGTTCAGCCACAGTGCTGCTGAACACTCAAAAGTGTTTTGACAGTGCTTATAGCCCAATGCACAATCAGTGTAGTTACATGTATAAGTTCGAAGAAAGTCTATTTGTAGCTGAAGCTGAGAGGACAATTTTATCAATAAATTTTCTTTATTTTAAGTGCAAAAGCACATGAAAAGCAGTATTTCCACCATCTTAGGTCATCATCAATGCCATTACTGCTTTTCAGTGTTTTCAGGTGGAATAACTGTTAATAACAATAATTCTTGTTTATTTTTCTGAAAGTGCTTCTAATGTGTTGTTACTCTTTTACACCAGGAGTTGGAGGAGGAGCTACACAATGCCTGGCAAGAGTTGTCCATCTTGCAGCGCCACAGCAGCAGTGTAGAAGCCCAGCTTTCTTCTAAAGAGAGGGAGGTGGCAGCAAAAGAGGCACAACTCAGTCAACTTCGGTGAGCCCTACCAACTCAAGCATTGCCCAATACACCTCAGCGTCTGTTTTCTTGTAACAACCAGGTGAACCAAGTGATACTTTTGGCTAATTTTCATTAGTGCAGACATATGCATATACAGTATATCCCCTCACATATGTTAGTGTGTGCAGCAGTTAGTATATTGCTCTCCACGCCGTGAGGCTTGTGGGTGACACAGATTTCTTCCACTCTGGCTCACCTAAAGCCACTTGATAAGCCCTGCATAGTGGATGTGCTTTAAAAGAGGGAAAAAAGGGAAACGGGGCAGGCTTTGGCTAAGCTTTAGTCGATATGATAAAAAACTGTGAGAACCGTAGGAGTCTTAGTGGTAATCTCAACCTTTTTTAACTACTTTTCTGTTTTAATGCCAGAGGCACTCTGACGTGTCAGTCACACCAGGGCTGGAGACAATTCTTAAGGTTTTAGCTCGGTGATTAAAGATGTCCTCTTAAGTTAGAGGAGCACTTTCTGGTAATTCCATGGGACACAAAACAAATTTCAGAAATAAACTTTCAGGCTAACATTGCCATGTTGAGGGAAATTTAGACATTGCTGACTAAAGAAAGATCTAATAAACCTATCATTGGCCTTGGTTCAACATAATATTGCAATACATTTTTCAGTGTAAGTGTTGTGATTATGCCAATATTAGTGAATTACATCTATATCACATTTTACACTTTTTAACATATTTTTACAAATTCAATTGAATTATTAAATCTAAGAAAAGCAATAATTCAACAACAAACCTGACTTAATTACAATGATCTGACCTCCTCACACCCTTTTAAGTATGATTTGTCTATATTTACAGGCTTGAATTGTATCCAAAAATCTGGACATGTAATTTCAGTGTATTAATGGAGAAAAGAATGGCAGTACTTCTCTATTGTGTACTGACATACAATATTTTTACATGAACAGTCACACTGCATGTACAGTATGAATTTCTATAACATGTTGCATGTGTGTGTATGTGTGTGTAGTCGTGACTGTGCAGAAGTGCAGACCCTGTACAGACAGAGTACAGAACATGCAGCAGAGCAGAGCCATCTCATCAAGCAACTGGAGGGACTCAACCTAGACACGCAGAAAGTCCTGAGAAACCAAGAGGAGGCACATACTGCTGACACCACTTCTTATCAGAGGGTACTCACACATACACACACATGCCAAACCTCAAACTCATCATTATTATTACCACTTTGTTGCACTCCACTCAGGCCTCACCCACTGTGGTGATTTATTTCCAAGCTAGCTGCAACCTACAATTATTTGACTAGTGCCAGAAAAGAAGGACTTTTCTCACCGTATCCTGTTACTGTGAACGGGTTCTTAACCTACCATCCTTCTCTCTGATGACTGTACCACTGTGCCATACACAGCAACACACAGGGAGGGGGATAGGGAGAGATTTTGGGCAATTATTAGTCATAAAACATGAACTTTAAGCATTCTTGGTCTTACGTTATATTATCTTTTTGTTGTCTTTTTATCCTTCCGTTTTTCCTTTTCGTACTTACTTTGATGATATTAGCACGTCTTTTCTATTACTATGGACATAAGAAAACACCTCCATATGAAAACACATATCAGTCTTCATGTCACCCAATCTCATGAGTGATTTTGTCTCATCTTCCTCCATTTGACATCCCATATCTGGTTGACTTGACCCATCCCCTTGCCTCTTCATTTCCCCTCCTGCCCTCTGCGTGCTTTTTCATCCTTTTTGTCCTATTTGTGTTTGTTGACAGCTGTACAAGGAGTTGAGTCAGTGCTACCAGGCCCTCGTGTCTAGTGAGGCCAACCTCCGTCAGAGTCACCAGGAGCTCAGCAGCCTGCTGGCTCAGAAAGACCAACACATCCTGCAACTCCAGGCCCAGTTACAACTGCAGCAGCAGGAGCAAATACAACAACAGCAGCAACAACAGCAGCAACAGGCTCAGCACACGGCCCTTTACCCATCATCAAACAGACAAACCAACTTTAAGGTAAGGACCCACCTCATTCTTCACCATCTCCCCCACAGAAGCCCTCTCTTTTTAGAGTTTATCAAGTGCATTGGCACTCCAGGCTAACAAGTGGTTTTGTATGATGCCTGCTCTGCTGCAGAAGTTGTTGAACTTTGATATGCATTTGTGTGGGCATGGATAACAACATATGTATGCATAATTCATCTATGCTTTTTCCGTACATAATAAACACATTATATTATGATCCTTCTCTCAATCACCTGTCTGGAGTGAGTGTCTAATTGTCCTAAGGTGCAGAGATGGCAACATGTAGGTTGATTAGTAGGCACAGTAATAACTGACAAGCCCCAGCATGGCCTGTGGTGGTGGTCTTAAACTGAGAATCACTCTCATAATATCGCACTAGTTCACCCTTGATCTATCCATCTCTCTCAGCGCCAGCATCTTTCATGTCAGCTATCTGATCTTCCCTAGCTCTCTGTCCTGGGCACGCATGCACTCCCTGACTGACTTTATCTATTTTCTTTCTATCCTCCCACCCAAGTACCTGGAAGTCCTTTTAACACACTCCGGTCAGATAGCAAAGACAGATAAGAGGTGGAGAGAGGTGATTTAATTGGAGCCCAGTAATGTTCTTGAAGATGATGTTGGAGTTACAGTTCTACATCTGTCAGTCAGCAGGGGTTTGGCTTTAACTCACTACCTTTGAACTGTCACCCCAAGGCAATAGAGGCTCTCGTATAAAGTTAACGCTGCAGCCACATTTTAAGTGGCCTTTAACAACTACTAATGATATGGTGATAGGTGTTTCTTGGACCACACAGTGTCAAAGACTTCGTTGAGAATAGTAACAGGTATCTATATCTTGTGCTCCGCACTTGTTGTTATTATGAGTCCCTCAGTCTGTTCCAAAGTATGGCTCTCGCTCCAGTTTAAACTATGTCCAGTTGCAGATAAAACAACTCAATGTAGCTGATGCCGTGGCAGAAAATATTTTTGCAGCAGTTGAGTAGTTTCTGTGCCTCCGCAGACTGTAATTGTTTAATTTGATTGGTTGATATTTTCTGACAGTGCTGCCCCCAGACTGTGGAAGTTAAAAGATATCAGCTCAAATGTTAAGTGAGTTACAATCGCCCTGTCTCACTTAACCCTGTTAATTTAACCAGCGGTGAAATATAAATGGATCATTTAGTCAGTAATTAAATACAGTACTGCAGTGTTCCCCCAGTAATTAATACTACATTTAGAGAAGATGCAGTTAGTGCTGTGTGTGTGTGTGTGTGTGTGTGT
>NTHP01000692.1:162790-193946 GCA_003416845.1 Oplegnathus fasciatus
GTGTGTGTAGTGTGGGCATGCATGCGCGCATGTATGAATGTTATGTATGTGAGTGTGTATATACATATGTGCCTTTATTTTATCACACTGAACATGTGCTCCACCCCGTATCTCTTCCCCACCCAGGTCAGAATGAAAAAACTGATCACACATTTCCAGGGCTGAGACGTAATTACAAAAATACCTTGTATATAACCTATGCTAAGAATAAATATGCACTTTTGTTTACTGAACACATGTAGCTGCTGTCTGGCTGATTTGTTTCTTTAACTTTCTTACCTACTGACATCAAAGTGAACAGATCAGGTATCCCAAGGTATAGCACTCAGTCAGGAGGGCTTTCTGTTTCCCACTCTGTAATTTCACTGACAGGTTGTGCGTAAGTGTGTACGTGTGTGTCTGCGCGGGTGCGTGTTTGACTAAAGGTGTGTGTATCTGAGCACATAATCGCAAATTCTGTAACAACTTCCTCCCGAACACCTGTTAAATTCTAATGCTCAGGTTGTTAAGGCAGATTTGATTTTAATTTTAAATGTTTTGGTGGAAGTTACCATTGGAGGTGATCAAAGTGCTGATCGCAACGGGAGCACAGGGGGGAAACGCAGTGCTCATTTGAATATGGACCAGAGCGACGGCTTTGAACACCCCTCCCGCAGTGGTTTTGGAGGTTGGGTGAGAGGAATAACACCCATTGTGTGTTATACTTCCATGCTGTGCACCAAGATTGACTGTCTGTTCTCTCTTGGCTTATGTCAAGTTAACTCTTTACAGGAAGCTTAACAAGACTTTACAAAGGCTTAAAGATGAACAATGTCTAGAGTAACCAAACAGTTCTGCCTCGCTGTCAGTTAATATGAGTCAGGCTATGTTTTTTGGATACTGTTACCTCCTATATCAATTAACCTGCGGGGTCAGCACTAGGTTGAAAAATGAATGTTACTTTCTTTTTAAAACAGCAATGTTTCAGCTCCACATATAAAAACATTATTCTTGCACCGAGGTCTTGACTAACGATCTTTTTATTATCAATTAATCTGTTGAATGTTTTTACGATTCATCATTAACTGTAGTGTGAAAAATGTCAGACAAATATTGGATAATGCCCATCACAGTTTGCAAGAGCGCAACGAGCGCAAAGTGACATCTTCAAATGTCAAAAATATTAAGTTTGGAGTCATTTAAAGCAAAGAAAGGGTGCAAATCATCATATTGGAGAGGCTGGAACCAGAGAGTGTTTTTGCTTCATAAATAACTTGATTAATCGATCATCAAAATTGTTGTTGGTCAGTCAACAAACTCACGAATTGTTTCAGCACTACTTGCACTGTATTTTCAGGAGTGTTCTGTATTGTGTTTGTGTCTTTTTGTGTGTGTGTGTGTACTGAAAACAGTGAGATGTCTCCATAATGTCCGACTGGAAGTGGCCTCCTGCCCTGATCTTTTAGCTGTAGGGCCTGGCCGATCATCAGGCACCTGGGTGACCCCCATGCACAATGAGGGATGCCAGGTTGGGTGGTCACCATCACAGTCTAGAGGCAGGGAAGAGCCCTCATTAGTGGACAAAAAACTAGCTGGAGTGAACGTTCAATCATTTACAACTATCTCCCTAACAGCATCCTTGTATTTATAGTAGTCTAGTGTTTGGCTATTGTTGTGCTGTGCGGTGATTAAAGACCGACATTAGAATCCATAGCAGACCTCAGGCTTTCTGGAACCCTCACCACAGTAAATGAGTGGTAAGATGTTAATTGTGTGGGCAGTCATTCAAAGCACTGGTTATTCTCTCATCAGCATTGGAAAGGGAAAATTAGGCATGTTTATTCACTCCAGAAAAGTTTCATATAAATGTAAAAGAAGCCCCTGTGTCTTTTAAATGTTTACTGAAACTTTTTTTTAATGTACAATGAACCTTTTTCACAGAGGACATTTTGACATATCACGGTAGGGAAAGCACAGGTGTAAATAATAAAACTAATGATGGCTGAATTCCATTTAGCTGCTTTAGTTTCAGGGTCCTGGTATTGGGCATACTGGCTCACTGTCACCCTTGAATAGAACAGAGCCGTCATAATGTTTTTCATATGTTCACACCTGTGAAAAAGGCCTGTTTTCACACTATTAAATACACAAATTCTCATAGATATGTCCTCTTATTATGGCCAAGCCACCCCACTTACCACGGCTTTCCTTAAAGAATGGAGGAAGCGTGCGCCTGCATCATCATCTCACTTTCAAAATAGTGTTACATTCACATATTTACGCAGTTTTACGCAGTCACAAAATGTTGTTAACACGTTAAAGTCTCTCATATGGGTTTTATAGACTGAACCTTTAGCATGAAAGCAACATTTCCCGAGGTGACCAGCCTTCTTTTTTTTTCTGCTTCTGGCTTGTTATTTATGTTAGCCAATCTAAACGCTTTTAGATGTATAATTAAAGTGCACACACATATGCGCATAAATACACCCACCGCTTTGCTGGGTCACGTTGTGCTTAGGTGAGGCGTTTCTTTTGATCATCATCATCATTAATAGCAACCGTCAAGTGAAAACGGCGAAACCATAATGCTACAAAGAAACATTGAAATTAATTTTTCAACCAAGAGCTCAACAAACAGAATGGGGTCGGCCAGAGGGCTCTCTTGTGTATTTTTATGTACTGTATATAACTTTTTAGCATCTATGGCCTTTCAGTGCACCTTAAAACAGTATAAGGATAGCGGGTACTTTTAGTCTTCTCTGCTGATGTTCAGGAGAATGTGATGGAAAACACACATAAGTCAGATTTTTTTGATTTGTCTTTCACATGGGTCTTGTTTTCTTACTCTTCAGTTTTTTTTCCCATCTGGAATGCCACTCCTTTAGCTTAACTGATCTCCCTAAGAGTTAAAAATTTAGTACAACCTGCTGCTTGTATTTACATATGCCTCTTCCCTTCAGATATATAAGTCATCCTTTCCATATGACAACACTATGTAAAGGTTATACATTCAAATGATACTATGATTTATAATGCTATTTTTGTCAACCCCTTGTCTTGTGTATGCTGAGTGTGTTATCAGTAAATAGTGTTGTCAACATGAGTTTGTGCATGAGCGTGTGTTTGGAGCTGGGCCATGTCCAGGGCCAGAGACATACTAATGACATGGACTCCAGTGGTGTGTTTTACCAGCTCAACTGCTCTCATTAGATGAGAACCTCTGTGTAGCACAGCTCGCCTCATTAATGAAGCACAGCCATGTGCCGCTGCAGATACGTGCACTCACTCGTTCAAGCGCATACACTCGGGTCAGACAGACTGTGTGGGAGGACTCAGGGCTGTGTACACGCACACAAAAACATACGCGCACCCTACATCCCACTCGCTGTGTGCTGTCCTTCTATAAAATCCCTCCTCACTGCACTACCAGTTAACACATGCTCATACATATATGCACACACACATTCTTTGAAGAATCACCATCTTGAATACAAAGTGCACCTGGCCTGGTGGGGGGCATGCCCCTTCTAGCCCTCACTTCTGAAGCCTCTCCAATCACTTTCACAAATGCTGTCG
Organism: Oplegnathus fasciatus; assembly: GCA_003416845.1. Lineage (NCBI taxonomy): Eukaryota > Metazoa > Chordata > Actinopteri > Centrarchiformes > Oplegnathidae > Oplegnathus > Oplegnathus fasciatus. The sequence continues at coordinate 166,346 of NTHP01000692.1, forward strand.
CTCCACAGATGTGTGTGAATGTGATTGTGGGAATATGTAGTCGTGTGTGTGTGTGTGTGTGTGTGTGTGTGTGTCGGGGCCCCTCCTGATTATAGCTGCTCCATAATTAACAGTGATCAGATTTGTTTTGTGGCATAAATGGTGCATGTGTAGAACATTAGGCCTGGCAAGTCTCATTTCACATTCAGCTCAAGGGCTCGGCAGCAGACGGGTCACGAGCTTCAGGGAGCACAATCACAAGCCTCCCTCCATATGGTCTTGCCTGCCGCATCCTCACCAGCGAGGGCCGCGAGTGCCAGACAAGTTCCCCCAAGAACCTAATCGTGTTCAGTAATTACCAAGACCGGCTTTTCTCTTTTTTTCCCCCTTCCCTCCCTGAGCCTCTCTCTTGCTCTTTTTTTTTCACTGCACCTGCATGCTCTCTTCTTCTCTTTCAATCTCATGCTATCTCCCTGTCAATTGCTTTCACTAAGCTGCTTGTAATATGTTTATTTTTTCCCTTTTACATCTTTGCTCCTTTACTGTCTCACAGTTTCCCTGTTTTTCTGTTTTTGTTGCTGGATGAAAATCAGGATGGAGATGAGAGATTGTGTGAGGAAAAAAACTCAGACACTCCCACATCAGTTAATTTCTAAATTGCTTTATGTGGCTGATGCCGAAAAACCCAGTCCGTCCTCCTGACTGCCTAGAAATTATAAATAATTGTAACAGATGCGCCAATATGGCCGGCCTCCAATAAACGAGGCCCCAGATAATTTGACCAACCCCCTTTGACAGGCCAATTTAATAAAACATGAACAAAATCTTCCTCACTAATAATTTATCATCCCCTCTCCTCCCCTTTGGTTAAAGTTGATTACCCTGGCAGTTAACAAGGTCACGCCCAGATGCCAGGTTTCTGATAATGCAATCAGGACTCTTTGGAAAAAAGGTGATGACATCCTGTGCGATTTTCTTCACTACCTGGCCTCCTAGTAAAACACAGTTGTGAAGGCCTCTGTTTGTCAAGAGGCTTTGATTTAATGTGTTGAGTAGAAGTGTTGTTGATAACAGCAGGTGATGCTGTTTTTACTGTTTCACACCTTTGTATTAAGGATTTAAGAAAAGAAAGGTGAGAATACATGCATTGAGGTGATGGCGTCAAGAGGTATGTGGGTCAGTGTGAATTTCAAAATAAAGGACTCAGGCATCAATTAAGCTATATACATGCCCTTTGACTATAGAGTATATGTGTCTCTAAAACAGAATGCTGTTCATAACAGCAGCAGCAATGTGTGAAGATAGAATGTCACATTTAAGTGACATAGACATTGTAAAAGCAATACTTGGACGGGTGCATTATAGAAATGTACGTGTGTGTGTGTGTGTTATGCACTTGTGGGTGTGTGTGCATCACAACCTACTCCTCTGTGGGTGGGCCCTCTGCCTTATCCTTGTCCCCTTCAGTTTGTTTTGGTAGTCCCCGCTGTGTGCTGAGGTGTGCAGATGCTGCTAGACACTGGCTAATAGACACTGATAAATAGATGGGCCATGATAGCACACACACCACAATGCTGGATGTGGTAGATAGCTGTCCCACTGCCACATGACACATCTGGTCATTGACTTCGGCATATGAAAATGTCATGTGGACATCCAGTATGCGAGGGCTAGTCTATTGAACTACTTGAAACTGATTGTGGGCTTGTCTCTTACTCAAAGCACCATGTACTTATGACAACATTGCATTATAGTCCATTGAGATGACTGTCACTGCCTCTCCTATAGATTTCTCCCTGTAGTTTGTAGAGTAGAAAGTATATAAAGAAGCTTTTCACTTATAAGGCTTGACATTTCCTGATGTTTTAGATTGCGGAAAAAAAAAATTAAGTTGTCTAACCTTACCACACCTATCTTGACATCTTACGTCTGGATTGTAACCACAATTTTGTATTTAAACTTTTGTTTTGTCATAACTATCAATATGATTTTTAGAGTTTAGCAATATTAATAGCTACTTAATTTACCATTATGATATGTTCCACCCACACAGAAAGTGACTGAATTCTGTTCGGTCTAATTGCTTGTAAATGCTTGTTTGTTTCCCTTTTTGTTTGTTTTGTGTTTTTGGTCTGATAATGGCCAACAGCCTATAAAAACTGTTACACAGTGAACATTGGCTAGGAACCTGTCAGAGCAATATTTATTCCTGTGTTTATGTACTGTTTTGGTTAAGCTAAGGCTAGAATGCAGTTTTAAAATGAATTGAAAACCAGAAATAAAAAAAACATTTCAAGATATTATGTCACATGATACAGATTATGGATCATTAATTACTTTTCTTTACCTACATGAGAACATCGTCGTGTTGAATCTGACACATGTTTAACATATTTACACTAAACTGAGTGTCAAATTACTGTCAAGTCAGTTTTGAGTATATTGTAGGCAATGATAGCATTTTTCTTGTATGTGCTTTACAAAATCACAGCCGCCCAGCGAGCCAAGTCCTCTTAACTTTGGATTCACAATTTGTTTTGTCACTTTTCTCTTGTTCTCTGCACCAATAGGCCTGTCTTGCTCTGTCTTTCTCACAAACACAAACACACTGTCTCTCTTTTCTTACAGGCAGTGGTGTCAGAGCAGGTTGATGCTGCAGCTCAGAGGTCTAGCCCTGATTCTGACTGGCCATCCACCCGAGGCTCAGGTCCCAGGCCAGAGGATAAGACCCTTCAACGCAGATCCACCAGTTCTGTCAGAAGACAGCAGGTAGGTTAACACTCACGACTGCCAATTATGTCAAAGACAGCACGTGGGTGAGCAGCTAACATGCCCACACTTGGCTCAGATTAGATCAAAGCCATAGAGAAGGGATATGAAGGAAATGGTCTGTTGAGAATCATGTGATTTATCAGACCCTGCCTCTGCCAACCTTTGTCCTGAACTCCCCAACACACACACACACACACACACACACACACTGATGCCCCTCCTACTGTGACCAGACCGACGTGTGCTGCTGGTTTCACGCATGCCTTGGGCTCAGGCACTGGCTAATTTACCGCTTCAGCAGTACATTATGAACAAGAAAGAAGCTTTTGATCTTCTCAGTATTCCACTCATAAGTTTGGCAGGACATGTTTCTAGATGGCTTCACTCACTCTAAAGCTGGCCTGAAGACACATTGTTTGATTTGTACAGCTGTCCTCGTTATAGCTTCAGTAGAACTGCTTCTGTTCTGGGAGTTTATGCTTGTAAAGTAATTATTTTGTACAAAATAAATAAACAGTATTGACATCATTTGATGTGCTTCCCTTTTCTGGAGGCGCTGCTATGTTTGCCCTAGGACACACACACACTCAATCTCTCTGTTGTTACAGCATGCATCCACTATTAATTATTAAGAATTGTGCCAATTTTGATCCCAGTGCCAATACTTTAAATTTTCACACAATGCATTTTTGATACCTTTTTACGCTGAATAAAATCATAATCATATTGTATTTCTAAAAGATTAAATGCTGTCAAAATGTCTGTCAACTAAGATAACTTACAATAAGGCAACTTTTTTAGAATGCATTATTTGAACCTTTTCAACACTTTTCGTACCTTCATAAAATGCGTATGGATGGCAAAAATCTATATTGGTCGGACACTCAGCCCTCTTCCCTCTTACTACTTGGGCTCATTAATCCCACATTGGGCACTATTTCGCAGATGACACAAAAAGTCCATAAGTAAGAGTGTCCCTGTCCCATTTCGACAGGCCTGAGCTTCACTTGATGTGATACTGTAGTTATTTTTGTTCCTGATCACACACACACACATCTACTGTCATCTACTATCATAATTGCAAATTTTACTATATCCTGCTCACATGGAACCATTTAACTAAAAAATGTATTTGTTGAATATTTGTTGAAATCAATATTTTTTTTAAATTTTATTCAGTAATAGAATTTGTACAACACAATTTCAAATGAAAAATGGAGTAGGATTGACAATGGAAAAAGCTTTAAATTGAATGAGGCTATAATTAAATTGAATAAATGTTTAAGATATGATTTTTAGATTCAATTTCCACAGTTCAGTTTCATTTGGAACGCTTTCTGCTTTTATTTCCTGCGTGATGATTGCAAAGCAGTCATCTTTATCAGGCTGCTACAGTAGGAGAGGACTAACATTCTTCACTGAACCAGCCACCAGCCATGTGGCACAGTGGCGTGTTCATCTCTTTAGCCAATATTTGATTCTCCCCACTAAGTCAAAAGACTTATAAAGCCTAGAGCCATTAGTTTTAGGTAAGTAAACATCATATCAATTTCATAAATCATGTTAAACCTTACTGTTATTAAAAACGTTTTGAGTAGTTGTCGCTATTGGCTCCTTAATATCCAAATATGATGATGCTCCAAAGAAACCATAAACCTGCTAAGCTTCATTACACTTCATTTTAACAATAATACCAATCTGCAAGGTCAAAAGCTGATGAAATGAGCCTTCTGTGTAGCCCACTGCTACCACCTAGGACACAATTTGCAGCTCTTTCAGTAACTGCATAAAGTGAAATGTGATTATTGGCTGAGGCGACGAGGAGTTCACAGTGGAATCGGCACAGTGGTAAGTGTTGAACTGATGTTTTCAGGATTTTAGTGAAGAAAAATTTACTTTGAATCGGGAAAACCTGATTTGAAAAAAAAAAACCTGAATTTACTTACCATTGATTAATAAATGTTAAGTTTATTAATATTTATTAAATTTAATACCATCTGGAGTTTTGCCATAGAAATTAAATTTGTAATTTATTTAACAAATCATTTTAATTTATTTCAGTGGTCCACTGTGAGCATGATGTAGTTTAACTTTGAAACCAAACCTATGTAGTTCTCTTTCGAACCTCGCTCGGTGTCTCACTATGGGAAGTGACTTCTGGCATGACCAATCACTGAAGCTCCACTACCACCACCGTGTCCTCTCAGGAGAAGGCTGGCGGCGGCAAGGTTAAGGATGTCGCATCCTGCCTTTTTACTATCTCAAGGAAGGACCCCCAGCCCCCTCTGCACTGCATGTATGGGAACAAAGCAAGCCCAGCGTTACTGAGTCCTGCCATAGAATATTGGAGCGTCACTTGTGAGTGTTGTCGGCCTCAAGAACTGATCCTTGATAGAGGAAAGCCTCTGTCTCGCCAGAGTCTGTCACACTGGGTGGTGGAGGCTGTCATATTGACTTATGAAAGCTGTGGATGGCATCCTCTGGGGAGCCTGCAGGCTCATTCCAACAGGGGTATGGATACCTCATGGGCCCTGTCCAGGGGCATTTCTGTGAGTGATATCTGCAAGCTGGGCATCTCCACACACATTTATTTGGTTTTACCGCTTGACTTTGCCTATGTTGGCACACTCAGTCTTAAGTATAGGTTCAAAGTAGTTATGTAATAGACTATGGAGAGAGTCTGTGGTGTCGACCTTCCTTGGTCGAGGTGTTATGGGCCTCAGAGCATGCAATTCGGGAGTGGGCCACATCTCCCATAGTGAGATACCGAGCAAGGTTCGAAAGAGAACGTTTGGTCACTGGGGTAACCCCGGTTTTCTGAGAGCGGAGTGAGGTATCTCAAAGCACTGTCCTGCTTGCATATGTTAGGGCACAACACGCTTCAGAATGATTGGGCACGCCAGAAGGCGCTTCCCATAGTGAGATAGAACACTCAGTTCTCAGTCTCTCTTGTGTTTGTGAGCTGGATTTCTTGTAGGAGCTGCACCACATCATGTTGTTTACCTGCAACTTTTGGTTTTCAGGTTACCAGCTCCTACATTAGTCTGTTGTTTGGCAGTGTATCTTAGTCTTTTGAATTTTTGTGCTTCTTTTAATAGATTTTTTGTATACATTTGGTATACATTTGCTTTGTGTTTACGAGCGCACACATGTGTTTACATGTCGCTATACTGTATGTCTGTCTGTTTATGTATTTGTCTTGTCCTGTGAGTGTGTACAAAATTCCTATTTGCCTGGGAACCTGAACAAGTTCAGCTTTGAGAGCTCCAGACGCACACATGACACGCTACTGCAATTATAAAGAAGCCCATTGATGACAGTGACCCCTCTCTCTGGGAGATGGAGAGAGAGAGGGTGGAGGAGAGGTGAAGGGAGGAGGGAGGCGGGAGGCAGTCGATGAAGTATTTCTTCGTTGCTCCACAGCCAGTGACACTGACCTCTCAGTAAATAAGAGTTTTACTCTTGCTTGCATACAGACTCTGTTTAGATACAGGCCTCTCTCCTCATTTCCCTCCTACTGTATGCCCTCCTCCTCACCATCTGCATTGCACTCTCATGTTTATAGAGCCATTACAGGGTGCAATGCACAGGTCAGGTCATGGCCGCCAACCAGCTGCCGAGCTGAAGTAGACAGCGGGCACATCTTTCTTTGCCTCGTGTTCTCTGCTTTTTATCTTTCAGGCCTGTCTTGTGGAACCTTAAAAACAATGTCACAACACAGAGCTTCCCACACAAACAGACGGCATTCATGTGTCTTCTGAACCTGCAGCAGACAGGCGTCCAACTGGACCAGAGAGAACATCTGCAGCAAATATCAGTCATTTGTCAGTGTCACCATGTCATCTTCCTCTGTACTCCTCCAGACAAAGCACACAGCAGTTTATCTCCTCTGGTTCTCACATACAGAGGAACACTAATGGTGGAATAGTCAGCTCGTTGTTCAATAAATCCTCCCCAAAATGTACTGCTACCTGAAAAGCTATTTAGAATCCATCCTCAATAAGTCATGCTTTATAGTCGGTCATTTTTACTTTTAGGTTTAGGGCTTTTAGTTGATTTAGATTCCCCTTTTGGCCTCTCTGTTTCCCCCATGCACATACAGGCTAAGCCAGTTGGCCTGCCACTCATCAGGAATATGCAGATCAATCTGCTAATTAGTTGCATAGAGTCATTAAGGCTGAGTTAGAACACATGGTTGGCACCCATGCAGGCATGATAGCAGAACTGGGCACACCAGGTCACTGCAGTCAACTGTAGCCCGAGGGCACATTCCCAAACACACTAGCGTACTTTGAAATTTTTGTCATGGGCAAATTATTTCACAAACATGCATTCTGTGGTGATAAAATGAGAATAAACTTGTTATCAAGAGACAAGTGACATAAAGGTGTACTTATTACTGTTCCTTAATATTTTCATAATATCAAACCCCATTTTTGGCCAGCATTTTTTCATTGCGATTAAATGTACAGTATTTGCATTCCTTTAATTGCCTTTGTAATGCAGTGTTCACCTCTCCCATGCAGGATTCAAAATGCGTACCCACGTACAAGGTATTCACGGAATATTATACATAGTAGACGTGGTGCAGCAGACTAAAGCCGTTGCATGCATGCATTTGCGGAAGACAACATCATGACTTCAATATTATTGTGTCGGACAACATTGTTGACTGTCTTCTTTAGTCTTAAACAAGTTTGTTTGCCTGCACTGTAAACAAATGTATGAGTTGCTGTAGCACTGCCGAGTAGGCCCTCAAGACATGTTTGCTGCCACCAGTGGTTGATACATGTGTGATATCTAATGGAAACTGGGACCTGTATTATTAAAATGCACTTGCTTTTTCTACCAGTAACCACAGGTGTCGCCAAATCAACCAGGGCTGAAGTCTTTAGTTTTATAACTTTGATAGACAACAAAGCTTGTAACAGCCATCAGAACACATTTTTCGAAGGAGGGGGTTTATTGATCCACCATCCTATTACAAACCTCCACCACCACCTCCTCCTCCTGTACTCCTCATCCACTCCATCCCAAGGACTGTTGTACGTTTAGTCGCATTGCATATTTTAGCCTGCCATCTGGTCAGTCCTGCCTTGCACCGCAGGGGGCCTCATATCCTCCCATATTCATATTCCACTAGCATATTGTTCCCACTGCTTTTCTACAGTGCGGCCCCAGCAGTTCTCTACTTCTTTATTTATTTCTACAGAAGAGGCCGACTAGCAAACTGCAGCCCCTCCTAATCGGCGGCTCTTCCAGTTGTCCTATCAAGTGTAACCTGGAGGCCCCTAGTAGAGCAATTAGAGCGGCCTCCCTGCCCACCTCTTGTAATGAAGCCCAGCACATTCTGGAATCTATAGCCCCTTTAGTCTCCCCTAATGGGACATCATTATTGTCAAAGAAACAATGTAAATGGAAATGAACATACTCATTAGCCAGTCGCAGGGAGAAACCTTTGCCGCTCTCAGCTTGCAACTCCCGCTTCCAAACACGCACATACACAGACACACACAAAACTGAACCTCCTCCCTTCAGCTTGTGTGGACTGCTGCTCTGGCTTGCTTTATTCCTCTGGTAGCGTGTTTGTTTGTGTGTGCATATGTGCGTACCGGAGAAGACAATGTGCATGTTTTACTCAAGGTGAGAGGGGAATGGAGGATACATGGATAATTCCATTATTGGCATTCATTCAGTGTTTCTACAGATGTTAATTGCTGCACGGGTTTGTGCCTGTGTGTGTAAGTGAAGTGTGCTCAAGTTCTCACCCCAGTGCTTCTTTGCTTACCTGTCCCAGGGTGCACCTGTGCAGCGGTCCAGGTCTCTGTCCCCAGCTGGCAGTGTGGAGTTGGGAAGTGGGAGGACAAGAGGAGCAGAACAGAGGATTCCAGACCTTGAAGAGCTGCTGCAGCTGAAGGTAACTAGCTGTCATAGATGAACACACATAATATACTCCCCTTTTCTCTTAATCTATTCTTTACCGTTTATTCTAACTGTGTGTCCTTTATTTCTTGCAGCCCACATCATCCTCTTTGCCTTTCTCTTAATCTTCTGTCTCAATGTTTTCCCCACATACCAGTGGCTGTTGACTGCTAGTGACTTTGAACTACTTAAAGGTATTGTTTGCTGAATAGGGCACATTCAATGGCATAGTGGTGTCCAGCCGATCAGACCTAATGGAGCTGCTTGTTGCTCTGGCTGCTATCTTACATATGATTGCTGCTATCAGCTGCTGGGTTGTAGGTCTGCAGCACTGTAACAGTCACGGTCTCCAAAGGGTTCAATTGCACTAGTGCTGTGACTGCCTCCTCCATGACCTTCTCTTACAGTGTCTTTCACACACACACACACACACACACACACACACATACAAATACGTATATCTGCGCACACAAACAGAGCGTGCGTAGGCAGTGAAGCAGCAGGAGAGGAGCTGCTCTGGTGAAAGTGGATGCAGCAGGGTTTTTTTCCCTTAAACGAATCAGCTTTATTGGTCTTTTAACCTTCACATGCTCTATGACGTCTTTCTCCCACTATTCTTCATTCCCATGTCTTTTTTTTTCTCTCTCTCAAATTCACTGCAAGCGACATACAATTACATTTCACCTCTCCCCTATGTTTCTTTTAAGGTCTCAAAATTTAACTTTTTCTCTTTTATTTTATGTCAGCAGAGTATATTTTCCACTGCCATCGTTTTTTTTTTTTCATTTGGACTTTCCGTTAAAGCTGTTCTTCTTGTTGCCTTTCTTTATCCTTTCCATCTGTCAGGCTGACCAGCGAGTGAGTGATTATGCAGAGGTCATCTCCCTTTGAACACAATCCCAGGAACACATTAGGCGTCATTTTCTTGTCAGATCTGAAGTGTCTGAATTACATCACTGGCAGACACCTAGTCAGACGGTAATGCTCAATGTAGATTCAGACGACACGCTTGACTGTCTTAGTTAATGGTGCCATTTACACGTCTGCCAGTTGAGGGGCATTTAGCAAAGGTATGCGCAGAAAAAAACATGATTGGCAACTCAAATCTGTGACCACGTTAATGAGGGCATTAGTTCAGAGCATGATTTCGTGGTTATGTCCTTTGCTTGGATCTGGCATTGAGCAACATGCCCTCCATCAGCTACAGTTGAGACCTCACCTAAAGCATCTTACAGTACAGTACTTGACTCTGTCCTGTCCGTTGTTCTCCAGTTGATCCTATCCAATTCTTTCCAATAGACTGCCTTTGAAATTGGGTATGCCAGCCCATACCATTGACATGTTGACCTTAGCAGCTAACAGCAGCAGACAAACAAACAATTCTCATAATAATGGCCTCTTTTTTTCGTCCGCACACTTTCAAGTAAACAGTGGCTGTTGCTGTGTAATTATTTTTCAGCTTGAGGACGTCCACAGATGTGTATGCTGGCTGAGTAAGGGGGTGTATTGATCGGTGGGCAAGGGTCTGTGGCCTGATGACCAGAGCTGGGCTGCCCAGGGGAAGCTCTATAAGGAGCCTGGGAAGCCATGATGTGGCTAATGCCCTGCCACTTGCTCCATCCTGCTTNNCCATCAGTCAGCCTCAACTCTTCTGTGTCCTCCCCCAGCTCCTAGTTCCACCAGTTAACACTGCCCTGGTCTGGCCCCTTTCATTAGAGCCTTGTTTTTGAGAGGTTGGGGGCAGCTTGAAGGGGCCGAGGATGTCTTGCAGATGTCCTCTGTGAATAATCCGCACAAGGGAAAATCCATACTTGTCACATTGGCAGTGTGAATGTGCAACGTGTGTGTGAGTGTGTGCACACCCGTTGTGTGTCCGGTGCATGTTTGTGTGCTCTCTCTGTTCTCTTTGTCCTTGTTAATAATAACAGGGCTGAGGGCTCGCATTTCCCTCTCTGCAGGGCAGCCGTGTCATATCAGCAGTAAACAAGCTCCTTCCCTTCAGAAAGCGCTCGACAACTCTCCCTAGCCCTGGCCACTCAAGCAGAAACCTGTCCTGCACTCTTCCTTTCACTTTCTCTTTTGCCTGGCTCTCTCTCTTTCTTCTCTTTCTAATTTCTCTGTTCGCTCTCTTTCTCTTCCCTCTGTTTTCATCTACTGCCTTTCTCTCTTCCTTTGCTCTCTTTCCACCTCTGTTTGTCCTGCCTGTTGAAAGTGTTTTCTCCATCGCCCTCGCTGTTAAGGTCAGTGTGATGGGGAGGAGGGGTGCCCCTGACAAGAAAAATCTATATGTTGTCTTCTCTTACTCCTTCTTTAAAGCTGGAGCCCAATCTTGCTGTGTTTTAATAGCTGTCAACAACAGTGTCGACAACAAACCCGCCGCTACAACCCCCTCCAACACAACACTTGCTGGTCATCAGTTGGTAACTCCAGAGTGTGTGTGTGTCTTCTTGGTGTTCTGTGGCCCCACTGACTCGTCGTGTAAATGTCGTCCTTTAATGATGTCTCAGTTGCCCAGTGAGAGTGGAAGCACTTGTCAGGGAGGAAGGCGAAGAGAGAAAAGAATCTGAACCTGCTGGTTTCTGTCAGGCAAAGGTGTAGATCAGTTTAAATATGTAGACGGTGAGGGACTTTTCTCAGCCTCCCTGCCACGCTGCTGTGCCAGTGAACATGAAGCTGACTCCTTTTTTCAATTAAGTTGTGTTTCATCTGATATGTACAACTTTTGAGAAAAAAATCTTGTCGCTGTGACTTACAGATGGAGGAGAACGAAGAGCTGAGGAGAGCTCATGATAAACGCCGTGAACGCCTCTGTCTGATTCAGACCAACTACAAGACAGTCAGAGACCAGCTGAAAGAAATGGAGAAATCAAATGGCTTGTGAGTACATGGTTTAATATTTAGTAACAAACTTTTGTCTCACAACATAGTAGAAAAAAACTCCTGTTCGTGTACACACAGTAGATTCATAAAACACAGAGGACCTGTGCATACCCAAAATAAGTTGGATAACTTCCAGTTCCACCTAGCAGCAGTCAGTAAGAGACATTTCAAAGCACATAACTCACCCTGCCTTATGTTAAAAGCCCTTGTGAAATGCTACAACCCTCTGAAACCACTCACAAATAGTCTTAGGGCCTCATTGCTCTCCACATGTTGTCTGACAAGACCTGAGTGCTGGATTTGGGAAAGTGGGAGAAATTCCTTCCTTTGCCTTTGAAAAGCTCAGAGGTTTTAAGCCCAGTCAATTTGGGCCGTTTTGTGCCAAGTGTGTGTGCGCTTCTGCGTCTGTTCTCCCTCAGCATTCATTAGGATGTGAGAGCCAGAGGCTGGAGGTGTCTGGTCCTGGGGGGTGCAAGGTGTTTGAGAAGGCCTGTGGAGGGGTGAGGGAAGAGGAGGAAGGGGGAGGGCCATTTCCTGCTTCAGCCTGTTATCTTCACCAGAAACCACGGGATTTTTACACAAAGCGGAAAATGTGCTGCAAAATGTCACTGATATAAGGGTCTTGTTCTCTCCATTGTCTCCCCCAGTCTTTTCCCACTTTTCCCATCTCTGTTTCTTCTCTCCAACAGCGTCACTGAGTCCATTTGAAAATGTAACTAAAGGTGCATATGTTTGGTGGCCGCGCGGGAGCAAAGTGTTGACCCCGTCAGCTGTTTTCTCTCTGGGTTAATTAAAGAAAACAGCAGTGCAATGTGAGCCCGTGTGAAAGTGGAGTGAGTGAGAGAGCGTGTTCAGCGCTAGGCTCGACTCGGCTCATGTCAGCTCAGCGCGGCTCAGCAGCATGTGTCTGAGACAGTGGGAACAAAGACAGAGAGATGTAGAGAGAGAAAATTCAGTCAACACCAGTTGTGCCGCTGTTATACATTTTAGCGGGTTATCAAAGAAATGTTCTGTCTGGTGAAATGATGTACTTTTGTCAAAGACTGCATGAAGACTTTGATTTTGTGTGAAGAAAACATGTATGTTCATACGATAAGACAAACAGAGCTGTGGTTAAAAGTAAAGAGCTAAGAAGACCTACAAATCCATAATAATAAGTTTGTAGTATCAATGTCAGTGTATCTGTGTTTCATGACTGATTTGACATAAAATTGATGCAATAGGCAGCTTTGCCCTTTTCAGTCCGAGCGCTCCGTGGCACCAGCCAGTCACTCAATGTTATGATCCTGGCATTCATTTGGCATTAAGCCCCATCCTTAAATAGCTGTTAAACCCACTGGGGTAATGCCAGCCTGAATGAGAGACAATAGAAAATTACTTAAATACTCCCATTAGTGCTTGGAAATCAGGGCCCTAACAAGTCAGTGGGGATAGGCGTCGAGTCTCATTGCATTTCCAGCTTGTTAGGGATTTCCCTGTAGCTTCCATGCTGTGTTGTTGCCTTTTTGGAAAGATGTGGGGGGTCGTTTTTGTTCCCCTTTTGTGTGCAGGACCAAAAGATAAGACTGGGATGTGTCTCCCTCCTTACCTGCCACACACATATGCCTGTACTTACAAATACTTTAGTCTATATACACAGTATACGGCAAATAAAATATATTAGTGTTAGACGCTAACATCATTTTTCTATGCCTTCCAGGTTTTAGTTTCCCTCATATCAATCTTCACCTCTCATCAGCAGAATGAATTAAACAATTGCTGTACGGCAAGCTGCTGTGTGACGTCACCAGTGTGTGTGATAGCCAGTCCCGCCCAGGATAGAACTACCAGCCAATCGCAAAGCAGACGAAGGGTCCATTGGTTCATCAGCATGCAGGCAGTGCGCACTTGGCCAGTCCCAGTGAAACCACCCTGCCATTCACCATTACCACCATATTTTCCCAAAATGGCATGAAGGAGAGGGGGAAAAAAGCCAACTTCTTATTTATATTAGAGAAGGGAAAAAGTTTTTTAATCAGACTGGGGATGATGGGGGTGAGCAAATAAAATTAAAGGTTATTAAAGCATCCGTACTCTGATCAAAGTTGCGCCCATAAACAGATTCCCCCTGAATCAGAGCAATTAGCCGCAGCGGCGTGGAAAAGTTCTCTCTATTTCCTCCTGCTTAATAATGGAAACTAGGATACCATAGGGGAGGAAGCACTGAGGCCTGAAGAAGATAGCTCTCTCATGGCTCCATATTCAACAGCTTTTAGGCCCACTGTAAACAAATTAAAATGTATAAAGCTTTACCGTGACTTAATAAAGCTTCATACACCTTTCATAAGGAATGCAGTTGATACACTACATACCTAAAAATCACACAGAGAGAATTAAAACAGAGCTGTGGGTAAAATATCATATACTTTTACAGCTCCAGGCAGTGTTAAGATAGTTTGGGCTGAATTCACAGTGTGCTCGCAGTAGAATGAGCTAAAGTGTATCAATCTCTGTGACTATACAGTGAGATTATCCGTTAAGTAGCTTTGCACTCTGGGAAACTAACCCAAGCCCACAGATAGCACACACATACACTCACACACACATACGCTACGAAGAAGTTCAAGGGCTCCAAATTGCTCACAGGGGCATTAACAGTATTAAATGAAAACATTTGCCGTTCCTCAGTAGCCTCCAACTCCCGAGCACCAGGGTTTAACTAGTATTAGCGTAGCGTGGCTGTGTCTACATAGCCAATAATGACCACGGGAAAAGGAGCCCTCCGCAATAGCAGTGACCCTCACAATCCATTTCCACACTTCTACCTCATTGATTGAGAAAAAATGAGAAACTGTAGTGTGTGTGTGTGTGTCTGTGTATGAGTGTGTGACAAAAATGGTATTCTCTTCTCATCTGCTACGTTTGCAATTTGCGTATTTCTCACTAAAATCCGTTTTAGTTTGCAAATGAAAGGCTAATTGGAATTGAATGTGTTGGGCTACAGCCGAGTTGGGCGTGTGCAGGGATGCAGTTGGGGGCAGCAGGGACTGTGTGTGTGTGTGTGTGTGTGTGTGTGTGTGTGTGTGTGAGTGAGTTGAAGGGGAGGTTCAATGGAGGGGGCAGCTACTGAGCACAAAGTGTCATTAAGTATTCATAAGTGAGGTGTAGACATTTGAATGACCTCGTTTGCGAGTGTGTTTTTGCCATTATTTACATTTGCATGGCACACAGGGAATGGTCCACCGCCCTGCCACACGGGCAGTGCCCTGGGCTTTAACAAACATGCATACGTGTGTACATGATCTGCCACTGAAATGTCAAAGTCAAGGCTGCTCATTTGAATATTGCTAAAGATGGCTGAATAACAAAAACAGAGTGAGACTAAGGGACCTCGTTACCCCATGTGAATTGACCAGAGGCAGCAAGGTAATGTACAGCACCAAACATTTTCCCTTGTTAGTATGGTTGCTTTCCGTGTGTGTATGTGTGTGCGTGCCATAAGTGAGGCTATCTGTTCAATTTATATGTACGCCTTTGCGTGCCTCTACATTCATACCTTCTTATATATTGTGTATGTGTGTTTCATCCAGGCCAGGTGGAAGGATGCAGCGTGCAGAACCGTGGCAGCTAAGACAAGAGAACAGTGATGCAGTGTGGAACGAACTGGCCTACTTGAAAAACCTCACCAGGAAACTCTCCATTGAAAAGTAAGTTACCTGCTGTCAAAGTTGCCCGGCTGAACACAGATAATGCCGGCACTGAACGTGTGAGTGTGTGCATACACACATTCGTTCAACACCGTCTGTCTCGCTCTTACACGTGCGCACACATACCGACACGCACTCCCACTGTCCCTTCTTGTTTGTGGGTGTTAAAATTTGAGTGTGCCCTTCCCAACTTCACAGCATCCACCTAGCCCTCCACATCATTACCAGCCAGCAGGGGCCAAAGCAAGATCATTAGACTCTGTGCTCATTTGTAAAATTGGCTGCCCAAAAATTCACACATAAAAGTGCAGGAAGTAACATCACATTATCCGAATCCCTGGCTGTGTCTTTGTGAAATAATTGCATTTTTAATGGAACATTTATGCCAAACTGTTGTCCTGTTGCTAGTGTTATTAAGTGAGTGTCAATAAGATACTTTACATACTTATAGTCTATAAGCTGTGGTAGTGTTATTAGCTCAAATGTTGACCCAGAGTCTAGTGACTGACTAATTCTTTCTTTGTTACTTAGTTTTTCCTTCTTCTTCCTTCTTTTTCTGTCTGTCTTTCTTTCCTCCTGTCTTTGTCTTTTAGTCTGTCTCTGGGTGTAGTATAGCCATTGTCTTGTTTGATCTAGAGAAGCCCCTGTAACCGTAGCACTAACACTGACCCTCTATGATGCTACACAAAGCTTGGCCTAAAGCCACAGTCTTCCCCTCTCCTATCTCTCCTAGCCTTCACCTCTCCTCACCTCTTCCCTCCTCTATCCTATGCCTCTGTACCCTCCTCTTCCACTCTTCTTACTTGTCTTCCCAGTTGCTTCCCTCCGGCCCTCTGTGATGCTGCAGTAGGCTGAGGCCAGAATTCTGGTACTTGCCCCCCACTCCCTCTACTGCTTTCCCCTCTGCTCACCCCCCTGCCCTGTCCTCCTAATCCCAGCTGAGCTCATTATGATATAGCCCGGCTGCCTCTCTCCAAGCCTGAGCTGTCCGAGCTAATTACAGGCTAGCAGCCCTAGTGCCGCCGATGCTGCCTGTTAAGGGATGTCCATCCGCCTGCCTGCCTGCCTGGCCACGACTGGAGCTGAGCAGAGCGGAGCACTGGATGGTCTGGGGGTGGGGCGTTGGGGGGCGAGCAGGCTACAGTGAACACGCAGGGTCCTTGGAACTGACCTGTGAGGGAAACCACGAGGGATGGAGAGCGGCTGGCCTCTTTCCTAGCAGTGTAACTGGCCTGTCCTCTGGGGTTAGTGTTGATCCCCTTCATGTGCCCCCGACCAGCTCCACCTCATCTCCTCCATTCCTGCCCCCAGGGCCCCTCCTTACCCGGGTGGTTGGTGCAAAGTAAACTTGGCTAGGGTCTTTAAACTTGTGCTTTAGAAAAACTCTCTGTTCCCAGGCACGCATCTGCACACATGCATAGCTCGGTGTGTTAAACTAAGCGAAAGGATACTGCCCATCTCTATTCCACTCCTCACTTTCTTCCATACCTGTTGTGAGAAGGAGCAGGAGTGAACAGATAGGGTTGTTGGGGCTATGGACGAAGCCAGCTTAACTAAACAGCTTTACTTCACTGCAATGTAAATTTCAACAGAGAAGGCAAAAGTGTGTCCGTCATAGTGCAAGAACAACGAGAGTTTGTGGAAGAATAACTGCCAGGAAACTCTTGGGGCAAGCAGTTGCAGGTTGTTGTTCCGTTGACTGTATAATAATGATTGTGCTTGTGAAGGTTATGCTAGATAAGTGTTAGCAATGATCCACTAATGGCTAATTAACTCCTGCCAGCTGAAGAATTTAGGGCCAAATAAAGGCCCCTTAAAAGGCTTTAAATGCCTAGTGGCGGGCTTTAGAGGAGAGTCTCCGTTTAAACTCTCCATTTGTCTCTCATTCGCTCTTCCTCATTGTCATGATATTGTGCACAGATGCTCCCTATCACCTCCTCCAAAAACAGCTCTTGTAAAACACTGTCTTGAGGCCCAAATGACCATTTCCCAGAATGAATATTGCTGGGATTACTCCTGCACAGTGGGTCCCCATGGTGTTAGGAGAAGGTTATAAAGCCCAGGCCCCCCTTTAATCTCTGCACTTGAATTAGAGGTTGAACAAGAAGGTGAAACAGGTCTGTTTGTCTGCTCTTTTAGCTGATTTACTAAGGATGCTGTAAGCAACACATTGCTTATTCATTGACAACTTTTTTTACAAGAAAATTGTAGAACCTACAGCAGGAACTATTAGGAGGATGGTTTCTCTTGTCACATTATTAATGTCCTTGCTGGGCAACTCGTGCTATTTCTCCTACCTCTGTTGAGTATTGGAGTGTCCTGTGAACGTTGTTAACATATGCATGTTATTTGGTCAGCACTTTTGAAGAAGACATGCACTACATGGCCAAAAGTATGTGGACACCAGAACATTACACCCGTTATAGTGATTATGGAGTAGCTCCTTCTTTGTTCTTTCCAGCCTCCTCTGTTCTAGGAAGGCTTTCCACCACATTTTGGAACCTGGCTGCAGGGATTTGCTCCTGCTTAGCAATGGTAGCATTAGTCAGGTCGGTCACTGAGGTTGGGCGAAAAGGCCTTTTATGTTTCAAATCATCCCAAAGGTGTTCGATGGGGTTGGTGTCAGGGCTCTGTGCAGGCCAGTCAATTTCTTCCTCACCAAAACGAATTTTTTTATGGACCTTGCTTTTCTGCGTGTCTGCACTGTCGTGTTAAAACAGGAAAGGGCCTTCCCACAACGTTTGCCGCAAAGTTGGAACAGCACTATTGTTTCAAATATCATCATATGTTGCAGCACTAAGATTCCCCTTAATTGGAACTAAGGAGTCTAATCCAAACAATGAAAAACAACCCCAGACAATCATTCCTCCTCCACCAAACTTTACAGTTGGCAATATGTATTCAGGCAGGTGGCGTTGTGATTATAATCATGTGATTATGAGCTGACAAAATCTGACAGGAAGAGCCATCCCTCAACATTTAACCAGTTTAGAATATTTCTCAGATGCATGCTTGAGTGCTTTTAAGGCAAAAGGCACAGACAAATAAACTAGTTGACACCGAGGATGATTTTTGATTGAGATTTCCTTCTGGTTGTAGTAGATGGCTGGCAAGCAACTATGAGCCGGGTGTGCTAGAAAATTCGCAGTGGGATCATTTTATCTGCCTCATTATGCATCTGTCTGCAGCACTCCATGTCCATGCTTGTTAATTGTTGTTAAAGGTCTGTTGGTAAAAAGAGGCAGGGATTATTTAGGCCCCATAAACAGAATAAACACATGCAGTGCACCCTCAGACTTAAGATGCTATACTCAGACGACATCAAAGCATAAATTAGCTAGCGATTACTGGGGAAAAAGCCTTTGAGATCATTTGCACTGCAGCAGCAGTGAAAGCTCCTCTATAGAGAGTGACCATTATGGACGTGAACCTCCCCAGTAAGCGACGTTGACTCTAATTAAGTTTAATAAAGTTTACCCCGATGTTCCTCATATTCCTCTATTTCTTTTCGTTTCATCTTGATTTGCTAAAAGGTATTAGAAGTAATGAGAGTCTTTTGCCCCCCGGACCAGGGCTTAGTTGGAGGAGGGACACATTTGCTCACACAAACACACACACACACACACACACACACACACACACACACAAACAGAATGTTTTATGCATGTTTTTAAATCAGACAACTAAGGTTTTTCCTTCATTAATTATTTGGTAAATTAATTATTGTGTAAAAAAAACAACTTGCTTTACACTTAGTTATTAATTATGATGCAAGCTTCAGTGCGCCATCAAGTCTTAGCTGCAGTAGTCTCCTAACAAGATAAAATTAGAGCATAAAGGACGCAGTTATTTCAAAGAACTAAACCTCAGAAATGCAATTTACACATACAGTAGAGAGCGTAGCGTGCCTATTTCCTCTCATATTGAAATAGGCATTGACTGCGGAAGTGGTATTTACTTATACAAATGTGTTTCTGTTTCTCATGTTTAATAAATACAGCATAATGATATTGTTTTATTTAATATTAGGATACCTAGCGGCATCAACAAGCCTCTTAAACAGGGAATATTGTGGACATCCTAGGTTGTTTTCACCAGTGGTTATTACATGAATTCCCATTTACCTCTCATATCAGTGGCCTGTGGCTGGAGAACCTAACTCTTAAAGACTCACTGTTGCCGCTGCCGCTGCGTCGCCCGCAGCTGAAATACAGCACTGAGCCATGTAAACTCCACCAGTCACCATTTCTGCTGACAACAGTGGCTTATCCACCCAAACTCCCTCCATGAATGAACAGCCCTCTAGCCTGAGTTAAACCATAGGGGAATCCCCCCCACACCCCCAAAAACAAGATGCTATCCCCAGCGATAGAAATGCCAGAGGTGTTTTCGCTTTCTCACCCTATTCCCTGCTCTTCCTGTGTATTTTTATGTGCCGAGCGAGAATCCAAGAGGAGGCTGGCATGTGAAAAGCACAATGGCTGCAGATGATGTTGTGTTGTACACCCTTGTGGATGGAGGCTGGCAGTTTGTGCTCTAAGCTGTGTTAGGTGCAACACAGGTAGAGACGAGATCAAATGACATGGAGTGGATAGCTCAGGGCTGAAGTTCTAGCGCTGCACGAGAGAGAAAATGTTTTCAAAAACGGGGCCAAAAGAGCGGCGTGAGACACAGACTTACATTGCAGACCACATCATTACCAAACATAACACCTGTCTGTTGCCTTTAGTTTGGTTTCTGCCAAGAAACTTCTTTTGCTTTAATGCCTGCTGAGTGTTATTCTACCTTAGGTGAAGCGGCAAGTTGAGAGGGAATTGAAAGCTTCATTTGATTTTAAAATGTAAAAAAAAAGAAGACATCAAATACACTATAGGAGGTACAGCCGTAGAGAACCTTTTCTCCGCTGTGATAGCTTGGATATGACAGGAAAACACGGTTTCATTTCAGATAAATTGCAGGTTACTGGAGGTAGTCTAACGTAGGGAAAAGGTCTGGAATTTGTTTCAGGTGGAGGCGGCTATAATGTGATGCAGATCTAAAACATTGCTCCTTGAGGGTCGGGATTTAGCTCAATGCTACTGCAGCCTTACAGTGTTGCCTAAACATCCTTTTGAATTCTCAAAGATACGCTTTTCCCATCATAAAGACCCCAATGGGCTAAAAATAGTAAGCATCTGTTTATCAAATGATGTACTCACACAAGGAAGCAAAGTGTGAGGATTGAGACTGTAAGGGAAGATTGGGGGAAAAAAAACACCATTCAAGAAAACAGTTTTGTTCAGTCAAAAATGAAATCAGATTTTCCAAATCTGTCGCCTAAGGAAAAGAGAAAAGGCTGTACAGACTGTAGCATGATGTGGTTGTAACCAACAGTGTAATTAAATGAGAATTTTCCACCATTGACCAAATCGACCAAAAGCATTGTCAGATACTGTAAATGTGTTGTTTTGGCACAAAACAAAAGTCTTGGCGCTGTAACACTGTGATTCATATCATATAACTTTACAAAACTAAAGCAAATGTAACAAAATGGCATAACAGTCAGTTCTAAAATACAAATGGGCCTACAAACCAAAGTTTAAATGTATTCATTTATTTTTACTTTCACCAAATTACCATGGTGAATATTGAAGATAAGTCACCAAATTTGTATTATTGCTCTCGTAACATCCCTAGCTCCGGTAACACCGTATCTATGGCAGACTGGTGCACACACCAGTGTTACTGAATGAGGATGCTGTAGTCTTCCATCTCCAGAATGTTATGATGTGAAACTGGAGGCCCCTGGCCAATGAGCTCCATCTGCAATCTAATCCCTTCTCCATCCAAGAAAGTATGCTTATCCTTCAACAAAATTGAATGTTTTGCATATGAACTTTGGTTTAGCGTCAATACCATCAGCATCCGAAAAGGCATAAAAGAGAAACATGAGATGGAACCGGCTCTTTCCACATACTGCATATTTCAGCTCATTTGTCCCATTAACAGCCTGGACACATAAGGCAGTGCCGATGCCTCATCGACTTGAGTTCATTTATGGAGAAAATCTATAGAGGAGCGACACATATCCATCTGCTTCCTCACCCCCCCCCCCTCAGGGAGAGTCATTTGTGTACTTATTTAAGCTGCGGTCAGCCATTAGACCAGGCCTCTACTGGACTGTGTGGGCTTAAAAGCTAATTACTTTCCTTCCCTGTGCTATGGCGATAACTTTTCCCAAGTCATTTTTCTTGGCATATGTATGGAAAAATCTCTTGGTTGATCTAGCAAAATTAGATTGGTTGAAACAGGTGTCTAGTTTGAGTTAATTGCTATTGTGCTCATCATCGTTCACCATAGCCACAAATGCCCTGTTAGTCCTCAAACACTTCAGAGTGTATCGCGCATACTGCACTCGCTGCATGCCTTAAGAAGTCAGTCAGAAGGAAGACCTACTGTTGTAATGAGGTTAACTGAGGGAAGAATGCCACTACAGTAGCAGGAGCTTGTTTCTGTGTTTCTCTCTGACTCTGTGGAGCAGAGGGGAGGGAAATTAGGTGTGTGTTTCAGGTGTGGTTGTCTCAGTGGGCTTGTGTGTATCCTCAGTAGACTTCAGTTGGGGTCCTAATAATAACTTGAAAGTGCAAAGTCTCGAGCATGGCTCCACATAATTAGCCTTTAGCAGGAATCAAGCTAATTGCAGAGAGGTAATTGTGCACACTTTCCAGTCTGTTATGATACACACACACAGACGCACACTGTACTTTCCTACCTTGGCGTTTCATGTTGCTTGTCACTTTGATTTCCAGATGAATTAAAAAGCATTTTAATTAGTTGATTTTTTTTTTTCCACCATGTCGTCTTTTCTGTTGGGAAGAGAAAGCCAGTGCATAAGATCCAAGTTAAAATGTGTAATAAAAAAGTTTCTACAATAATTGAGTCCACAGTGGAATCCAGAGAGATATTTGTGGAGATTTAAAAAGATACTCATTATACTGTTCGATGCTCGTGTTGGTTGTGATTTCCTGTTTCTTTTCGTTATTCCATTCATATTTGAAGAATAATAGATTTGACATAAGAACTGTGTGTGACTGCAGAGCCGGCCTAGAAGAGGAGCTGGACATGCTGCGAGTCCAGGCTGCTATGGACCGGGCCACAGTGAAGGAGCTCCACCTGTGTCTTGCTAATGAACACCAAGGTGAACCCTTTATTTCTTTATATTGGGGATGTTTTTTGGGGGACTTAAAAATAACTACTAAGTGAACATGATTCTTTAAAATCACTTTTTGTCTTCAGACTTTTTCCCATTTCTTTTTTCTTCTGGTCTGGAAATATTTTGCCTAAATTGAATTTTACACAATTAGTCTTGCATTAATTTTACTGTATTGCCCTGTACAATGCTACCCAAGGATGTTGCCATAGGCTGTAAATAAAAAGTAAAAAAAAAGCACTGAAAGTATCACCTGTAATGGTGGAAAAGTTTGCATGTTTAACGTGGCAGCACCTTTAAGCTATCCCTCTACCTCTGGGCCATGTGTATTAGTGAACAGAATTAATAAGACTACTCCCAGTGGAATTAATAGGACAACTCAATTAAGACTTGATCAACTCCTTGCAAATTGATTGGGAGATCAAGTAGTGTTCATCTTGTCTGCATATATCATTCCCAGTGTTAAAATGCACATCGCTTTTAATCCAATCTGCAACCTTTTGTCAGACACTGACCACCGCAACCGCTGGCTTAATTAACTAGTTCAATAACAAATCTGTCCTTGATCGCTTTAATTTCTCACAACCAATGATGGTGTCTATTGAAGATGCAAGTATGTGATTTAAAGGATGGCACTAATTAAAATAGTGGATCCCCTCCTATTGACAGTCTAGTCAGGAATACTAGGGAATAATCTCGTATGGCCTCCGAAAGGACATACTTAGTTTTACATCTTGGCGGACAAATAATCACTAAATATAAATGTTACACAAGAGCATGAGTATCTGCTTTCTTGTCTTTAGTGTTATGTACAAATTATTTTCCAGTTTCCATCAGGTAAAAATTCACTCTAGTTTTAAGGGTAGGGCAGTACTGTAGATCTAACCTGATTTTAATACTCAAACAAAAGCCTTGCTAACTTTAGAGAGTGGCTTTAAACAATGTCTTCGCTAGTATTGCTGTTTTTGTTGTATTACCATTAATGTTGAAGTTGTATTCTCGCTGTATAAAAAAAAATACACTTTTGGTACCATACCAAGCTTGAAAAATCATCCATTAAATGATGTAAAGCTATTGTGTGGGTGCAGGATGATAGCTGATACAGCTGTATCTAGATGAATGACATTCATGGTTATTATATCACCACAGGTTTATATTATCATAATAACCCTCTTTATCATAATAACCGGTGTCACACTGAACAGGAACACAGGTGCTTAAGCGTGAAAATACCAGATATATTTTATGTCAAAGGACATAAAGCACTTTCTGTTCTGGTGAAAACAGCTTTTTTCTTCACTGTGTGTTATTTTTCTGAAATCAGTGTTTTTAAAATACAGAACTCAGTTAAACATTGTTCCAATATGTTTTTAAAGGAAAAGACAAAGATTGTAATTAAAAATGTGTTTACTAAATGGACGCACCGCCTATTGTCATTTTATTTTAGGTTTATATAGTTGTCAAGTAATAATAAATAAATAGACTGTATATTGTGATGATTTACCATGAACTGTGTGAGTTAATAAATGCCAGTTGTCTTTGTTATTTTGTACTTTAAATAAGGCTGTATCATTTTGGCTATATTTGGAATTTTTATATCTGGACTAAAACCAATATGTTTAGAGTCAATAGGAAGTAAACTCATTATTAAGAAAAAAATTGTGAATGGCCAAAGCATTTGCTCCTGAAGAACCTCTGTGACCCGATCAAAGGGTTGGAGCATTGAAGTGCTCACGCCAGGATCACACTAACGAAAGGCAGCAGATGAAAGGAGCAGGGCCTTTGTGCTCCAGCCCATGAGGAGACGTGGGAGGGACGTTAATGTATGCCGCAGTGCCAGGACCTCCTCCAACAGTGGGTGACTAGGGAGCCACCACGTCTTCTTATCAAGGTAGTGCTGAGGTGCCAACTCCCAAGCCACCAGCACTGGAGCTGGATAATTGTCTCCCAACCTGGTTATATATCCAGCGAACCCGGCAGCCCTCCTGTCCTATTTGGTGCTCTGTCTGATTGAATGTGACATGCTGGGAAGACAAAAGAGCAGGCTAATTCAAAGTAACAAACTTCCCTGGGCAAAGCGTCAAATGCAAAGCAAGGGAGCAGCAGCTCCTCACAACATAACCCTCTCTCTTTTTGCTCTCTCTGTCTATGGCCTCTTTTTCCAACTCACTCTCCAAAAGATCAACTGACCTGAAGAGTCAAGGTCCTGAATATTTAATGTTTTCAGCCTCATTGTACAAATTATTTTGGTCGTCCTGTCATGAATGTTTAACAGGAGAGAATGAAAGGCAGAAAGTTTTATATTGTTTTGTGTTGCCCTTTGCAGGTATATACTGTATGTCAAACAGTGACACTGAGGCTTGCTGGATTGTGAATGCGCTCATGAATATGTGTGTGTCAAATCCCCAAGTACTTGACTCCTGCATGCATTCTGTTGTTATCATAAAGCCTAAATCATATGTTTGCCAAGGCCACTATTGAAGTTCTCAGAATAAAGCAGCATGTTAGTCTGCGGAGATTAGTTGTCCATTGGGGAAACATAGTGGACTACAAAGCAGTGCAGCCTGGGGCTGTGTGTTCACAAGGGATTCAAGCACTTCTCTTCGTTTGTTTAAGATCCCTAGAGAGAGGTTGCACATAGCATGTACCAGTGTGTGCTTTTGAACACTGTTTACCTATTTCTGCGTGGACTACTAAATAAAACACTGTTCTGTTAATCGGGAGGAAAAATGGCTATTTGATAAGATTTTTGAAACAGGAGGTGGGTTTTAGCAGTGAAAATTTCAAGGCCCTATGAAAACAGTAGTGATTCTGTGTTCCTCCTGATTTGATTGACAAAAGAAGAAAAAAAAGAAACTGGACCTGAGGAAGGAAATTGGACCTTAGTAATGCTAATTGATTTAATGTACCCTCTTTATTATCATTCTATTGATTGAGCAGCCTGAGTTTGACACATCATGTCACAATAACGAGCTTTGTTCCCCTTTCCAGAATTGCTTCACAAAGTGGTAGAGGAGCGCCAGGTCAAAAGCAGCACTCCGAAAAAGCTTTCTGTTTCTTCAGAGCGAATGGAACAGTCATTTAAAAAGGTACAGCACTATGCCATCGCTAAGTGTTCTTTGTCATTGCCAATAAAAGAAACCCGACAGAGCCGTAACTACGCACAATGCCTCTCAGAAAATGACGTTTTGTTCTATCAGGAATGATTCGAAGGTGTTCTCACTCTTTGGAGAATTGGTCATGTAGTCATTTCTAAGTCAAGTGTCGGCTATAAAGTAGTTTGTTTTTATCACAGTTTGAAAAAATTCTAAACATAACCACAAACGATAACTGTAGGGGTGGAGTAGAGAAAACTGTACGAAGTTATCTCATGGAAAAGTAGATCATTTAACATACATTTTATATTGGAGCTGTTAGCAGTTTGCACATTTGTGCACACATGCTTTTAAAACCCCTGCTTGCATGAGTTTATATGTTGCCCCCCTTCTGCCTTCATGGCAGAGAATCATCAAGAGTGGGGGATAGACATCTAATTTTGTTTGAAAGGTACCAGGCTCCACCAGCGGGCAGAGTGAGAACCAAATAAAAGGGAAAAATTGCCTGGAGGCACAAACCCAGCAGGCATCCACTGTTCTCTTAAACAGTCTCCACCAAAGATCTAACAAATAGACTAAGTGCTCCTGGTTGCTGCCTAGTTAGGGGTGATCAGGGTTAGGGGGTGCCAGTCAGATGTCCATAGCCATGCTGGGCTGGGGAGGAAGTTGTTTCTCCCCTCATTGGTACAGCCTTACACACAGCATATATGCATTGGCACATACACCCTTGAGAAAATGTCTGAAGAGCGAAACCACTGTGTGCATGCTACCACACACAGGTCAAATCAGGAATTGGCTTCTCTCGTAGAAATTTTTGCTGATGACATATACTGTAGAGCAACAACAGGGTGAAATCTAACTTGGTATGTTGTTGTTTTCACTAGCATTGCAAGAGCAGTGTGTTCAGAAGTTTTAGTATTTATGATAAAAACAACAGATATGCAAGGGAAAAAAACTAACTGTGTTGTACTACTGAGACTCCATATCTCTGATTCCTTCAGATTGAACAGCTGGAGCGGAGGATGATGTCCCTGGAGGAGGAGACAGGGAGGCTGAGGGAAGAGAAAGAGCAGCTACTTGAGGCCAAGGAAGACTTGGCCCACAACTGCCGCAGACTCCAAGCCTCCCTGGATCATCTGCGAACCCAGGAAGCTGTCCGTGAAGAGACTGCCCAGGCCCAGGCTCTGGCCCAGGGGGAGCGCCATCGCAGCGAGATCATGGCTCTAGAAGCCCAGCTGGCTGCCTCTCAGAAAGAGGCTACCAAGCTTCATCAACAGTTGCTGAAGCTGAGACAGGAGCTAGGGATCCTCAGAGCATCCAGGGACTTCTATAGGAACCATGCAGCAGGACCAGTGCGGGCAGGTGGGATCGCTGGTAACATTAGCAGCAAGGTCAAATTCAAAACAACTAGGCTCAGAGGTCCGCTACACCAGCGCAGCCACCGAACAGTCAGCCCCAATCAAGCCATCAGCTGGCAAGGCCGCAGCCCCAGTCCCACTAAGGACGAGTGGGAGGACATGAGCGTAGATGGGTAATGATACGCACGCACACACAGATGCCCTTATTCTCACCGCCTCCCTCCTCATTATTTTTAGGTGGTTGGAGTGGAGAGGGTGGGCTGGCTGAATTGTGGGGGGCCACGCAGCATCGAGGGGACAACGTGCATATGCAAAGCGTAAGCAAATGGGTGATTGAATTTCATCGTCTGTCTAGTTGGTATTCAGGAGCCAAAAGAAGAATGCGAGCAAGAATGATAGAGAGAAGGAGAGAGGAGGGGGAAACTACTGTCAGATCCTTTGAAATATCCTGGGACGCCTTGCTTGGAGCTTATTGACTGAAATTTGCATGCAAAATTAGCCACCTCTCCACACAAAGTTGAACCGATGCCAGAAAAGCCCAGGGATAAGGGGGCCGCCAAAGCCTCGATACCTTCCAGTGATGCCATTTTCATGCACTAGTCACGCTACCCCGAAATTGACAGTTTGGCAGTTTGATTTAATTTACTGGTCCTTTGCATATTCACTAACCCCCCCTTGACAGCGCTAAGGATCCCCCTGCAAGTACCAAGCCCCCCCACC
>NTHP01000692.1:196247-217727 GCA_003416845.1 Oplegnathus fasciatus
GTGTGTCTCTCAGGAAGCCCTTACCGTGTGTCCATCAGATGCAACTTTGCTTGGCTCCGCTCAGCCGTGCCTCTCACCCACGTCTGTCACACACAGAGGGCTAATGAAGGCCACAGCCGCTCTCATACATGTTGATGCATTCACCATCAGCACCACACACTGCAGCTTTTCACTTAATTTACACCCACATTTACACTTCCAGCTCAGAAATTGGATGGGACATTGATTTTCTGTTGGAAGGAGGAGGGAGGGGGGGCGAAATGCACATATTTTTGCTTGATGTCAACTAAATCAAGCATAAAAGGTAAATTGGATTTTTGTCCAGTGGTGGTACTTTCAGAACCGGGGTTGTGGGTTCAACTTCTGACCTGTAATAACCCTTATCACTTTTCTTTACAGTGACAGCGGTGAAGAGTACTCGGACAGTCTCAACAGTGTGCCCTCAGGGACAACGCCTTACAGACAACACGCTAACAGAAAGGTTGGTCCGCCTCCATCCTTTTAATATTTTTGGATTAAAAAAAGGAATAAACTTCTACAGTCAGATGTTAACGTCGGGGTAGTGTTTATATTCCCTTACTTCTACAAGTGTGACCTTTTAGTTAGATTTATGTGAATAGCTAGCCTTTGAATAGTTTGAGAGTGCATACAGGTTTTGTTTGAGTAGTTTAATTGTCCCATTATTCCAGTGGTAAAAGACCGTCATGAAAACTATTTCTGAATCCTTAAAATACTGATTCCAAACTAGCGCTCAGTTATTGAAGCAGAAGCTGTGTCAGTGTAAAAAATGTACCTCTTGATCCTAAATGTATCCTTTTTTTTAATGAGTTGCACTGTGATATTAAGCATATTTAGAGTAAATTGTTCCTTATGTATTAAGGAAGAATCTACCAAGGTACCTCAACAAACACAATTGCAAGCAGAATTTAATTTAAAGTAACTCTATAGAACTTTTCATCTTGTGTTGATTTTGGCGGACCCTGTGGACAAAGGCGGTAGTGTTTCACCTAGCGTATGGTTACATGTTCCCTCCGCTTCACTCCCTGCTTCAAGGAGACTACTTCGCCAGGAGGAGAGCGGGTGGCAGCCCCGGAGATGGACCTTCAGTTAGCGGCTGAAGCAACTCAAATTCAGCCAGAGCAAAACCCAGCACCATTTGGTCTGATTTTGCGAATAATCCTACCCAGTGGCAGACATTAAGAATAACTATTAGAAACTCATAGAAATAGCCAGTCTTCTCGCTGTTGGTCTCGTTTGCTTATGTAGGTCCTATAGAGGCATCGATATTAAATTGAGACTGTTTCATAACCAGATAAAAACTCAATAGAGCTGGTTTAATTTAAAATATTAGTTATTTACAGCTACATTACCATAGCCATAGAACCAGGCAGGATTAATTGCCACACCCGGTAGCATTGAAAACAAAGTCCCTGTTGTGTTTATATTGCGCCTTATACAGTATTTTAAGGAATGCACTCTTTGCTAAAATGTCCTCAGTGTCTACAGATTTATTCTGACGGGGATGATTGAGTTGTAGGAAAGAAACTGGAGAGAGGACAAATTATTGTGTTAATGATGCAGAGTGTTTTAATTCATGTTGTTTTGGAGAGTCTTTTTATACCACTGCAACTTTACAGTTGGCCTCTTATAAACCTATTATGAGCTGCCCACTATTTACCATAAAGGCAAAATGAACAGTCAAACCTTTGCATGTAATTAGTCGACATATTGATAATTATGAGTGTTCCTGTGACTCCTGTAACTACTGTCTGGTCCATGTCACACTACACATCTTTTAACTGGACACTCCCTTTGCTCTTGCATTCACAAGGGCTTCCCTATGTGTGGTTGTCAGTGCTCCTTCTCTTCCCTCTCCTCTCCACACCATGAAATCAATAGGCCTGGACCCTTGCTCTTGTCCACATCAAACCACTTCGCAGCAGGACATGGCAGCTCCAAACCCCAGAGAGATATGTCCGTCAAGAAGAGAAATGAAGAGAGGAAAGAGGGGGGACCTTTAAAGATATTCTGTCTTTCTCTCTTCTCCTCTCCTTCTCTTTTTCGAGAAGGTGGAGAGGAAGAGAGGGCTGTTGTTGTACATGTAGCCAGGGAGCTGTCAGGACCCTTACTCTCAGATCCCCTTTAGTTTCCCCGCTCCAAATCTGCTAAATGTGCCCATCAGCTCCTCCCGGGCTCATCGCTATGACAGCCCTGGCCCCTCACAACGTGCTATGTCACAAACCAAAGGGTTCATCTTCCCGCTCCTCTCTGCAAGGCACCGTGTGATCAAACCTGGCACTGATCAAATCCTACCTGACCTCATATACAAAGGAAACAGGCAGAGAAGGAGGGGTGTGGTGGTGGTGATGGGGGGCTTCTTTGATGTCGCTACAAACGATGGTGCTGTTGGGAGGTGTCACACATACACACATGCATACACACTTATGAGTGCAAACGACTCTACACACTCACACACACACTTGTCATACTGTAGGAGTGAATCAGGGCTTTCAGACAGTGATTGAACAAAGGCGGCATTTGCAAGCATGTGTCAGAAGTAATATCCGTGCTGAGAGGCGTTCAAGTAAGAAGTCGGTTGAACACGCTCAGGTGAATTATTAAAGCACAGGGTGATTTGTCTTGTCGCGTTAAACCGAGCACACCCTGTGATCATAGTGTCATTATGAGCTGCCTTTCAGGAAGCACAACATGTCAACCGGTTGTGTTACATTTAACAGCTGCTTTTCATCTCCGTCTCTGACTTTTCTGTTCTTTCAGTCCTACAGGTGTTCACTGATCTCAAACACAGAGGCAGCAGAATCTAGCAGAAAACAGCCCGATGTTCTGGCCCAAGGTAGCATAACTTTCCCTTTTTCACACCCATGCAAAACTACAAAAATCTAATCGACTATTAATTGAAGCAGGAAGAACACTCAATGTATGTACATGCTGTCGATCGGAAACAAGTATTTAAGAAGTTAACAAGCTTTGGGGTTTTTTTTGTTTGTTTGTTTTTTCAAAACTTGACACTCCTGAATTGGTTATAAATGGAAAATGTTAATCATTCAAGTTGTTAAATATATCACAGTTTCCACTTGTGCATACACAAAGGCACTTTTACATACACCTGTTAACTCCCAGCAGTAGCTTCTAAATAGGGATTTGTTCTGTGCACTTGTCAACTCTGAGGTGCCTGCGTGTACTTCCTCCTGTTAGACGATGAACAGCATGAGCCCTGGGAACGAGGGACGAGAGGAGAGAAAAGGAGGTGGAGGAGGAAGAAGATGCTAATGAAGACCCAACACTGCTCCTCCTCTTCTCTGCAGCAGCGCATAGAGTCCCTACAGCGTCACGTTGACATACTGCGAAGTGCCAGGAAAGACGCTGTGCTTTCAGCCAGAGAGCTGCGAAGGGCCAACGAGACTATCACGGCACAGCTCAACTCCCTCACTGAGAAACTCTGCAGTAGCAAGCAGCTCACACAGGTAACTTGGGGAAAAAAACAGGGAGATGAGTAAAAGGGAAAGCTAGTTGTAAGTGTTGGGATGTTTCTTATTTTTCTGTCTTTGTCTTTCTTTTTGTGGTTCTTTTGTATTTGCTGGGGGCTGAGAGTGCAGCAGTAGCAGGTCCTTTGCCCTTATCATGCTTAATAAGTGTGGCTGACAGGCCTACTCTCGCCTGTGGAGGTCAGCACCACGGAGCAGAGGAGAGGAGAAACTCTCTCTCTTTCTCTCTCTGACTCTGCTGTTGTCTCATCCCACTGAATGTTTCAACAAGCCAGCTCTCCACAACAATCTGTGTCACTAGCAGTTACATTTCTCCATATACGTACACCTGTTTGCACAGATACACACAAGGTGACTGTTTTTTATAGGGTACACTGCCACACACCCATTTAGTTATTTAGTACCTGCCTCCAGGTAGGAAACTCTTAGACTTGATATAGACTATAAATAAAACACCAAGCACTTTTGCCCTAAACAGCATCTTTCCTGTCAGGGCCTCCTTCTGCACACATAGACACACAAATATGCACACACCAACACCTAGACAGACACAATCGTTAATCCAACAGGCAGGAGACTTCTTTTGGTGGATTCAGACATAGGAGCAGCCAGCGAGGGCCCACTGGACGCCTGATTAGGCGCATGTGTCTGTGTGTCTGTATATTTACTGTGTAGAATGGTACAGACACAGTATATTGGACTTGTACACACAGGTCAGAGTGCAGCCCTCATAGTGTTGCTACCTAGGAAGTGGCCCTTGTGCTCCCACCCAGGCATCTGATTGCTAAGGCCCGACGAGACCTTAGACTCAGACACAGCAGTAAAGGCACACAAGTACGCACACACATACACAAACACACAGTGTTGCGTGAATGAGTGGACAGAGAGGGAATTGTTGTCTTCCTGTTTGTTTCCTCTTTCCTCCTGCAGTATTAATGCCACTCGACCAGAGAAAGTTGGAGCCGGCTGACTGGCCAAAGCCAAGTCTTGTTGCCCTCTCTGGAAAGGGCAAGAGGTGATGGACTTTGGGCTTGTTCCAGCCGGTCCTGGCCAACTCTCCAACTAAAACTCTCTGCTTGTAATTGGCTTAGGACAGCCTCCACAGGGGCCATCATGTGAGAAGTAGCATGGCAGTTTCACAGAAACTTGTTTGTGTTGCTGTGTCTCCTGATCCTTTTGGCCATTCTGTCTTTCCCTTGTTACTTCCTTCCTTACCTCCTTCCATCATTAAGTCTTATTTCCGTATTCCTTTCTTTCTTACTTGCTTTGCTGTATGTTCTTTTTTTTTTATCAAGTGTGTTCTTTGTATGAGATTATATTGAATTTTGAGTTTCTAAATGTATTAATAACTGCATTTGATAGCAGCTATTTAAAGGACATTTTGCTGCTCACAAATCTATAACATGAGAGGAATAGACCTGCAGTAGAGAGGTGTGATGTGCTTTGTCATGCTGCACTCAGCTCTCCACGTCCCAGCCTAAGAGGAACATGTGTTCAACAGTACAGTGACATTTTCATCACTGAGTCGCCAGCACCATGATATCCCCACAGATGTCTTTATCAGCAACAGAGTGTAACCCTAACTCTCAGACCTGCAATGCAGAAGTTTGTGGATGATTATTTATCACAACTTGGGTCGGTTATGGTGACATTGCACTCATCAAAGTAATTGCTGAGATCTGGGAACATGGCAATATCACTGCAACAAAGTCCAGCGTGGCAAAACCGAAAGTGAGTGCCCCCACAATGTCAGTAATGATCCCTCATTGCACAGGAAAACTTTGTGCACTCACAACTACGGCAAATAATGTAGGTCAGAGTTGAAACAGAAAGTCAGTCTGTGAACTGTGATGGATGATTGCAATCTTCACCTCCGTTTTCTCTTTCAAATAAGTTTGTCTAACCTGGAGGCTTGTTTGAAACCTGTCCGATCGACTGACCAGCCCTGTTTATTGCCCTATCTGACTTTTAGTGATGTTGCCATATTTCTAAATCTCAACAATCAACTTTGAGATCTAGGAATACGGCAACTATTCCTACGTCTAACTGTTATTATTACTGAGAGAAATAATAGCCAAAAACTACTAAAATAAGACTCAAGTTGTAATAAGCCAGATTTATCCCTTAAGGTGGCATAAGAAGCTTAAAAAAAACTCAGGTGACAGGTGAAGCATACGCTCCTAATTCTACCAAGTCTAGCTCTTGATGAAATGTGCTTGTCACGCGTATCATCCAAATACGGGATCATTTGGTTGCTTGGATTATCTACCTCACCCAGTCATTACTTCCCCGTTTACCTCACTTTGCAGTGTACTGTGACATCGCCTCCCGACTTTATCTCTTTACGTGTGGAGTGTCCTACCCTCCTCTAACATGTAAGGGGCTGGGATTATCACAGGATTAGGGGCTGCAACAGACATAACTGACTGAATTTAAAAAGCTCCAGACATTATTAGAATTTTAATGATGGTTGCACTACAACTCATGTAAAAAGTCTGGCCAGCAGGATGAATACAAAGGGACTGAGACATTACGCTAGTGTTCCCTGGGTCGGTTTATGTTGACAGATTCTTTTTGATTTCTGCATGTGTGACTGCATGCGGTCATATATGCTCTTGGGCGTGTGGCTATTTCAGCAGCTTCCGTTTCCTTATTTATCCTGCTAATGATTGGGTATCACTTGGAACAGCATCAGTGAGACCACTACTCAGAGAGAGAGAGGGTGAGGGAGAGAGAGAGAGAGGGAGGGAGAGAGAGAGAGAGTTGTCCTCTCTTCCAGCCTAATGGACCACCAGTGTATCAGTCTATGTCAGTGTCATCTCTCACAAGGGCTGAAAATGGCCTGTGAAATCAAAGCCTGTCTTACAGGAAGTGTCATCAATGCCACTCTTAATTCGTGCACCACTGCCACTGCAGCAATAGCCTCACTCTCTCTCTCGCTCTCTCTTTCTCTCTCTCTCTCTCCCACCCTCCCTGGGGATATGGCATGTGCGTCTTCAACAGAGCAGAGGAAACCTAAAACAAGAGGGATTCTATTAAAAGGTGTCAGCCAGCAACCAGATATCAATAACCTCCATGTATGCAGAGCAGAGAACAAACCCCTGGGAATCTGCGGTTTCACTTGGGGTGTGCGTGTGTATGTGTCTGTCTCTGTGTGTGTTCCTGCATTTACCCCATGTGTGCACCATACATCTTCATGTATCATGTCTCCTATTTGTGCCATTAAGCATTCTTGATGTTAGAAATGATACCAGAGCAGCTAATTGTGACAGTATTGAACCAAACTTACAGAGATGTGTTTCTGCCCCATATTTTCTTAATAATCAGGCAAAGAGCTTTTCCGAGCTCCACCGCACACATGTGGTTAAAAGTGTTCACCTCAGATGCTTATGTTTAGAATCATTGATACACTGTACATTGCACATGATCAGCTAGTGCCATTATCGTTCATCACTCTAAACCCAGCCACTCACCAAATGCTGAACTCCCTCTATCCCAGAGTGCTCTCTGATTCTGCAGGATGGCTTTATTATGCATGCCAATCACAGTGAGAATTAGGCCCTATTGACCGGGCAACGGCATAATCTGTCTCCTAATTAGCATAAAAAAGGAGATTTATCACAGCTGAAATATTAAAGCAGAGCTCGCAAGCTCTCTTGTGGCAAACGCATACAGTATTTCCAACATATTGTGTTCACCTTGTCTCTGCGTTTATCATATTCATGTAATTTTTTTTTTTGTCTTACAGCAGTAATACATTTTTGCATTGTAAAGCAGAGAAAGCTGGGATTTGGTTTGACTCAAACTCAAAGTTAACGTCAATTTATGTAGCAGTTTTTAACTCTCGCCGTCCTATAACAAAAATACTTGGTTTAATAACAGTAGGCAAAACTTTTGTTTTTAGTTGTAGTATCATCAGCAGTAGCCTAGCCCACCAATTCTGTCTGTCTGTCAATCTACAGAAGCTGACCTCTGACCTGGCTGGTATGGAGCAGCAGAAAAAGGTTCTGGAGATGGAGCTGGAGCAGTGGAGGCAGATCACGTTCCCCCAGCAAGCTGCACCACCACCAGCACCAACAGCACCAGTAAACGCAGAGTGCTCCTGCCAGGGCAGGACCATGCCTGCCCCAACCAATCCCGCCCCCCAGGCCCTGGGGGCTGAGGTCAAACAACTTCAAGCCAAACTTAAGGTTTGTAGTTATAAGTTACGAGTAGAACTCTGGGGTTAATGAATTGCCCTCATGCTTTGTCTTATTGTGCACGCCTTATTAGATAAATCTCTTAATAGGATGATGGTGTTGAGGATTGTGTTCATTTCCAATTTTGTGCACTACGAAGCTTGAGTAGATAATACCATCAATAACAAGGAACATTTTGAGAGTCTTAATGTTGTTTGGCTCAAAAAGTATTCTTTCTAATCCTACATTTATTTTTGTATGTACAAGTTTATGCACAAAAGTAAGAAAATATAGTTTATGAATTTTGCACATTTCAGTTTGAATTTCCTTTTTGTTGCCTTTTTGCTACTTATTATGCAGTATCAAACAGTCTACCAGTGTTGGAAGACACATGCATTTATGTTTTTTTAGTTGGAAAAAAACATTTTCCTGGTATTTTATCAAACATCGATATCTCTGAGTCACTTTAACATCTCACTGGTTTGAACAGCCTGCAGTCCTTGAGGACTTTAGAAACTCTGAAAGAAACTCCATCAAGGTTTTACTTTCAAATCATGTAGTGGAGAAAAAAAAAACAAATTTTTGAGCCTTTCAATTTACACTCAACATCACCTGAAATTGCATGTGATTTCGACATGAATTAGCATTTCTTATCATTTGATCTTATTACAGAGTACCTGTCAGAAAGATGAGAAATGGGGAATAGCAGTAGAGACGTGTGCTACATCATAGGGAATAAGGTGTGAGTGGTACCACAGTATTATCACCCTCTCTGCTGCCAGCTCATCAGTGTCACCGAGCAGATTGCTGCTGTCGTTACACACAGCCGAGGAAGTCATGTCAGGTGACAGCAAAAGGGAGAGGCGAGGGATGCACTGTGGGGGTGCACGCACTGAGTTAGCGCATTGTCAAAAGCTTGTACTGGTACAGTTCCCACAAGAGACATGGGGCCCTTTAAACCAAAGTGAACATGCACATTCAAATATCCATCAGTCTTATGATCAGAAGCCAACCTGTCATCATGAGCCGTGCATCTTAATATGTCATAATGCAGAGATATAAGAGAGAAAACAAGATATAAAAGACAGTAATTTTAGTAATATTAACAAAATGTTTGCTACTGGATTTTTTTTAAAATCTGTTGGCATACATTTTAGTTATTCTTTTTTTTATTCACAATCCCCATTAAATATATTCTGTAGTTGGGTCTGTAAATTGTTATTTTTCCTAATTACTCCCCTTATCTCATCCACTATGAAAAATACTGCTTTCCTCTTAACCTCTTTTAGCACCCTCCACCCTCCCGCTGTAACTATAATGAGGAGGCATGCTGTGCCTGACCTGTCATCAGCCGTGTCGTGAAAACCCTCCCCACCCCCTATCACACACACTCAAACACATTAACAAACACACACACTGTGTGCCCTCCCCCCCAGAGTGCAAGTGCGGAGGTCACAAGGCAGGTGGCAGCTAACAAAGCCCTGCGAGGCCAACTCCAGGAGAAGGAGGACAAGCTCCGCCAGCTGCAGGACAAGTTAGTTTCACACCTTCTTCTTCATTAGTGTTAGTTCTTTCTCTTTGTGCTTCTTTCTTACAGTTGCTCCTCATTACAGCTCTTACTTTTTCTTTTTTTCTTTCTGCATCCCTCTCTCTGTCTTTGTCTCTCCGTCTCCTTGTGTCTCTGTCTGCATGTTTGCACACTCTCCGCAGCTCTCATCTGTAGAGTTTGATTCCACCATGTGGCAGCACTCTGTCTGCTGCACTCCACTTAGGCATGCTTCTCCTCCTGCGTGAATCATTTGTGAAATTATGCATGTTCTCATGAGCAAGTGAATAAAAACGACTGAAGGAATCCGTGTGTATGCACATGCGTGCATGTGGGTGTCTTGTGTGTCACGTAGTGTGGTGTTGCTTATGTGGGTAGCTGATGTGGAGTGCTGATCAAAGCAGTGTATTGATTGTTTGTGTGCTGCAGCAGGGACCATTTTGGCCCATGACACTAAAACCCACACAGCATCACTCTGGCCTGTGGGCCACAAGCCCTAATGAGTTACATGGTTCACCTATTGTAGCACTCGCTGCATTACATAGTCAGAATGTATAGCTATAAACAATTCACTCAGGGAAACTGTCAGGATTTGAACAGCGTTGTGAAAGCAGTATATCCTCATTCTGCATTAGGATCTCATCTTTGAACTGAGAGAAAGGTACAAAGACAACTTGGCTTTCCTCCCTCTCGTTCTCTTTGTCTAGTATGCTGTGTCCTCTGCCTGCCATTCTCAATAATGCATCCAGGGCATGTGTACAATCACAGTGGGTATGTGTTTGTGTGTGACCAAAGCACAGCGGATCACAGCCAGACAGAGTGAACATCCCTCAGCTGAGTTTCCACGACAGCCTCCGCCTCTCCTCAGGCTCTTGTCACACACTCACTTCACTCACGCACACACACACATGTAACTCGCCATCTCTTCTAGCCTACCTCTCCGTTTGCCTCCATGGAGGGACCCCTTCTCAGAATGAAAGACATGTCTAGACGTCTCTGAAATATACATCTCAGCACACACACAGGGAGCAAGGCTGCTTCGCCTTAAAGAAGAGAGGGGGAAAAAAAGAAATGAATTTCAAAGTATACCGGCATGTCCTCAGTCAATATCCGGCACTATGGCCCTGCCTTATTTATGAAGCTGCTTCTTTCATCTTTAGCCCTGTTGTCTATCAGCCACATGAAACGTCCACCCGCACTTCATTCTTAACAACATACACAGAAATGTGCGCTCTCGCTCTCTCTTATGCACACACACTTCAGACCACTGACTGTTATCATTACAATACACGCATGTTTGATGAACAATATTGCCAACAAGCTCAGAACAAAGGGAACAAACGTGTGAGTGATTGGGATATAGTTTGAGGCTCTCTTTCTCTCTTTCCACTAACACTCATAAATAGAGATCACACGCTCTGGCAGAAGTACCATATATCCCTCATTCTTTTTTATCCTCTATTCTTTTTGGGGTGCAGAAGAAAAGAACATCTAAAATAAATGTTGTCGATCTAATTGCCATTAGCATTGGGACAGAGGGAGCTGCTGGGGCTCTTATTGCTGCTCTCCGTCTTTAAGTCAACACCAGACAGTCATCTGAAAGGTTCAATATGGGTTTTCTCATTAATGGCCAAATCCATGGGGTAACCAGCCAGCGCTACTTCCCCCCCAAAGACCTCAGGCTAGACTCCCCTCTCATTTAATTTAATGTCACTCCAATAGGACAAGCTCACATTTATTTAGCCAGTCTGCCCTCAGGCATTCATCCACCTAGGGAGACAGGGACATTTACTTACACGAAAGCATTTGCTCTAGTGTTGCGTCATCTGTTTATTTAAAACGCACAATCCGTGGGAGCTAAGAGATCCACTACATCTTTGAAATAAAAAAACGGCAAAAACCATTTTAATTAACTGCATCCTTATGATCTTTATTCTATTTGTTCTAATTCCCCGAGGTATAGACAGCCATGAAAAATGCTTCATATTTGCCTTTTATGAGAACAGAATAAAACATACTAACATACTGAGCCCATTTAAAACAAGGCCTCTCTATAATGTGGCTGTGCAGAATGGTGGAATATTAAACATGTCAATACAGCAGGTTATCGAAATAGGAAGTGACACGTGGTGCATGTTTGCAACAGTTAAGACATGAACGGCTTCTCTTCAGGGAAGTATTATCAGCACAGTACAGCACACAAACAACATTTTTTAGAGCATATTTCATAATCAGTCTTTCCCAAGCCAAGTCCCCCTGCTGACGCATTTTTACATGTGACTGGTGTAATGCTGAGCTGAAAATAATAAACATTTAAATATTGATTACAGTCTTTCAAGTAGTGTCACTGCTGATTCGAAATGCCGTTTGTCATCGGACTCCCCCGTCACACTTAGTGTGGCATTCCCCGCCAGAGCACTTGTTCTAATATATGCCAGTTAGAATTATATATGCATCCTTATTTCACCCCCCTCCACTCACCCAAACAGCATGCCAGTGTATTTAGTTGTCATAATGAGCTGTCATGCCTGATGCACTGCATGGGGACACTGTGCCTGCCAGCTTTGTGTGTGTGTCTGCGTGTGTGTCTGTGTTTGTTCTGCTATGTAGACGCTGTATGTGAGAGTGTGCCTGCCTACGCATGAATGTGAATATCTGTGTAGAATTCATACCCGTTAATGCTTTATACCATATTTGTGTGTTTTTGCCTGTATGTGTGTTTCCAGGACGAGCCACACGGAACGAGATGTGAACATGAAAAGGCAGCTGGTGGAGGACTTGAAGACGAGACTGAAGTTCCTGCAGGAGATGGAGAAAAGTTACCGTGGACAAGTGGAGGAGCTGGAGAAGAAGGTACGCACAACACATCACAGCTGACACCATCATCGTGTCATCCAATTAGTTACATAATAAAAGTATTGCGGTGATCAGCATTTCCCATATCCCAGATATTATGTCCCCTGGATGACTAAACAGGAAAGGAATTTATTTTAGTTACTGTTACATAAACTTATAGAAGTGATGTTTACTTCATTGATTGCTTCATTGAAGGAAACTTCAAATGAATATATGACTTAAGTACCTCCATCACAACAGAACTGTTGTGCCCACACCCCATTGTTCAGCTTCATTTTTTACCCTCTTGTTTCCACTTTGGTCTACCTCTCTACAGGTGAAGACTTTATCAGAGGAGGCCACCAACAGGAAGGCCCTCATTGAATCTCTAAAGAGGAGACTGAATGTTGCAACCACAGAGAAAAGCCAGTATGAGGCCTCCTGTACGAAACTGAAGGAGGACCTGGAAAAAAAGGTAGGAAACAGCCACACTGCCAGTTCTCACTACAATAGTATCATATGGAACATTTTAAATGTTATAGACCTTTTTAGTTTTGTTTTGAACAATATGTTTCGTGCCACAGCACTTTGGACAGTGAGAGGCAAGTTCAGTTCAGTTACTGACCTGTATAATTAATTCCTCTGTCTCTGTGCACTGCCATGTAACACTGCACTTAAGGGGGAAAAAAACTGTCATAATATGAGATCACAATATGTAATTAGTAGACAGAAAAGAAAGGTTTCACGATTGGAGAAAAGTAACTTCCATTCATGAATCTTTACACCCTAGCTGCCCATTTTCAGTCCTCCTCTTTAATGTTTATTGTTGTACAGCTTCTAATCACAGAGGATTAAAGAAGCATTTTTGAACATTTGAAAAATACTCAAATGTCAAAGTGAAAATATCTACAAAACTAATTCCAAGTTGTAAAATAATGTAATTAGATAAAAGCATTTTAGAGATTCTTTCCATAGGTATCTCCTGTTTGTTGAGAATGTGTTTGTTGTGATAATAGCCCCTTAAAAACTATTCTGATGGCATTTGTAAAATGAAACAATCCTGGAGGGAATTGGTGCAGCCTATGTGTTGCTTTCAGCACATTCATTCTCAATGTCCACACACTCAGTGACACTACCTCTAGGAGCTGGTCTTTTCTAGTCAGAAAATTTCAAATTTTACAATTACTACAATTGCCACAAATGTCTCACAGGCCCATGCAGACTCTCTACTTTCTGAAACAAAACAAGATGGTTTGCCTTCAGCTGACCAGATCTGCCTGCTATTATGTCTTTGCAGGAGCAGCGCATACATGCCTTGCAGGTGCGTGTGGGAGCCAGTGAGCAGGCTTTGGCTGCGCTGGAACAGACAGCCACTGAGCAAATGGAGGGGTTGACCCAGCAAAGCTCCCATGCCTTGGACAGGCTTCAGAGACAGCTAGGCCAGGCCTACTCCCAGCTGGAGCAGCTTCATTCTTTCATCAAGGTACTGTTCTAAAGGGGCAAGGGATCAAAGGCCGTGAGTCCAGAGTTTGTCTAGTCAAATCATCCAACTTGTCTTAAACCAGTATGGTGTGGGTGTAGCACCCTCAAGGTTAGGTGTAGGGGTCTGGTGCATTGTTAATTGGGCAAAAGTTGAAGGCGGGGTCCTTGGCATGCTGACCCCTGTAAATAAAAAACTGGCTCATAGGACACAGAATTTCCCCTCCCTCGTGCTCTAGGGTCTGGACTGTCTTTTTCCAGAGTTGCCCAGGTGCTTGTGGAAATACCCACAAGCCCCCAGTGTAGTGCCAGTATCTTGCCATTTTCCCCATGGAATGAGGGGGTTGTGTCATGGACCGGATGTTCTCTGACTGTTGCTTGAGCCTGTGTGCTGAAAACCACTTCAAAGTAAATAGCCTTTTTGGACTTTTGTGCTAGTCCATAATGAACACCATGTTGGAGTCAAGATAAAATTAGTGCATACTGTAAGTGTACCTGGTACCAGAAAACAGTAGGCCGAAGACCAATGAATAACTGAACAACTCAGATCTGCAGCTATAGGTCTTGGATGCTCAGGCGTAGTTCTGTGTAGTGTAGCTCTGTGGGCTTCAGCACAGTTTGCAGGCAAGTATACAATGGTTAGAATGAGAGTCTGCACCTATATGTCTGAGGTAATGGTTCAGTGGATTGCCCCATTGTGCCTGGGAGCAAGTTGCTGCCCCTAGTGAAGAAGTTCAAGTATCTCAGAGTGTTGTTCAGTGGAAGTAAATGAATTGCTTCACAATTTGCCTCTCATTCACCCATGCAGTGCACTAGCCTGACCATCAGGAGCAATTGGGGTTCAGTATGTTGGTCAAGGACACTTCAACATCGAATTGTACTGCCAACCCTGCAATTCGTGGACAATCCGCTCTATCTCCTTAGCGGCAGCCATCCGAGATGGAGAGCGAAATCAGCAGGTGAAGGTGGTGAGGTGTCGCCAATGATGCAA
Source organism: Oplegnathus fasciatus (assembly GCA_003416845.1). NCBI lineage: Eukaryota > Metazoa > Chordata > Actinopteri > Centrarchiformes > Oplegnathidae > Oplegnathus > Oplegnathus fasciatus. Next base: position 210,783 of record NTHP01000692.1, read on the forward strand.
GCATTGTACCAGACTGCTGTAGTGTTAGAGGGAACTTATCCTCAAGCTGAAGCTCTTAATTTACCTGTCAATCGACATTTCAGCCCCATGAGGTCTGGGTAGTGATCAAAAGAACAAGGGCTGCTCATTTGATTGCCAGAGGGATATCCAGAAGGAGCCCAGAGTGGAACCATTGCTCCTTCGCATTGAAAGGAAACCAGCTGAGATGGTTCAGGCATCTGATCAGGACGTCAGCTTGATGCCTCCCTGTGGACATATTCTGGGAATGTCTAAATAGGAGGAAACCCAGACCCTGAACACACTGGAGGGATTACACATCCCAGCTGGCCTGGGCAAGCCTCAGGATCCCCCAGGAGCCGGCTTGGGGATGTGGCTAGGGGGAAGGACGTCAGCACAACCTTGCTTACCCTACAGCCTCCACAACTAGGTCCCCCAAACGTGTCAGAAGATGCAAGGATGGAATTGTAACAATGTGTGTATATGCATTATGCATTTGCACCTTCTTCCAATGTATAGTGAGACACAGGCCACCGCGGTGAGAATACTGTGTGCCCATCGGGAATGGGCACTATTGTCTTTGTTCAGGCCTAATCCATCACCTTGAGCTGTGTTTGTCTGTCTGTGTCAGTCTATGTGTGTCTGGCAGAGACTGATAAAGAGTGTCCGTCAACTCTGTTCAGCTGACACCTGTCTATCAAAGGAGGAAAGGGCTAGGCAGAGATAGATAGTGGTGGCAGCGTATTTGCACACACACACAAATCAAGTGGCAGATTATGGACGCAGTTTTGTGGCAATATCCCAATTGTTTTTGTCCTCACAAGCCAGAAATACTAGAAATTACTGAAACTATTCTTGTCCTCATATGGCTCACTTGCATCTGAGGAGACTTGGAGGTAGATAGGATGTGTTGTATCTTCTGCTTCCTTTTCCACCCTCCAATTTCATTCACACAACTAAACCTTTAGCCTTCCTTTTTTCACCCATACGCATTCATATTGTGGAGAAGAGACACACATGCATGCAATCTACATGTAACCTAAAAATAGAAGCTGCATTACATGGGGAAGCACACGTTTATAGACATGCATAAAATACAGTTCACGCTCGTATAACTCCTCTCCTCCATTCCCATAACCTTAGGCTGGTGGGACCATTGTGTTGTTGTTGAGGATTCACATCATTGTTTGTCTCCCCCTGGCTCCTGTGATTCCCTATAAGAACACCAAGCCCTTTGATTGGACTGCCTGACGTCCGGAGGAGATTTACTCTTGTCATGTATTGATCAGGACCGGAGGGCTGCGCATGTGTGTGTGTGTGTGTGTGTGTATAGATGTGTCTGTGTGTGTCTTTATGAGCTTGTTTTTTTGTTCTTTGTGCCTGCATGTGCTGTGTGTATGTGTGTATTTGTGTGTGGAGATTTTTCTTTATTGTGTGCCAGCAAACCCTTTTGGCCCCTGCACACGCCCCAGGCTGTAAGCACTGCTGTTGAACTGCTAAACAGTGGCCCTACATGTAGTGACTACTCCACAACACACACACACACACACACACACCCACATACAGACAGACAGACGGCCAGACAGACAGACAGACACACACACACTGAAGGTACTTCTCTTGTAAAGAATATTTTGGCTTGTCATCCCTGCTGGAAAGTACAAGATTGTGCAGAATTTGGGTAATATCTGTTTTTCTCAGTATTTTTGTAATTACTTGAAATTGCTCTAGGTCTTGGATAAGAAGTACCCTACAACAATGATGTAACAATACATTTATCTGTGATTACTTTACAGTATCTTTCATATATCCGTTATATGAAAGATGCTTTCATAATTAAGCATCTTACTCAAGTTTGTAGGGTATATGAACAACAATAGACAGCAGTTTTTTTACATCACTACCTGCATAATCTAACAAAATTAAAGCACTTTTTTTCTCCCGCTCTGCTCTTTATGTTTTCGAATGGCCCTTTGTGTCCTCATGTGTGTGAAGAGGTTCAGAGGCATCTAGTTATTAAAGAGGATATCTTTTTGCTGCTCATTTGATCCCCATCTCCATGCCCTAATCCTCGTCCTGTCTAAATTGCCCCTCTGGCAATGGTGATTGTGGTACTAGCCAGGCTAAGAGCTCCTAACAAACTCACACACATACACGCACACACACACACACACACACACACACACACACACATTACCTTCCATGTATGTATTTGAATAGCTTGTGTGTGAGTGCGTGCATGTGTGTGAATGCTTGCATATCCCCCTCCCACCCTTTGTCTTTCCCAGGGCTGAGAATGAGTGATAAATTCACCCTATAATTTCTTCCTGGATTATTCCACATGCAGGGTTTAGGTCAACTGAAGGTAACCCTTGACTAGCGACAGTGAATATCTGTTAGGCTGTAAATAAAAGAATAGGATCTCCGACTGTTAATGAGCTGTGCATTCCTTAAGGGTAAACGCGGCTCTCAGATCACCAAGAAGAGCTAAAGCTGTCTTCCTTTATTAGGAAGCGGACAACGGTTATGATTTAGTCTCGTCCTCTTTAATCAGTGCTGTACTGCTTATTTTACACCTACATGGACGTAGTAGGCCACCTATGAAACTGTATTTGAAATTTAAAATGAAGTTAAATGAAGCTGGTCACACTGAGTGAGAATCTTCATTCATTCATTCATTCACACTTTTCTTGTTTAATAGTGTTTACAGTTTATACACTAGACTTGAGATCCGGAGTTGAAAAACCAGTGTTTGCTCTGTAAGTCAATATTTTCAAGCACTGTTTTTCTGTTTTCTTTATTTCATTATCATTTGAATGCATATGGGCTTTGTGTAATGTGATCCTGTTGATTTTCTTACATGTCTCCTTTGAGTTTCTGAATGTCTGAGCAACACTCCACGTACTCCAGCTGCAAGCCTCCAACCACTCACTCAGCACTCTCCTGTGAGAACCACCACTGGCTTTGTAAACTGCACCTGCTCCACCTGTGTGAAATTAAGAGAGAGGAGTGGAGATGTTTGCCGCTATTCAACACTGTTCATGTGTGATTACCCTTGTTACTGTAATGCACTTGAGTGTTTTCGTATGTTTGTAGTTATGTTTGTGTACGTGAGTGCACACTGTACTTCTTGCTTGCTTGGTTATATTGCGCACTGTCCAAGAGCAAGTTGTACTTTGTTTTATTTTTTTCTATTTTGTTTTGTGTACTGTGAGTTCTCCTGTCTCTAGCTTTCCCTCATCTGACCATCTATTCCAAGGTCAGCTTTTCAGCAGGCTTACAGGGGAATGATACAGAAGATTATTGCCTCGATCAATAAGCTCAAAATGAAGCAAAGGGGAGTTTACTTTATTGACTTCCTCGTGTACAGTGGCAGTTTTAACATTTAATTGTCTCTCTGTATTTAGAGCAAACTCCCATTTAGTGCCCGACAACTGTGCCATCCCAGGCCTTCCTCGTCTCGCTTGCCATTCACTCGGGCACCATTTAAAACAGCCCCTCATAGCTTAATTATTAACAGTGTTATGCTGCCCTGTTGTACTGTGAGACATTCAGAAAGCAAATAAATAAATGAATGGCTGTATTTTCAGTAGCTCTGTCTTTCTCTCTCTGATGCATGATTCTCTGTCTGTGGAGATTTTAGCAAAACTTGGGGTGCGTTTGGTATCAAAGCTGTGTTCCCTCAGCTTTCAATCGACAGGGCAACAAACCCTCAGGTCCACATTCCTACAAGGGAGCTTGAGGCGAAACCGAAGAGAATCTGAGTGTGTCAAACTCAATATTCCTCCATAATGTACTAGGCCTCTCTGGCGCATGCTTGATCAATTTCATTTATTCATCTGCCAGGCAGAGCTATCCCTCTTGTTTTTCTATATCCATTTCATCATCCTCTTCTTTTTTTTTTTTACTCCTTCTTCTCCTCCCCCTTCAGGCCCTGGCCAGTGAAATACTTTTAGACGTTCAAGAGGTCAAGCAGCAGTTGATGAAGAGGAGGAGGTTAAGGCAGGCCAACGCTGTGGCAGCAAAGGGCAGCCTCTCAGCCAAGTCTATGATCAAAGCCAAGTCCATTGCTGCCTCCATCCTCAATATGTCTGAGAATGATCTCGCGGACATAATGGACACTGACCAGGTAAGGCCAAGGGACAGCGGGTTAACATTTCATACAAACGCTAACTTCAGGATCTATATCAAGTCAAGATTATGGCCCGAACACTCAGCATACCTACAATAGATTTTCGGTACTGAAACATCCTACAACTTTTCAGGGGGTTTTGCTTAGTGATTGCACCAGAAGACTGAGAAAGACATTATATCATCCACATCAACTTATAGCTTTGGATATCTTCTTTGTGAATTGAGACTAAATGAGTTGCAAGGAACTACCGTAACTTTGGCCTATCCTCTGGGAACAGATACTGTAGATTGGCATCGGTGTAGAGCGAAGGAAATATGGAGAAATGGAAGCCTTCTGTTCTTAGTTCATTTCACCGGTATCTAACTGTGTTTAGCCTTGCTGGAAATCTCTTCTTCTCTCTGACCTTCTCTTATTGATGGATTGATAGATTTTGGCAAGTAAGCAAGGTTGAATACCAAGTAAAGGTGAACCACACACCAAGGCATGTCACTATAAGTTGGGAAGTTGCAGCACAGTAGAGAAGGATGTGGCGTCATGTTTAAAGCCGGTGTTCTTGCTCTCGACAAGATCAAAAACCTGTCAACACCTGCAGCACCTGTCAACTTGATATAAGATTTAATATGGCACAAGTTGAGTAAGTACAACTCTTTTCTTTCTGCTGAAAGCAGTCATTGAACTGAAAATCCTTGCTATTGACTGTTGCCCATGTGCTAAAGTCTTGAGTTTCACACTCTTTTCCAACTTCCTGGGCCCTTTTTCTACCATAGATCATACCCAGCCATGTCATCAATTAGCAACCCCATGTTACAATCAACTTCCCATCCCTGGGGACTTCCTCCCATCTATCACAAGATGAGAGAGGGCGCGCCAGGCACTTACTCACACTTGAAACCAATTTTAGCCCTTTGCAGCCCAGCTCCACCCAGGAGATGACAGGGCACAGTTTCTCACTTGACGAAAAGTCCCCCTCATCAGAGCTGAAACCTCTGTGGGTAAAATCACTCTCTCTTCCTCACCACTTGATTTCTCTGTCGTATTAATGGTGGTTAATGGCGGGCTGCTTGGCGCCTTAACGTGGTGGGTGTGTTTTTTCCTGTTTTGTTAATTGAACATCCATAGATCAGATTGAGAATGCACGCACCCACGAGAGAATTGTAAATGTTGTGTCACAGAGTGAGGTTAACAATTTAGGCGTGATTATGTGTTACTGAGTGTTATTTTGAATGTTGGAAATAGACCCTAAAAGACATGGTTTGTTTCTGTATGTGCATCTGCCTCTGTGTGTAGATGGGTGTCATGGAGAAACAAGGGCCATTTCACTTGTGCAAACGTCTGCATGACACAATAAAAGATCTGTATGGTAGTGTGTGTCTATATGTAGATGTTAGTCAGCTTGGGGTTGGAGGGAACTCAGAGTCAAGTGCACTTTACTTAAACCAGCCTGAACTTAACTATGCTTTACCTGTGCAGACGAGGCTTAACTAATTGTGAGCATTAACAAAAATGGATCTACGGTATACAACTATCCACAATCTGAACTGAGGCTGGTTTGTCACACAATGTTGACACAATGTTGAAATTTTTTTTAAAATGTTATTACAGAGCTGAAGTTTCATGATACTTGTTTCAGAATTGTGATTTCTTTCCCCCTAACTCAAAAAAAATGTGCTGAGCTTTTGCAAGACCTTTGTAGATTGTGTGTTTTTCTTTGGAGTTGAGGACGTGACATGAGGTTATCAGAATGTCCCAGCAGTCTTCAACAAGTCCAACACATAGCAAGTGTATTCATTTATTCACTTGGTTGTGCGATACCAGTGTGCTGAATGAGAGCGTAGGGCTCAATGGGATTGCTTTTACTTTTCAGTTTTACTTTTAAATGAGAATACTCCATTGCCAACATAGCTACTTTTCTTTAGTTTGGCAGATTTCTCTTGTCAACAGTATTTGCAGAAGTTTTTTAAAATTGTAGGGCACCGGAACTTGCTTTGAAATCAATGCGTTTTTGAATTTCAGGCATATCAGAATTTTTAAATGAATTATTCCTGGTTGTGGTTATATTTTAGGAGAATTTTGGGAACAGTTGACCTTCATGTAATAACCACCATGTTTTCCAAAGGCTACATATTTTCTTTCCTCCAGAGCTTTACTCTTGGTTTGTTGATTTGTCCCTGCAAAACATCTGAGCTTTTGCTTGAGGTGTTTTACTGAACAGAAATGCAATTGTGACGAGGCTGTTTGTGCAGCTGGTTCTGTAGTCAAAGACAGCATAGCACTAAAAATGAGAGCACCCTTGTTTTCAGCCATTTCAGGGGAGTGGGGAATTTGTTCACCTGTTTTTTTTTTTAGATTTTCTATTTATTAATTGATTTTAAAAGTCCTTACAGCTGCTTCCTTACACACAAACACATATATAAACACACACAAAATCAATGTAATGTATGTGCATAGATGCAAAGAACGTGTCCGAGTGTGCTCAGGCACAACTACTCCACACGTGCTTACACACATGTATCATGCTGCACGCTGTTATTTGCCTCTATCCGTTCCATAGCGTGCAACAGAGGACCAGAGAGGGCCGAGCAGCTCCATACTCCCTGGGAAACTTGTTGTGGAGTTAATGATCCAGATGTAATAAGACTATAATTGCCGGGCCAGTTTGTTTTGCACCTAATGTTTGATGGAGGGTCAGTGCTTTGTTATATATCTACCAAGGGTGGACAAGCACACTCACTCTCACGCACATACTCTCTTTCACTCACTGTGTCCAGCCCTGTGGGAGGCTTGAAGGCAGTAGTCACAAGTAGCCCCCCCCC
>NTHP01000693.1:4946-19374 GCA_003416845.1 Oplegnathus fasciatus
AAAAAAAAGATGAAGATATTTCTTAGAATATTGTGATGAAAACACTGACAGGTAAGTATTCTGAGCATGTCAGTGAATCTCCCATCACTCTCCCATAAACATGCTCATGATTCCTTTCAGTTCACAGAAAAAGCAATCTCTTTGCTAAGACGTCTTTGGGAAACACCCACGTCCCTCTGCCCCTCACAAACAGAAAAGGGCAGATAAAGTGCAACACCACCTCTGGGCCACTAACTGCTGCTGTCCTTCTGAGGGAGACACCGCTGCCAGGGGCTGTAGGGCAGCGCCAGCAGCAGGAAGAGGATCCCACCCACGATGAGGACAGCCCCCGCACAGCCGATGCACGACACCGACCAGGAGAGCTCGTGGTGGAGAGGAACCGTGTGGTCGCTGGCCAGGAAGGCCAGGACGGACTGGTGGAAAACCAGCAGAGAGAGAAGCACCATGATGCCTATGGAGGAGACAGTGGGCAGTTACAGAGGTTAACAATGCCATGTGCAGCTTTTTGATATGAACAACTCATCATCAAAAACAAATGAGACCATAATTGTCAGCCTCTAGCAACCTCTACTATTCTATAATAAATGATAAAAACCTGATTTGTGTCTGGTGTGTTTTTGCCTCTACTGACCTGACAGAATAAAGCAGACGGACGCTGGCTTGAGGAAGAAGAGGATCTCTTTACTGAGAGACATGGTGATGCATATGGCCCCCATCACCATCAGGAACAGGCTGAACAGGGCCAACATGGCTGCCCCTACATTAAGATCTGCACGGGGAAGTAGGACAGTGCTGTAATCATAAACTCTAATACTCAGTATATTAGGAACACGTGTTGGTTTTGGAACTGGACTGGTGAGGTAAATCGAAGTACTTTTAAGTACCTTTTGATGTATTTTTATGTTAAACAGGGACAGCTCATCATCATTTCATAAGTATTATACAGAACAGATATTACTATGTATATGTATATATTACTATTACTGAAATTTCTCCAGAAAATCTGTATCTGCATTTATGCAAGTTGCATAGTCGTCCAGAAAAAAGTTAAGTTGGCACATTCCTGGTAGATTTCTTTGCAACGTGAACAATGTAGATTTACTGTTAAGCACACAATTGTCGAGACGTAGAGAGTATTGCTACTGTGATAATGTTAGAGCTAGAGATTTCCATAGCTGTAAAATCCTGTCTTATAAACCACTGTGCACGTTTTCTGTTCCTGATAAGCCTGCAAATTCTTGGATATATTACTTATATAAATGATATATCACAATATAAACTGGACTTCATGGATTGCAGTGATTTTTTTCAGTCTGAAAGGGGCCGTATGCAGGCATGATACTTCTGCAAAGACACATATTAACATCTCCGTGGATCTACACAGAGAATGGCATTATGGGTAACCTTAGGTCTCGGAGCTGATGCACAAACCTCCCACATCTCAGCAATTACCTGGTCTGACCCTGGGTATCACACAAACTGTGTGTTGTTGTGTGTTTGTTCAGGTTTTTGAGAAGGTCATCCTCCTTTTGGAAGATCATTCAACACAAGAAAACAGATATCAGCTTGGTGTTCTTGGGTTGGTGATAGGGTAAACGCTTTTGTTTCATGATTCCACGTAACATTTTAATCATTAGAGAAGATTTACATGATGTAAGACATTTGTGATCTCGAATCACAAAAAGCACATTCTGGTACGGTATTTTATGAAATCACTACAGTGAGGCCTATAGCATGAGACAGTGATGTGGCACCAGCGAACAATGAGATTTTAGTGTACGTCTGTCTTTCTTCATTCAGCCTATGGCACTGTGTGATCTTAATACATTATGGAGCTGCCAGTGAAATGAGAGGTTAGACGGCAGCTTGGAGACACTTGAACGCAGCGTAGGCGGAATAGATTTCAAACACTCACAGAGCAGACAATGGCCAACCTGAAAGAGTGCGGCGAGGAGGTGAAGGGAGACAAAGCGAAAAGGAAAGGACGGAGAAAAGAGAGGGATGGACTGTGGGAGAGATGACAGACGGAGGACTGAAGAATAAAGAAGGAACGTAAGAAGAGAAAGATGAAGGGGCAAAGAGGGCGCAGGGAAAGAGAGAGGCAGTGAGAGGTGGAGAAGAAGAAGAGGGATAAAGAACGGAGGAAGTGGGCGGATAAGGTGGGACAGCGATTGAGAGAGGCCAAGAGAGCCAAAAGAGGTGCGTGACTCACTCTTGCGCGTTGTCTTCTGAAATATCACAGCGTTTTCCCCCGTGGTGAAAAACTTGAAGTAGGTGCAGTTTGATTCTGCAGGAGGAAAAAGATGGAGGAAGAGAAACAGCTACTGTAAATGACAGAAACATAAACATCGACAGGTAATCTGCTGTAGCTGCAGACAATCTTGATGAACATCTTACTGAAATTCAAGGAGCTGCATCTCTCGCAGCCCTGCACACTTTAGTTTCAATAATTCTCCATCAAACATAATCAGCCGTGAACATCAATGACAAGCTCAAGGTGACAATCCAATGCTTCCTGCACAATTAGTGTTCTGCCGTCCTGATGATGTGTTACAGTAATTAGAGTTTGGCCGTCAAATAGAATGTGACACCTCTATCTGTTCCCTTGCACATTTGTGCACACAAGCAAGCAAAACGCGCAGACACATCACTCTTAATTAGTGTGATCAAAGCCACATCCTCAGAGTGTTCTGGGTTGTGTTTTTTATCAGGGTTTGCAGCACTGATTCTGTTGAGGAGCAGCGCTCAAATCCCATTGACAAAATTCAAATCCCATCAACAAATTAGGGGTCTCTGCAACCTTAATCCATTAAGGAAGACATGGTTCATGTTGTTCCATCATGGCGGTCTGGCTCATAAATAACCACTTGCAATAACGACATGTAACATTTAAACTGAATAGTCTGAGGATGCGTCGCTTGATAGAACAATGTAGCTTAAATGATTTACTCTTTACACACTGGTGTCATACTCAACGAAGTTTCCACCATTATAAATTTCCAGTGACTACACATACTGTATGTAGATGATGCCATTCTAAACATGTATCTACTTTAATCAGGTAAGAGGAGGCCCTTTGTTTATCTCATATGTGTCCTGACATTGGCATTTAAAACCTGTTTTGAGCTTTTGCTTCCGTATAATTACCTTTTATGTCTTAGTGTGTAAGACTTTGGCCAACTTGTGTTGATTTTGAATGTCCTTTATAAATAAAGCTACCTTGAAGCTTTGTCAGTTAGAAAAAATAACCACAATACATACACAGGGTAACTAAATTACATGAATTTCTGGTAACATTTGACTTTGGATCCACAGTATTTATACATTTGCTGGTGTGTGGTCTGAAATTACTACTACACAAGGTTTGATAAAACCCTGTATCATTCTGTGATGGCTGGAAAAAATAAATAAAATCTTCTCCAAAGTTTTTGCGGTTTCAATTTCTTAATTTTGCCAATTTCTAGTCATCAAGCTTGAATTATCCTCACTGAGCTCACTGATGCTCATAAACCATGCAAACAAGGTGGTCAACATTGTTGGATGCACAGTAGGATAAGTCTTCCATTGGCTAAGTAGTACAATGCCATAGGTGGCCAATGGGAGACTTATCTTACAGTACACCAATGATGGTGACCAAACAATAATAATAATAACAATAATACAAACTTTTTTCGTATAGCACCTTGTAGAGATGCAGCCCAAAGTGCTTCACAAAACAATTAAAATGGCTATGTTGTTTGCAAATTGATGGTGACACCAGAACAAACACAGTTAACTGCAGTATGGTCGGCAAACTAACAGAAAATCAATCAAATAGGACTTCATGTAGTCAAACTGGTGTCAAAAAAGAAACACCAGAGAAATGTAATATCTGCTGTATGTCTCCTTCACATTCTTTAGATGTTTAAAAGTCCCAGGGCACATTGCAACCCCATTAACCGCCACGCCAGTAATCCTGTGAAACTCTCTTTTGTTTTGATGAAAGTCAAACAGGTATCCTGTCTGACACCGATGACAAATACGCACAGAGCTCCTGGTGGACTTTTCCCTGTCTGTCTCTATTTTGCTTTTTCTGTGAGTCATTCTTCAAAGGGGGAGCTCTTACAGGTGAGTCATGGAAAAGGGAGTGATGCTGCAAATAGCTTTAATAATCGTTTGCCAAACTCAACCAAAAAAATCCGGATGTCATTTTCAACCCACAGTCTTGAATTATTTCTATGTCTTTACTCAAATGTACTGTTATAAGAAACTTATAAAAACTTTAGCTACACTCTAACAGCCTACAACCAGAACAGATGGTGTACAGCTGCAGCACTGGCCTCATGAAAATGCTCTACTAACTTTCCTTTATTCCCCATATACTAATAATCTTAATTTCACATCACACAGTTTTTAAATGATTCTTTCTAATTTAGTTATTCAATATTACATTTATATTTTTCTATACTTAGTATACGCTTGGCCAGTTCTCCCTTGCAAGGGTGGTTTCTGACCTCAATGGGACTTTTAAATTAATGTCAATTAAAATTAAAACAAATAAATAAATGTTGGGCTGAGCACAGTTAAAACAAATCACTTGTTTAAACACCCCAAACCACAAAAACAGGTATTTTTGCCCAAGAGCTGAGGACTTCCACAATCCAAATGATGTATCCCTTCACTTGACCCAAAAGCAGCTTGTGGACTCATTCTTTCACACAGACTATGTAACAATGACTCAAGCAGTTAGTCAGCCAGAGCATTTAGCCAGCCAGCCATCAAAAAGTGAGCCAAGCATCATTTGTCTAGCCAGAAAGTCAGGTAGACCACTCATTCATGCTAACTCACTCCCCCAAACTGAGCTGTCCAACAAGCTCCACAGTTTGACAAATGTCCAGTCAGCCAGCTGGTCTGTCAATCATCAGCTTAAAACTCCTTCCCTCACACAGACCAGTCAGCCATCATAAAAGTTAGGCATCCATACAACCAACCAGTCAGCCTTTGAGTCACCTCCGGGTAGTTCAGCAGGTCCACAGCTCTCTCTCTCTGGGTCGATATCAGCCACCCACAAGGTCTTGGTGCAGCCCTTCCACAGGCCGTAGTGAGCTGTCAGACATGTCTGAAAAACGAAGATCAAAGAGGTTTATTAAAGACAGGATCAGCAGTAATATTCTTTTTCAATCCATCTTGGGCTTTAGCTTCAGATACCATACAGAGATTCATTTCTAGCAGGAAATGACTGTTTAGTTGTGTTTTTTGTCCCCATGTTTTCTATACTGCAGAAAAACAGACAGATTAATAATATCTGAGACACCCTGAATGTATCCGTGTATTAGAATAAAGTATGAATTAAGTCTAATTCCAATATTTCACCTGGTTGTTATAGAAACTCTTGGGAGGTGACAGCTCCACCCAGAACTCTGTCCCCACCCCAAGGACGGTCAGGACTACGCCCACAATGGCCACGAAGAACGCCAACTTGATCTGGTGACAGAACAGAATACAAAACAGTTTCAGTATCAAATAGTGGCTTGAAAAATGTTTAAAAACAAAATGTTATCAAAAAATCTATTAGTTCTATCAGCATCCTGTATTGACCTGTATTCCAGCCCGTGATGGTGTAGGCCGAGTTACAATGTCCTCCCTTACTGACTCACTTTAGCCTTAGCCTTTTGGACTTTAGCATGAGTTCCCAGTAAGTCCACATGGGCTCCACTGTGAAACAGGTGAAATGGAGTTTGCACAACCTGTGATTCCACTTGCCATGTATCCACGGGCGTCCTCTCTCAGTAGGTAAATGCTGAAGGATGTGGCTGTGTAACTTTGTCAGTTCATGAGAGAAATTACATGTATGAACATGACTTACTGAAATGCTACTACAAAGTGTAACGAGGGGATGTAGTGCACTTTACTGTGCTAATTTGGTCATATAACATCACATAGCAATAACAATAAATGGCAGTATAGGGACAGACCCAAGTCCCCTGTCCATCATTCTTCCACCCAACTCAACAAAACGTAGAGTCAAGGGGATGCTTACTGTAACTAGCCAGTCTTAAAGGTGTCTGGCTGAGCTCAGTTACATCACTTTACATAGGCAAGTGCTTTCCACACATTTTCTGCATTTCTTACCCACAAATAATAGTGTGCTAATATTAAAATCATTGAATTGAAAGAGCTAACACAAAACAGTAAGACAAAACAAACAGGTGTTATGATTTGAATCTCGTACAGATTTTTCCTTGTTTTTGTTAGTGGGAGAACTACGTGTAGACATTTTGTATTTGTATGTGTTTCTGTGTGTGTATGAAAGTGTGTTGTGTACAGTAAGTGTGTATTCATACTGTATGTGCAGAAGCGTGGCCTGAGGAATGTGCAGGTATGCGCGAGGAGGAGGAACAAATAAATACATTTAATTAAATTTAATTTAACTATATACAGACATTGTATTTACTTTACACTTTACCATCTACAGAAATGCCTCGGTCCAAGTTAAGTTGATTTGACAAAGTCATGTCCATTTCCCTCGTACAGCATTTAGTGCCCTTGCAACCTATTTTTCTCAGGCACCAATGACCATGCTCGTAACGTAATTTAATGACTGTGAGAGTTAGTGCGTAGGGGATGAACATTATGATGTGCTGTGATACACGAAGAGAACAAGAGTGCTTGGTAATTAAGATAAGCTGAGAGCAGATATCCTACAGTAATGTGCAGTGAGGAGGTAACAATACCAAAGGGACAGAGCAATCTCTTATGTTGTTTTTAATGTCTTCAACAGATGAAATATCAACTCCAACAAGAAGCTGAGATGCGTGGGTGGGGTTTTATACTTCAACCTTTGCGTGGAGATGTTTTTTGAAAGTGAGGACCTTTTTTCTGGTCTTCACTGTTTTTTTAGGTAAGAATTAGGTTTAGGGAATAGATGATAGGGAATGAATTATGTCATGGTCCTCTAAACAATTAGTTTATTTGTGTTTGCATGTCAGAAAGTGATGAAATTAAAGAGCCTGAAATCTGAGCTGGCTAAATTATCTTTGAGCAATTTTATCCCTATTGAACACCTGCTGATTACTCTTATGGCTCTTATGGTTACTTATGGTTACATAACATTTCATCTCCTTTATATCAAAGAACAGCCTTTGATCTTTTGCAAATACTTATTTTATAACATTAGAAATCCTTCGTCTGCTCTTGTGGAGTGTTTCTGGACCAGCCTGATTTCAGTTGAAAGGCGACTGAATGATTGATTAGTTCCATTAGCTCCGGAGTATTTTCATACAGCCTGAGGGAGAACACACATTCACACAATATGAAAACCAGTCACCTTCCCTTCCTGGGCCTCACTCATGGCATTTCCTGTTGACGTCGTCCTGCGGCGCTTGTTCCCCCCAAACGTACTGCGTCCAGTCATCAGGTTGGCCAGACCTCCCGCACCCTGGGGTGCTCCTCCCGGTGCAGCCACTCCCATTGTTCCTGCTGCCGCCGGACCAACCGTGCGGCCCTCCTCATCGGTCACCAAGAAGGTAGACCACATGTTGTGACAAAATAGGAAACAACTAAGACGGCCAAGTGGGATTCAGTTTGGCAGGTGGGACAAAAACAGAGGAAACTGTATTCTCAGTTTGTGCCCATAAAGAAAACAGGAAAGAAAAGTCAGTATTAAAGTAAAATACTGTCAAACAGGTGTATCTGACAGAAAGGAGGGGGAGGCAGAGGAACACAGAGGTAGAAAGATAAACTGAAAAAAGAAAACGAATGTGAGAACTAAAAAAATGTGATAGAAAAATAGGGGAAAAAAGCAACTAAAACTAAACATACAATGTCTCTGAAAAATTTAAAATCAGCAGGAATCAGCCTTCTCTTGAGAAAAGCCTAAGAAAAAACGGCGGCTTGGACGACAGATGCAAAACCGATAAATGAATCATCATGAAAAACGAAAATATGTGTAGAAACGTGTAGCCACTGAGAGTCTGTAGAGGTAGGAAGTCAGGAGTGGAAGAAGTGATGCTTCCTAAAGATGAGAATGGAAGGAGAAAAGAAAAGAGGAGAAAGTAAAAGTAACCATGTAAGGCATTTATATACATAATCACCTGAAACAGAGGTTCTGGTGTTCACATAACTTCACCCCCCAGTTTATAAAGAACAGAAATGTATAGATGGAGGAATCATGCAGGCGTAGGAATTGCTGCTTGTTGCACATTTCATGGTAGAAAAATAAACCACGAAACAGAAAATGAACGCTGGTCAAGAGAATGCATGCACTATCGATGCTAGAAGAATTAACACTGTGCTATTACAAGCGTTACATACATGTTATTACCAGAGGCAAATGGGTCTTCTAGCTTCTTGTTGCCAAAATCATAAATTTAAAAAGATGACAGGTTGCCAAAACTGTAATCAATACAAGTGACTTTAGATTAAAAGCATTGGTTCCTTTGTACTGTGCAGCGTGGACACAAACAAGTCAAATCTAAAAATGAAACAGGTCTTTCTACTTTAGTGTATGCAGACCAGAGAAATCAAATGTATGTATTATCCAAAACTCAGACTCAATGTGAGCTTCTGATGGAAGAAAAGCACAGAACTGGAGAGAGCCTCCTCCAATCACATATAATTATCTGTGCTGTCTGTTCTGCTTTTTCATTAGGACAGAAAAGCCACATAAAAGCACTTAGCATAGTGAAATTACAATCAATTATCTATTTTGAGATGTTATGTGACAGCAAACACATAGAAAAACAGTCAGCATAGTGAAATCTTAACCTGCTATCTATTCTGAGACGCTTTGTGGTACCTCAGCGGCACAAAAACACTCATCATGTTCAAGCCACAACCAATTATCTATTCCGAGAAGCTCTGTGATAGAGAAGTCACACAGATACGCTGCCGATGAATTGAATCTTAAACCCTTTATGTCTGTAGGGTGAATGAAGCAGCTGTCCTGCCGCGTTCCACCAGGATTTGGTGACAACAGACATGACATGCAGCCCTCCCTCTTGTTAGCAAAAATGAAACACATCCCCTGGGGAGAACACATAACTTTACTTTCACATCACTGTCTGTCTTGTTAACAAGCTAACAAGCTAGCGTGTAAGTTAAGGGTCGTTTTCTGCCACAGTACAATGCATCAGATACACATTTTCACGCATAAATCTACCTCATACCTCATAAAACTGCCTTTCAGATTCAGTCACAGAGTATCTCATTGAGAGAATCCGCAGATGTCAAGTACTAATGCAAGGATCTACCAAAGAAGACATTTATGCAAACTGATTCATGTACAGTATGCTATATACAGAAACTGTTCAAGAGGTAACTTAAGTCAATTTTCTGACCACTTATGAACTTTGAGACAGACATTTAAGCCGAGCACAGTCTGTATTTTTTATGTATTTGTCATAAATACTGTGTCAATTTTGGAAATATTTACTTTTTATCTTGTCAATTTTTGAGCATAAAATCGGGTTTGAAGGAAGCCGTCTGTTTGAGAGACCCCTGAGTAGAGACATTTGGTTTTATTATTTGAAAATATTTAAATAAATCAGAGAGAGAAAGGTCATATTTCTGTTGCACTTGGGTAAATGATCGAATAAATCTTCAAATGAATGAGATAATCAGACAAACAGATGATTAACAATTTACCACTTTAAACAACTAACAGCATCTCAACTAATAATGTACTGAATCTTCACTCCCAATAGTCATTTCAGTACAAATATTACACATAACTGAGTAAGTGATCTTCTGATTCAAAGGATATCATTATCATTACTAGTATTAGAAGTAGTAGAAGTGATAGTAATAACAGCAGTATATTTTATATTGTAAGTTTTAAGCTCATGCTCTAATGCAAAGAGATATGCAATGAAGGTGCAGGTAAGCATCAGGCATACTGCTCAGAGGCACTTTGGCAGGCACATGCATCAGATGCAGGTGTCAAACATGCAACCTTTCTGGTACATGAGAGATAAAGAAGAAGTGTATTTCTATCTAAAAGTAACGTGCATGCAGTTTGCCAATATGGCAGTGATGAAAATTGGTCATTATGGGCTTGCTTATATAAAACCACGGCAAGCAAAACTACAACAACAAAGCAACATTCACATCTGTCATTGCAGAGCAAGTTAGTTAGTTTAAAATATCGTGTTAGTGGTCAAGAAAATCAGCTGTTAGAAAGTGTCAGGGTACCTGTTAACAACATTAAATGAATAAACTCTGCTGTCCTTACTCATCAAGACTCAACACGGCTCTCCTTATACGGCATCCATTTGGACACAGTGGAAAAGTAGCATTGAAGCACGAGGAAGAAAGTCATTACAGCGGCTGTGACCAGCGACAAACACCCTTTAACAAGTTCACTCTCTTAAAATATCCTTCTTACTGTCTCCAAAAATAAGCCAACGTGGAATCGGCACTGAGGAGAAAGTTCCTGTGTTATATCACACAAACAGCAGACTCGACTCCATAAACACTCAGGCAACGTTTGAAGAAGAAGCCAGTTCAGCTTTATTCCCCCCCCCCCAAAACAGTTCAGCAGCCAAAAAATATCATGCTGAAATTAGACACATTAGTTTTATTTCTTCACTCTTTAACACGTGCTGCACGTGTGCTTCACAATGCTCGCCGTCACTTCACAAATATCACAACAATGATATTAACAAGTTGCTGACCTGGTTTTTGTGTGTGTGCTTCTGCTCGGAGTGACGGAGGGCGAGGCGAGGAGAGGGAGTGAGCGAGGGAGAGAGAGGTGGGCGGATGAGGGAGGGGAAAAGGGGGTGGAGGTCAAAGTAGAAGTCGGTGTTATGTTTGAGGGAGGATGGGGGGGTTAAGAGTGTGCGTGTGAGTGGACGTGAAAAAGAGCATCAGCTAAATACCCGTGTGTGTGTGTGTGTGTGTGTGTGCATATATTTGTGTATTGCACGTGCACGGTGTGTGTATACCTGAACACACGTATGTATAGGGTTGCAGGGATACATATCTGTGTGTGTGTGTGTGAGTGAGTGTACATATATCTGTGAGCGTGCGTGTGCATCCCTGCGTATTAGCTCGCAGGCCCCCGTGTATGTGTGTGTTTCCTCATCCAAATGCCCAAAATGTGTGTGTGTGTGTGTGTGTGTGTGTGCGTGTGTGTTTCTGAGAGTGTGTGTGTGTGTGAAGTAGGCAGTCACACTGTAGCTTCTGTAAGTGAATCTGTTTGTTTATGCTAACGTGGACAGTTGTGCTGGACGAGACTTTAAAATGTACTTGTGTGGAAATGTGTCACACCACACACACACACACANTGTGTGTGTGTGTGTGTGTGTGTGTGTGTGTGTGTGTGTGTGCGCGCGCGTGTTATGCCTCCCTCCTATCTATTTTTGCCCCCCACCTGTTAATGACATTAAAGCCGACCCAGGGGAAAGGGCTGCAGCGGGGGGCTTGTGTCAACTCGACCCTGGCTGTGAGGCTCATGTCTGCGGCCACCGCTGCGATCCCGCTGATTGAAGAGGGAATTGTAGATTCAACACCTCGAAAACAAGTTACGCTGTCGTTTGGCCCACATGGTCGGATGTTGGAGCCATGAGATCGAATCCAGCCTCACACCCCACTGCCTGCTGACACATGCAGTGCAGCAGTTTAGCCACGGTTTGTACTAAAAGACTAAAAGTCCATGATGTGAACGTTTGGGATTGAAACCTAAAGAAGACACGTTATGGAAGAAAGAAACTGTCTCGTCTCGGGGTGGATTTTGTCCGAGGTGATACTTTGTTTCACCAACTTTTTATAGGGATGAAATTGCATGAATCAAATATGCCATTTTGAGTTTCTTCTCAGTGTGATGTCACATTGGTAAAAAGGGGCGGGTCCAGTGCAATTGCCAGCCAATCACAGTGATAGTTTGTGAACCGTGTTACAAACACCCGGTGTCGTTAGAGGTTTTGGTCAAACTTTGGTGGAAAAACAAATGTGCAAAGATGTGCAGCACTCTTACAAACACATTTGGTTTTAACACTTGTGAAGAATCAATCCCGTTCGCAGGACATTAGGCCCTGTTCAGACCTGGCATTAACATGCATCCTGGGTGATCCGATCACAAATGGACAGCTCTAAGTACAGGTGTGAATGCACCAAGACACACCGAGGACACGTTGAGATCCGATCACTCAGACCACATTCTTTTAGCAGTGTGTACGCGTATGTGTCCTGGGCCACGCTGAAGCACCGCCTACTCAGCTGTCGTCCTCCTCGTGAGTGGAAGCACGTACGCCATTCAACGGCATCATATTAAAGTGCGGCAACAAGAACAGCAACAGGCAAAATAGATTCTCGTGGATGTAGTACGTGCACGAAACACGCTGTCTGATTTCCATCTGGCCCGAAGAGTCAAGGAATAGACCCAGTCTGTATTGTTTTGATTTCGTCTTCTTCTTCTTCTTTTAATTTCCAGCAGACTAGGCAAGGGAAGTGCATTCTTCTTCTTCTTCTTTCTGGCTGACTAGGCACAGTTTAGTGCATTGCTGCTCTGCCGGTTAAAAACAACACATTTAGTCTGGAAATGATGTACATGTTTATTTGCATATAGAGCGGGGAAATGAGATCTGAGCACAAGTGGTCACTTGAGACGCATGTGGAGACGCATTCTAATGCCAGGTCTGAGCTGATTTACTTGGAGCTGTCCACTTGTGATCGGATCACCCAAGACGCATGTTACTGCCAGGTCTGAACAGGGCCTTATTAGCTGCACTTTCACTCCTTCTGCACTTCCGTAGTGCAAGATTGTGTCAATTAACACGCCTTGGTGATGTAAGTCATGATGGCAGTCCACACACCAGAGGCATCTTCAGCTTTCTCCAGTCAGTCAGAGAAGAGATCAGCAGGAACCTGGACACAGTCCCTCAGAGTGATGATGCAGCAGAATTTAGTTGTTTTTTGCCAACTGTAATATTTGCAGGAATGCTGTCATCTGTCGCACTGCACCTGAAATCCGCTCTGCGCTCAGTCTCAACTAAGGCATGACCGAAACATTGCCTGGCCGATATTATAAGCTGATATTAGCTTGTCATTAATATTGGTGTATATGTCAGCCAATAAGTAGCAAGAAATTGCAGAATGTCAAAGTTATGTATGCAGCAATTTAGAGACAGTGTTACCATTACAGTACATACGGTTGTTGCAACCACCAGTGACAAGTTTAATTTTTAACTGTAAAATCCCACTCTGTACTCATCTCGGTCACAATTCTTTATTAAACAAACTCTCAAAAACATATTAGGATTGCTCAGGCTCTTGTCTCAACACACCTTTAGTGTTCAGGTCAATTCAGTTACACTTACCTCCCCCACACCAAAAACACTGACCAGCTGTCAAATTTGCAAACTTGCATCAGCCAAGAAGTAAGCACAGTTTTTTAATTTCTGTACTGATGAAATATCCTGCAAGTGCTGCATGACCCAAGTTATTTATTTACTGTGGGTGTGGCAGTCCTAATGTGAGTGTTATGATCATTGAGAATTTAAGAGTTTAACTAATGCACGACTGATGTCCAATAACCACATAATTTCTATTTCACTTGAAGGACCTCTGGATAGGACTCATAGACACAATGGTCAAGAAAAAAGACAAAAAAGGCTTCTATACAAACCAAGCTAATTTGTATAATGTACAGTATACTCTAACACACTGGATTTGTGCAATGATAGAAGTATTCATTCAATACTTTTTCCATCCATCTGATCAGAGGGTTAGCTTATGCCTGGTCCCTTCTGCTGAGAGGGAGAAAGAGAGACAGAATACTGCAGTCAGATGTGCCTGGCATTGTGATAAATGGCGTGTGTGCAAGCAAGAAAGTCAGACAGACAAAGACAGACGCAGATGGAGGACTGAATGGAAAGGAGTGAAATATTAAGTAAAAGACAAGCAGAAGAGAGAGGAAGGAGAAGAACCAAAGAATGATAGACACAGAGACAAGACAGGCTCAGACAGTTACCTCACCGCTGAGCCAGAGCAGCCAAATTAAAATGCACAGCATGCTGAGGTGGACGATGGAGGCTGATGTAGAGCAGTTCAGACTTATCAACTGATTACATGGGGAAGCTACTGGGGAATATTGGTTCAACAGCAGTTAACACTTGTTTAAATGGTTTAATGTTGTTGTGAATACAAAAAGGTTTCACTGAAGTGATTAAACATAAAGAAATGATGAAAGCAATTTGTCCTTTGGCATTTCCACCAGCTACCTTTTATTTTGTTCCGTAAAGCAAAAGAGTTTATTTTCTTCGAAAGCTGATGAATGCATGGATAGCTTTGTATACTTGTAAATATATATATATATATGTATATTTTTTTTTTAATCTTTATTTTATTTATCAGGCAGTCTCAGTATATATACATACTGTGTGTATATATATATACACGTATATATATATACACACAGTATGTATATATACTGAGACTGCCTGATAAATAA
>NTHP01000693.1:32579-49788 GCA_003416845.1 Oplegnathus fasciatus
GCGTTATAAAACAGATTTATTTAATAACAGTGATTCCTGATGGTTTTGGAAGGCACTCACAAATATTACCATTCGCGCAGAGAGGGGCATCAGATCAGAAAATGCTGGAAAGCGTGGATAAACTACATATTTTTTCATATAATTTGGATGACTTGTTGGTTGTGCGACATGTTTATTTTATTTTATTTTCACTCTGTGTGTGTTCTCAAAGTTAGAAAATGTTGAACCACTTTCCAATTCAGAGCCAGAATGTGAACCAGTCTTTCTGTCAGTGCCTGCTTCTGCTTTTCTTCCTGTTTTCCCTTTTCACCACCAGGGCCGAAACCTGTATCCAGCCATCCGGAGCAGTCCCGTTTGCTTCTCATGTGCCCAATGCCTCCTACCTGAGCAGTTCTGTCCTACCAGTCCCCAATGTCCAGGCCACCCACCTTAAAGACTCTGCCCTGCTACCTGTTTTTCCCCTCAGAAGGGCCTATAGATGATCTATACAATGTGAGCACCCAAGACTAGTGTCACCAATTCAGTATCCGACCAAATGCGAAATATGGTCACAATCTGTTCCTCAGTTACGGCGTTGAATAATGGCCCAAAAAGTGTTTTTCCAGGACATTATGATGTCACAGTGAAGTTGACCATTGACTTTTTGGGTAAAAAATGTCATCACTTCATCATTTTATCATATTATACATTTGTGTGAAATTTTGTCATTGATGTATCACTTTTCTGCTCAGAGCACAGACATCTTCAACTTTCTCTTGACAGTTGAGTGAAGAATAATTTGTTTGCATTATAACATATTCACAAGTTACTCACAAAAGTGAGAAAACCTGATACTAAATGACAGTTATCAGCTAGTTTAACTGAATGTACAGTAGAGAGGTGAGTGTATGAGAGAGAGAGAGAGAGAGAGAGAGAGAGACAGAGAGAGAGAGTTAAAATTATCCACTTAAAGCCAATCCTCCTCAAGCTGATCAGTGTGCTGAATGGACTAACCAGCTTGGGGACTTCAAACTTGCAGGCAGGTAAGAAAACTTTTGTCTCTTTCTCACGAAATTATTTGATATTTTCTTAAAAGCAAACCTCTGGGATTTCAAACTTTTTACCAACAACTGTTAAAAGTCATCTCGTGTGAGCTACTTCATCAAGTACTGCTGGAATCGCAAAGCTAGAGCTGAACATCTCAGGTAGTTTGTTTACAAGTGATGCAGATGGTGTAAGACTGAAGACTGAATGAGATGTTAACATTATTTTTTCAAATCATCTGCAGTTTTTAGGGAAACCTGTTATTAATATATTATGGAATACAGAATATTGTAAATACAAGGTGTGATTCAGTTGGTTATGTAATGCACGTAGGATTTCCTCAAGGGGCCAGCGTTGACAGTTGACCGTAAGCTGTAAGCCTATGTGCTATATGTACATACTGCACATATAGCACAGCACTGCAGCAGTAGTGAACTTTCTGCTGAAAATATACATGAACTTGCTGTGAAATAAAAAACTACCCTTAAAATTAATGAATTTAGCTAAACCCTTGGCCCTTAAGACATTTTTGAGAAAATATATGTATTCATTTTTTTTTGTATTTGTTGCTCTATGATTCTCTGTAAAAGTCTGTGTACATTTTTGTTCTAAAAGGCCTGTCATTTCAATAACATCTCATGTCAGTCGATAACAAGCAGCAGTTTTAGCTAAAGACACGTCCTCACCTTAGCAGAATCACGTTGCTTGCACGTGTGTTGCTGATATGAAGTTGTGCTGAGATGAACTGATTTGTTTATGCTGAAAAGACTTGAACTGAAATCTTGAAATAACAGGCTACTCGCGCATGTGTTCATTATCATTTCCCCGTTGGATGTTATGACACAAAATGAAAATTATTGCATTAAAATGTAGTTAGATTTTATTTGGGGCAGCATCAGTAAAATACAGCATACACGTGACTGAATATGACATTATTTTAGTTTGTTTTTGTCCTATTTGGAGATCCCAAACGAGTGCAAAAGTTTTTTTAGTGCTGATATTTCCAGACTCAATCAACATGTAAAAGATTTTGCAAAAACAGTTTGTTGTGGGGAGACTGTGTATATATAACATTTTCTTGTATCACACTTTAAATGCTTTGCCCCCCCCACCCTCCTCCTCCTCCTCCTCCTCCTCCATGCCCCTGTCCTCATCTCTGCATGTGCCTCACCTGCAGCCTCGTCTAATATTCAGTGCAGTTGTGATGAGCTTTAGATCACGTGCGGCTAAGATCTTGATGTGTTTGACACCTCGTCTTTAGCTGTCATGCAATCGCCTTATGTGTTTGAACAGCTGGAGTCCACATGCATAAATACATCCTCTTAAACCATATTTAAATTCTACAAGCAAAGACACGCTCATATACAGTACTGTAGTAGCTGTATCTTTTTTGGGTAATCCTTGGCTATACTATCATGCCATTTGACTAATCTTTCTTCAGCACGTCTGATTTGTCTTTTAGTTGACATTTTATCTGTTTAGCAAAGGAACTGTAGTGGTTCTTTACATCATAAATTGTTGTTCCAATTGAAATTTCACTACCAACTTAACATCAGCAGTATGCATCAAGCAGACATATAACAGAGGGGAGTCTTTTGTTGTGGCGGCCTTTGCATCCTTTCCAATTCCCTCCCTGTGCATCCCGCTGAGCCTTTGGCCCGGTCGGTGCAGCACTGATGGACTAGAGGCCACGTGCAGCACTGAGACCTTGGTTTGACTCCTCTTCGTTAGTCGCAGCGAAGCCAGAGACAGCTTACAGGGGCCAAACAAAATGTGAGCAGATCCATCAGCCCTCAGATCAGAAATCCACCTCTTGACAAGCGTGACGCCGGCTCTCGCTAAATCAATGACGGCCAAGAATTAAGATAAATGATGGTACTATTTTAAAGATTGAACAGTGACTTACATCCTTGGATGATAGGAAGATAGAACACCTTTACAGACTGGTCCCTGGAAATCACATATACCTTATACTGAAAAATGATTGCCTAAAGTTCATCATTCAGCGTGTCCAAAAGTTAGGATATCCAGTGTGTAAAAGTGTAAGTTCTACAACTGGCAAAACTTTTAACTTTGCCATCAATCGTTTTTTTAAGGATGAGTATTTTCTCTTCAGGGGAAACCACGTTACTACTGTATGTTTTGGTTTCTGTTGTTGTCCTCACATTAAACAGCTTTTTACAACTGAACTCTTATTTGTGGGGCACTCTTTATTATCACCCTTTCCTACAACACAAGAGTGCTTCACAGACAAAGCAAAATCAAAATAAAATAGCGCAGAGTAGAGTAGAGTCAACTTCACATGAAGTGCCTATTAAACTGAAGTTACAAAGTGCTTCACAGACTGATACAATAGAAAGAACATTAATTGGTCCCTCATTTGGCCTACTCGCCAGATTCATAAAGAAAACAGAAAATCTGTGTGTCCGTTATTAAGCTATTGATACTTTTGACTTTTGATACTTTTGAAGTTTGCTTTTGTGACAACGTCTGACTAAAGTCTGTCTGTCGCACTAGACAGTCCAGACCTCTGGTGAGAAACCTGAGCTCCCCGCAGTGCCGCCTCCCGTGAGCTCTTGCACTAAGCCAGCGTATTGTCACATTAGATGTTAGTGTTTTCGCTCCCTCCACTTGAGCCTGAGAGCTTTCCGCGGCATCACAAGTATTCCCAGCCGGCTTGGCGAGGGCGACCCCAGGCAGGGAGGTCTCTGATGAAGCTGTCAGGCCGCTGACCTCTGACTCACCCAGACAAGCAGCACAGATAGCCTGAGTTTACTTAGGCCCAAGTTCACCCAAGTTTTTTTCCCCTCTTAATGTTGTGGGAAACATAAATCCTAACTGTCTAAGATCCTAAAATCACTGTAACCCTGTGCGTCCAAAGATAAACCTTTTGATACTTTTGAAAGTGCTCTGCTCTCCTCAAAAGCCTGCTGGGGGCGGTGCTTTTTTGAATACCAGATACTTTATTACCTTGCATGTGGTCCGGTTTGCGTTCTGTGTACATAAGGAGATTTTAAAATGCTACTTTTATAAAACACTACTTGACAATAAGTAAAATTGCAGGTGTAAAAAGTAGTTTGTGTTAAAATTACTACTTTGCTGATTCCTGTGCTATGGGCTATCTAATGAAATTTAGTGAAATGAGCTTCGACACACCGCTCACTTTTGTTTATCACATTAAAATGTTGATAACGCAAAATAAAGCACTTTGGCTGAGGTTAGGGTTCCAGTCAGAGTGAAGTCACTTAGGCTTTGTTTCACTCTGTGCACAAAGGATGTGCTCGTTTCATACACCTTCAGGAAGTCATGGATGGGTGGACTTTGTCTAATGCTACCATGTGTCACCACGTTTCGCTGCTGTGTTCAGGGTAATGGATGCAGTTCAGAGTAAAATGAACGACTACACTTTTGTGAAAATTACAAAAGAATAAATTACTGACATCAAAATGTACTAAAATAAAAAAGTACAAAGGTGCAGTAAAGCCACTCAGCACATGTGGCACTTAACGGCTCCACAGAGGAGGGCTGTTGATCCGGGCAGCTAAACTGTCTAAACTGTAATTACATGTAGCTGTGTGAGTGTGAGGGCTCAAAAAGGGAATCAGTAACTTGTCTGCAGCCCTTTTCAGCTGATTTTAATTGAGCTGGTACCTGTTTAGCAGTGACAGGAAGACAGGTAGATCTTTGTTTTATATGTGAGTGGGCATACTGTATGTGAACACAGCTTGTTTTTGTTCATAAGAAGCTGTTGTTGTCATCCTTGATAGAGTTTGTTTGTCTGTCATCTGGTTATAAACTCTTATCAGAGATAGCAGAGATACAGTATGTTACAGTGTGTTTGCAGGGTCAATAAATCAGTTTAGCTCCAACTTCTACTGATGGGGTGATACCTGTGGGCACAAGAACACCTTTGAAACGTACAGAATGTATTTGATCAGGTGCCAAAACACTGTGAAAGAAACAAATAGTTTAACCAAGGATTGTTTTATAAATTACTTGGAACATTTTAGTTGTTGTATTTCTACCAAAGGAGTACGATTTACCAACTTTTCACATTTTATCAGTAACTAAGCAGCACTATATTTTATTGGAGGATTCTGATCAACAATAGGATGACGGCAGGGACTGAGAGATGAGGTCAAAGTGAAGATAAACTGCCGTGACATTATGCTGGATTACAGTGTTGTGACATTAGAAAATTATGCTAATTTATTTTAGTGCGTGTTACGTTGCAGTAAAGTAGAGGACACCCATGTAAAACAGGAACTTTGACGTCAAGACATAAATCAGCACACTAAATTGGTTCATATGGACTTTTTAAATGAGGTCATATTTCATCAATATAACTTTGATTGACTGCATGGGCCCAGTGGTAATTATGGATGACAGGAAACAAGTGGAGACATTTTCAATATATGGGTCATTTTCATTCATATGGACAAAGGCCTGAACAATGATAAGGCCTGTTATATCCAGTGTGGTATGCACTGAAATGTTAGCACAGCAAGAAGGATGACAGGGTGTCCTTTAGTGTCCAGTAACAGAAAAGTCACAACAGCAAATAGTCCTCTCAATGCAAAGTCCTCACAAGTACAATTCCTCACAACTTAAAGTCTCATTAAAACTGACAACAACATTGCTTTTCAAATAAAAACCTCACAATTAAAAGTCTTCCTGACAAAAAGTCATCACAACTAAAAGTGCTCATAACTAAAATCCTCACAGCTAAAAGTCTTCACTACTAGAATCCCCCATAACAAACTGTCCTTACAACTAAAAGCACTCACAGCTCAAAGTCCTTGCAAGCAAAAGTTCCCACGAATAAAAGTCCTCACATTTAGAAGTTCTCATGACAAAAAGTCCTTTCAATTACATGTCCTCACAACGCATTCGCAAATATAAGTCCTCCCAATGAAAAGTCCTTACAACGAAACATTCTCACAACGTTTACACAATCAAACGCTCTCAGAGAGAAAAGCCCTAAAAATTCTCACAACTAAAAGTCCTCATAATGAAAAGTCCTCGCAGCTAAACAAGACACTGAACCCATTTAGCCTCTCCAAAAATAAATAAAGTGTAATTAAGTGTAGTCATTACTGTGAGGAAAATGGCTCAGAATTCAAATTTAACAAAGGCGTCAGCACTCAAATAGCTTGTTTATAATGCAGAGAGCCAGGTGGTAGATTTTTATCAGGATGTACAGACAGATATAAAGACTGCTGAGAGGACATTAAAGACAGACACAGTTTTTTTTATAACTTTAAAGCCTCAGATTTGCATGAATGCACTCTGATGCATTTGTTTTGCATAACACACTGAAAAGAAAGTTTCAATAATGAAATCATCATATTAGATAAAAGCGTACTTTCAGCACTGGTTTTATGCTAATAGAGTGTACACACTTTACCATGAGGTTGTTATACTGTTTCTGACGACTTCAAGTTAGATTTCTATTTAATTTAGAGCAGTCAGTTATCGCCTGGAGGAAATCTCTTTGTATAAACCTTGAAAAATAGATTTTTCATCTCAACGAGATGAATACTAAAAACAAATTCAAATTTATGAGTAAGTGATGTGCGAAACACAAGAATTAGAATGCATTATAGTAGTTTCTTTGTAGTAAGAGAATATTTGAAGTTTCAAGTTTTTCTGAATGGAAAGTTGCTTATTGTTTCAAATTTCTTATGTGGAGAAAATATAGGAGGAGCAGCTGTTTCCACATGTTTCGCATTCTAATTATCTATTTTAAAGTTTACTTTTTTATGGCGTTTTCATAGTTACTCATCACAGAAATCCGAGACCGAGCATTTTCTAATCGATGCAATACAGACCAGAAGAACAACATTTTAGCTGCTGAATTGATCCAAAGTTGATCTAAACTTTCCACATGTTTCAGCAAGTTCCACAAAATGTCACCCTCCCATTAGGGCAACAGAATTTTAAGCTCTCTGACTGGATGCTTTTTGCTGCAGTGCTCTTTGGGACTGAAGTTATCTCCCAAAGATTTTGATGTACATATTCTTTGTCTACTTTGTCTACGGTGAAAACAGTGTTTTCAACACAGTTGCCCATTTCTGTGATGGTTAATCAATTGGGAGAGACTAATGTCCATCTAAGTGTTGCAAGGCTCCCCCAGGCTGTCACCTAACTGTGTTTAAAGAAAGATTAAGACTTTTAGCTCTGACACATGATGTCACAACACCTACTGCACCATCAGTCCTCGAAGTGCAACTTGGCTGTTCTGTGTTGTGGCGAGTCACGTTCAGACGGACATGACTCACCTCCACACCGAGTTTACAGTCCAGCCGGAGCACCTGACAGGGAGGGCTGACTCATGTGATGTGTTGCGTGAGGCAAGGAGGTGAGCTCAGGGCCCGCACAGGAAGGGGAGGGGGAGGAGGAGGAGGAGCATCTTTAAGCTGCAAGGAGGCTGAGGCTACACGGTGGGACGTATATATCCAGTGGACCTGGATAACTGATCCGCACAAGGGGCTGGGATTGCCTTGAGAAGCTGAACATGCACATGTACGGACACTGTACACACACGTTAACATGGGCATACATGCGCAAACTCGCACAAACGCAAGCAGCGATGGAGTGGAGGGATTATTTTTTTAAACCATAATGTTTGTTGACATTTTTAGAGCTTTTAAAGTGTGCATCATAGTAAGAACACGTCGAAATCATAAGTGTTGATTGAAATTAACAGTAAAAGTCAACAGTATGACAAATATGACCTCTGTGAGTCCAGTCAACGCTTTTCATCTCCAAATGCTTTCACTGGAAAATCTAATCTTGAACACTGGAAAATATTCATTGTAGTAATAAATCTGAACAGGATATCTAAACACAATGCAATCTTAAGGAACAACTACAAACGTCCTATGAAAATCTGTGATTTATGTTCATATTGGTTCGTTGCCTCATCATGATCACCTGCTGCATGTCACGCGCACGTTCCTCTGCAGTGACACGTGTGACAACAATGGCTTGACTTTGTTGGTGGGGGGGCAAGTTCCTCTGGAACCAGGACCCTCCAGCCAATCCCTCGTTAAACAGCATTAAATCCAACCAATCCTATTAGTCTGTCACCCTTGAGAGGAGGAGTAGAGGTGGGGAGACGTGTTCCTGCTGTCTGGTCTGCCTCCACTGAGGGAAACATGAGCGTAAGATGTTCAGATCGACCTGATGTGCTGCAGCTTCAAGGGCCACTGTGAGCTCCTTACTCACTTTGTACTACTGAAAGACAGAAAATTACAGGAAAAACAGAGTACAAATTATCATTTGAGAGAAAGACACATTTATTTTATTTATTTTTTTTAAAAAGAAAGATGAGAAAAAATAAATGTAACAAACACATGTAAATTGGAGAAGTGTAAAAACTATCCATGCCTGACAGGCTATTGTTTTCACTGCCCATACGAACATATTTGATCAACAATATATACATTTTAAAATGTAGGCTGCTTATTATCTTTGTATGTCAACACTGAATGTATTTTGCCACACTGACAAAAAATAAAATACATTTAATGCTTCAGTGCCATAAGTTATTAAAGGTATGGTAATACTTTAGTACCATATATTATTATTTGTTTTATTTCTAAAAGTTTATATGAAGTGCTTTATGAACCCATATATATTTTGTGTTTAGCATACACACATTATACAAACTCTGTTTTGTACATGATACACATGCCACAAAGAAAACATACAGTACATTTTTCTGAAGAATAGATATGATAAAATTGTATAAAGGGAGTATTCAGTATGTTTGAATAAATAACATTACTCATTAGTCTCATTACTTTCCCACTGAAAGGAGCTGAGGAGTTAGTTGATGCTAACTTTGAATCCATGGACAGATTTTGATTGTAATTTTGTATCTAAATGGGTTTATCATTAGTAACCAACTAATGACCCCCTGGCCTTTTCTTTTACATGTCTCGTGTAATTATATTTGACACTGTGGACCCCCTTTGAATGCATTACAGTCCTACAAATATCCGTGTACACCACTAATATTTCATCATCCCTAATTTTTATAGTTTTGTTCCTGTGGGGGTGGAGAATTGTACGCAATGTTTTGTGTGAAATTACTGTAGACTTGTGAAACAACAGCCTACTTTTGCTAAATTACATCTCAGTCAAGTAAAGCACTATTGCAGAAAATAAATAGATTTAGAATCAGAATCAAATTTATTGCCAAGCAGGTTTGCACATACAAGGAATTTGACTTGATATGTTGGTGCATGACAAATAAACATANTAAGTAGAAAAAATATAAGAAGGGAAAAGGTGACAGCAAGTACTGCGAGTCAGAAGCATAGCTTAAATATATAAAATAGACAATAAAAATATGACAAGATATTACAAAATAAAATAATATAAAGATATAGACATAGACAATTTGTACAATATGGCTTATTTAAATGAAAGAACTCTACAGGGTTTATATATAAACCAAAATACTGCATCTTAGAACTGTTATTTGTATTACCTACTGCCTTCTTTATTTTTTTGGTCTCTAAAAAGGAGAAATAGCACTCAGGATCATTGCCCTTGGTGGTGCTGTACATGAAGTGATGCTCTTTGGGCTCATGTGTGATGCCTCGTGCCTCGGTGAAGTATCATGTCTCCTAAATCTCCTCTAATGTTGTCTTTAAGTATCAGACGGCAGGGCTCACTGTCAGATTAAGGCCCTCATCTATTGGCTGCAGGCACACCTCTGAACGCCTCATTAAACTGCACTCAGTGTACTGACTTTGAAAAAGACAACATGTGTTGTTAAATAGCATGGGCTATGTGTTAAATAGCAAATGGTTAAGAAATAAGTACAGATACACCTGGCGGCAGACTCAAAAATGTTAATGATCTGAATGTCATCCAGACAGATATCCATCAAACCCTTGCACTTATACCACTGACAGTGATATTGCATTGTATTGTATATGTATAGGTATACTCATATACTGATTGTCTTGTGTTTATACAACTGAATAGTCAAGTTCCTTGCTCATAACTGTTATGAAGCCTTTAGGCATGTTGTCTTTGAAGACAAATCTTGAACAGAAATCGAAACCTAAATGACAAAATAGGTAACCTCCCATATAAACATTCTAATATGAGAGGTCGGGTTTTCAGGCTACCAGCAGAAACTCACTGGTCACTGGTCCTGCCCAAGAAATAGTCCATCACATAACCCCCCAAAAATCTTAAAACTTGTTCTTTTCACACTTTTCTTTTTGTACAGATTAAACAAACAAGATAAAACATTTTGATCAGTCAAACTTAGAGGTGTGTGCGGTGGAAAAATTGATCAGGTGCAAAGAAATGTGTTACTGAGACCACAGCAACCTTCACACTCTGCCAACTGTGTGAGGAGGTACAGGCTAGCCGGACATAAAGATTAGAGGGACCTTGAAGATGTTCCATCCTCCCTAGATAGAAAACTGGTTTTGTCTGGTAATTGTAGGCACTCTCTTTATGATGCGATTATACAAGGCAGTTGAAGGATAAAAGCTGAGACAAAGTAAAGTTTATCCCAAGTTTTTGGTGGGAGACTGTACCCTTGTGTGCACTCTGTACCAAGACCTTCTCTGACATCAGATTTGTGTGAAATAAACTCACTTATTCCAGGAAGGACAATTAAGGCCGATTGAGTTATTTTACCTTTATTTTATTAACTGAAGATTGGCCTGAAAAGTACAAGTTTCCTTTTACAAGGTGCTTGTTTTTGTTACCTGTGTTCAGAGCTAGCGGTTTCCCCTTGTTTCCAGTCTTTATGCTAAGCTAAGCTAACCAGTTCTTGGCTGCAGCTTAATATTTAATATACAGACATGAGAGTGGTGTCAATCTCCTCATCTAACTCTCAGCAAGAAAGCAAATTAGTGTATTTCTCAAAATTTCAAACTATTGCTTGAACATAAACCTACGAAGTTTGACACCGTTTGTACATACGACCAATGCCGTCATTTTTCTCAGGAGGACAGTGCCACAGAAAGTGCAATGGTTTGTACTTAATGGGTGCTGTGGGTGTTTGAACTAGTGATAGGCTATGGAGATAAGGAGCTTAGAGGGAACAGCATCCTGTGTGTTCTGAAACGTCTTCTTCTTGGCTTTGCATCTTCCTCTCTGGCTGACTCGCCTTGTGCTGTGACACAGATGGAAAGTCTTTGGATTTATAGGTGTTTCATTCAAAACACGAAAATAGTTTTTTTCCAACAGGAAGCATTTAAATAGATCAACTCTGCTTACTTTAATTAGACAGAAATGCTGATCACCTTGATCACTAACAAGCAACGAATAGCAACAGAAATATGGAGTTTCCACTGACACATTTATATCAGTTTATACTGTATAGTCAGAAAACCTACACAAATTAGGTAGAATGATGTCATTATATTGGGAAACTGATATTTTTGACTGTATACAGAGCTGATGGGGAATACTACATCCCAGCAAGAATTTGACAGATAGGTATGAACAAGTGTGCAAAGCCAAATGGGAATAACATGTGCACAATATTCTTTTATAGTAAGATTTAATATATATATATATATAGGAAATATTCATGGGAACTGTTCTGAACTCATATCAGAAAGACATTCAGTTCCTGATATAATTAAACAACGCAGCTATGTACGACTAGGGACATTTAGTTTTGGTTCTAGCTTCTTCTTCATTGCACTAACATCAACATATTTGCTGGGATCCCTCTCCTCTTATGCACTGTCTCCCCTCACTGTACTGTCTTTAAATAGCCAATAAACATGTTGGCCGAGGGCGGGCGAGCTCTGATGCTGATTCATGAGGCCCTGGTGTGAGTGACTGGGCTCCACAGGCCCGCCCATGTTTCAAATGAAAACCAGCTTTCATTATGGGAATTGCTGGGCTGTGGTTTTGGGGGCAGATTAATTGGCTGTAATCTTATTACAATGTGGCCTGCTGCAGCCTTGACGCCCCATCGGCCTCCCCCTTAGCACTGTCTACCTGCCTGCTGGCGTCACTGAACTTATACTGTAGTCTGCTAGCTCAGTGCAGACAGGAAATGCTGACAGACTAAAGGAGCGATTTGATAATTGTAGATTAATCATTCATGATGCAGATCACCTTATACTTACACATTGTCTTCCTGGTATTTATCTAAGCGTATTTGTATTTATCTATACAACTACTATAAACGTCTATTTATACAAATACTCATTTTCTCTTAATTCTAAGGTGCTCTCTAGTTTTTGTTTTGTTGTTGTAATTGGTTGCAATTTAAATTATTCTTTCTTCAAACTGGAAATTACACTCAATAACATCAATATACTCCATCATTTTGAAACAGAGTCAATCAAAGTTCCAGTTAGTCATTTATTTTCCATTATATCTCAGTTTTTCTTGACTTGTTTTCTTGATGTCTTGTTTTCTCTGTCCTATAGGTAAGAGCACTCTGGGATCTGATGGGTGGTTAGAAGCCGAAGTTAAAGGGATTACTCTTGGCTGTCGAACACAGGAGGTCCTCAGAGCCAAGAGGGATCACTTGGCTGGCGGTGGCCCAACACCTCTTCCCCCGAGACAGCAGAAGGACCTATCAGGATACATCAGCCCAGCTCTCACAGCTTGTTAACTTGCCATGGAGCCAAGAAACCTGGCGTGATACTGCAGGGTTGTCTCGAAGGCAAACAGCTAAAGAGTTTGGCAGCACCTTTTGTGTGCTTTTCGTTTGGCAGCACCCTTTGTGTGCTTGGAGTTTGTGCTGTTTGTCCTCTGAAGGAGATTTATGCTGTCTGGGAGGAGATTTCATCTGAGATTTTATTGTCGACATGCTTTTCCCCAGCACCTTTCAATCCAACGCATATGACCTCCATTCATGGTGTTCGTCACAACAAAGCTAAGACCTGGGAGGACTGTCATTTGTCAAGGTATAACTTGGACTTGGGCCAAATATGGCCAGGGACGTCAGTCCTCTGAGCCTTATGCCTTTGTCTGCAAGGCACCAGCAATGGGTTGGAGCCTCTCTGGAGTTCGTCCTCCCCTTCTTCCCCCTACGCTCTCTAATTTTCTACTATTTCCTGTCATGTGCAGCAGCAGCAGGCAGTTTGCCTGGCATAGAACATGACTATGGCATTAGCCCCAAATTTGTTTGCACCCCAATTCCCCCAGAAGCAGATCCCAGCTGCTATTCCCCACCCAGTGTGCCCCATGGACCAAGCAGTAACGGCCACACTAACGGCCACGATGGCAGTAACCGGCGAGGCATGATGTCCGACGAGGCCAAAGCCACCATCTTGCACCTGCGCGAGAGCCTTGTGAGGCAAAAGGAGACCATCCTAGACCAGCGGGAGACCATCAGGGAGCTGACCGCCAAGCTCACCTTGTGCGAGGGCTTCGGTGGTCACCATAGCATTGGTCACCATGACAACCACCACGAAAATCACCATGACAATCACGACACCCATCATGACAACCACCATGATGACCACCACGGGCAGCACAGCAGCCACCATGCGTCATCATCATCACACCACGGGCCTTCGGCGTATCACAGCAACAATCACCACTACTCCCATGGTAGCCATAGGTCGGACACCCACCACAGGAAGGGCTCGTCATATGGAAAACACAACTCCTTCTCCCCTGAACAGACAGGCAAAACACTGCAGACGCTGAAGGAGAGGCTGGAGAACTTGCAGGTGAGTGCAAAAATCTGCAATGCATGCTCAGAGAAAATGCATTGTTTGGGGGTCACCAGTGGGGGATTAACCACTAAAAGTACAACAACGTAGTTTTAAATACAGACAAATTGTACAGGTGGATATAGTACAATGTGCAATGTGAAAAACTTAAATAAGCCCTGGGGACACTGGTATAGGTAAAATTAAAGCCAGTGTTCTGTATACTGACACACATGGTAGGGAAGAACAAGGTAAAATAATCTACTTTGTGTAGTTTGTACCACTGCTTTTAGAAAAGAGATGGGGGGGAACATAACCAAAATCAAAAATGTTTTGAGCAGTGCCAGGACAGATATGCACTGATAGATGAACTCCTGATACTCCCGTGTCCCTCACATTTTTGAAGTTCAGTATGAGGCACAGCTGGGAAGAAAAGCAGCTACTTGTGATATCTTGCGTCCGCTTTATCATTCCTATGATGCCCAGTTTCTTGCCCCAAAATTGAGAGTTGGGGCTCCACCTTAATGTTACAGTAGCTTGTAAAGGTTGACCCACCGTATTGACTTTCTGTTGTCACTGGCAGCACAGAAACACAAAATAAGGGACCAGAGAGAGAGCTGGAGCAGGTAGAAAGTTTGCCTCTAAAGGAAGTACATAGGCCATTAAAAAACAATCTAAGGTCTGAAGCAAGGTAATGTTTTTTGTTAACTGATTTAACTTGTGTAGTAGACTAAGCTATTCAAAGAAGGCAAATGGTTAATGCATTTTTATTAACATTTTTACTGTCATGAGGTTCTGCTCTTTCTCAAGTTCAGTGATCCAAACTGACTCCTACAGAAGCTGTAGAATTAAAGTTAAGAAGTTAAGAGTTTCTTCTCTTTGCTATCCAAAAACGCTGCCGGGCTAGCAAGGCACAGCACTGTCTCTTATCTAAATGTATTCATATGGCTGTAATTAAAGCTCTGATGTTTCAGGTGAAAAGGGTAAACATTATGTAAGAGCTCCTGAAGGAGGACTTACGCCTTCTGCACCATACAAACATTGTGAAATACTTAGTAATGTGTCTGCAAAGAAAGGCTGAACAGTGTGCAGGGAGGCGGAAGCCTATCAAAGGTTTGACTTAATTGGGGTCTTATCTTGCGTCATTAAGGGTCACAAGCTCAGCCGCCGAATCAGCTGGCAGTGATGTCCGCTGCCAAAATACTGTGCAAAGGATGTGTTTCATGAAGACATAGTAACCCAAAGGATACTGTTTATGTTCACTACATTAAAAGGCCATTTTTATTAATAATCCATATTTTCAGGGGGGGTTTCGATTTTAGTTGCATATCTGTAGCTTTGGAATAAACACAAATGTTTTAAGTAAGATTCAAAAGTTGGAGTCTCACACACACATCAAGGACCACCCACCAGTCACTGTCAGACACACACCACCTGCAAAGCTAATATCACAGCTGTTTGTCTGTTTTCTGTGAGTCATTGGACACTAATGTCCTCTCAGAGTTCTTGATCTCTCTCCTGGATATCAGTGGCCAAGCCTGAGCTCAAACAGGAAGCTGCTCTAAGTTGATTAGCCCTCACCCCTGACCTTAAAATACCCCTGTGTCTAACGACCACATGATGGAATGAGACGATTGAAGTTTAGAGGAGGACAGGGGCGTGATGGAAGAAAGAGGGTATCAGCCTGCCTGAGAAAAGATCTCCAGATCAACAGTATTGTTATCTGTACATTAATTTAGTGTTTATTCATCTTGGTTAATCGCATTGAGAAACCAAGCCAAGCGAGTCAACTTTGTATCACAAGCCAAAACAGTAATCTAGACGTCTAAAAAACTGTCACTTTTTAATTGAAATTTTGTTCAGTTCAAACCCAACAAAGCACCTTTTATAATTATTAGACATTGCCCAGTATGTGATAGTATGTGATACATTCTCTAAATTGTGTTCCAGCTCCTAAAACAAGCCATACATGTGATTCTGCTGTCTCACTCGTGTTACAACATTTAATGATGCTGGTGTCACATTGCGAAACTAAAACCCTGCTGCCCGCTGGCCTGTGAAAGCCTTATTATCAGCGCAGGTGGTCTCAGGCTATGCTCAGGGAAAGTGTTGCCAGAAATCCCCTTCAATCTCCCTTGAAGGTGTGAAAAAAACAGAAGCAGAGCTAGGATTTACCTTCCGTCACTCCCTCCTCTAACAGGATGTCTACGCCACCAGCCTCTGGCCACGCGCCAAAGGGC
This sequence comes from Oplegnathus fasciatus, assembly GCA_003416845.1. Lineage (NCBI taxonomy): Eukaryota > Metazoa > Chordata > Actinopteri > Centrarchiformes > Oplegnathidae > Oplegnathus > Oplegnathus fasciatus. Next base: position 48,508 of record NTHP01000693.1, read on the forward strand.
GCTAGCCAGCCTCACCTTCAATTAGCTTCATCCTCCCTGACGAGGCTATTAATCGTGGCGTGCGCTGGCAGGGAACAAAGCCGGATTTGCTGGTGAGGAAGGCGAGGATGAGCAAGTGAGAAGAGGGAGGAGGACTTGAAGGGAGGGGCGGAAACTATCCCCCTTCTACTTTAAATGTCATACTATAATTCTTCTTTATTCACTGCATATCACTAAATTCACTGCAAAGAACTTCTGACTCTTTAGTCATTTTAATATTAAGATTTTAGTCATTTTCTTCAAGCTCTCCTTGGAAAGTAGCAACAAGACAATCCCATTTCATGGTCCACTAACTTTTTAGATAGATAGATAGATAGATAGATTACTTTATTCATCCCTGAAGGGAAATTCGGTTGTCACAGCAGTCCAGTATTTGAGTACAATAAAATACAATAGAATAAAATACTGAGGTAGAATAAATAAAAACAGCAATAGGAAAAAAAACCAGAATAGGACAAGGACACTTAAGAAGTTAAAAAAGAAGATAGGTTGGTAGATAAGGTGCAGTGGCAAGATGATGGTAGTTGTACTGATGATATGATGGTAACAGTGTTATTGTAACTAGACAGTATATAATAATAGTACAGTATATATATAATATATAATAATAATAATAATATGATAATAATNNNGAAGGGAAATTCGGTTGTCACAGCAGTCCGGTATTTGAGTACAATAAAATACAATAGAATAAAATACTGAGGTAGAATAAATAAAAACAACAATAGAAAAAAAACCCCAGAATAGGACAAGGACACTTGAGAAGTTAAAAAAGAAGATAAGTTGGTAGATAAGGTGCAGTGGCAAGATGATGGTAGTTGTACTGATGATATGATGGTAACAATGTTATTGTAACTAGACAGTATATAATAATAGTACAGTATATATATATAATATATAATAATAATAATAATATGATAATAATGATAATAATAATAATATAACAATGTAACAATATAATATATAATAATATTAATAATAATAGTAATAATAATAATAATGAGGCCAGTATAATAGCAGTATATCACAGTATGTAGCAATAATAATAATGGCAGCAACAGTATATGTATATAATAATAATAATATTAGTAATAGTCGTAATAATAATAATAATAATAACAACATAGCAATGTGCCATATATTTAGCCTGTGCAGGGTGTGCATACATACATAACTGCAATATTAATATGTACACATGTATAAATATATATATATGTATATATACACAAGATACACAAGATA
>NTHP01000693.1:80643-105591 GCA_003416845.1 Oplegnathus fasciatus
CACAATCATCCCCTCACGACCCTCAGGAACCACCCCTCCGCGCATGCGCCCACGCTTTTCGTCAACTGAGCTGGCCAACTAACCGAGTAGAGGCTGCAGCCATCACAGGACATGGACGCCGCCTCGCCTCGCGGGATGCGGTGATGCTGCACGTAAAAGCGGAGGGGCGGGGCAACGGCACGGCATCCCAGCATCCCAGCTTTTCATAGGTTGATGGAGTAGATAAAAAATAAAAAAAAAAACAACGTAAAAAATAAAAACAAGTGCGTGCTTTTACGTGCGGTTCTCCTCGCAGCTCCTGCATGAGACGAATTCCGAGAGAAGCGGAGGGAGGCGCTGCCGCAAAACCCGACTGCTGCAGCTCACCGAGGGGCTCCTTTGTGCGGCCCTGTGGTCACGACAGGTGAGTGTCAGCTTGTTGTCCGGTTTGTGCAGCTTTTTGGATGGATTTGGGAGCTTTTTTTTTTGGACAAGCCGGGGTGTGAAAAATCTACAGCTTGATCCAGTTTGACCGACACCACAGAAACAGAAAGACCAAAATCCATCTCCACTTATTTCCTGTACTTTAAAGCTTCATATATGCGCTGTGAAATGCGTTATGTCGATTATTAGTGTTTGGTTCCCCGATGGGAAGGACGGAAAAGCGGTCGTGTCCTTCCTGGCAGAGCCGGTTGGTACCACGGACAGCGCCTAACGAGGTTTGTTCCTTTTCATGCAGCTTTCAGCGCCGGCGGGCGGGTCCTGCGAAGCTTTTAACCACCACCTGAAGATCTCCTCCTTCAACTGGAGTACATTTTGCCCTGTGATCATCCAGCTGGATTTTAGAAGATGGAAGGGCAGGCAAGTGATTTTCTTTCATCATAGTTTCTGTTGGGACCCACACTCAGGAAGTGATTTTGTTCAGGGGTGAATTTTTTGTTATTAAAGAAAATGTATTAAAAACCATTAGGTGATTGTTGCCATGTCTGTCTTTACAACTCAAGCGGTCCCTGGAGTTGTGATCTGTGAATAATGCATGTTCAAGGAGTGTTTCTATATAAAGTCTAAGCAGAGCCGTGTGGGCGGTGTGAGCCTGTATGTGTGCCATAATAACTCTGTGAGTCACCCACGAGCACTGCAGATGTGTGTTAAGAGTGTGCATCATGTACCGTGTACGTGTGTGATGCTTTTCATGCTTGATTTTTGATATTGTGTGTAGGTCTGTGCTCAGCAGTGGTGGTGAGGAGCAGGGATGTGATGAATATGTAGCCTTTGTTTGACTTAATGTTTCTTCTGTATATTTATGAGGACAAAACGTCCTCAAAACAAGAGACAAATTAAAGAGACATGTTTTTCATTTATTTAAGATCAGAATTATGTTTATTTTAGAATAAGGGTCAAGGTTAGAAGAGTAATGGTGGACGTCTAAAGGATAAAGTGGTTCAAAACTTGCATTTCTTCTCCAAACTGATTAAATGACAGATATTTTGAACAGATACAGTGGAGTTTGATAACAGAAAATATTTCTGATACGCAAAACATCGTAGTGAACATTGGATTTGATGATAAATGCATCATTGCAAAGGCTTAGACTCCAGTTTCTAGAAAATAGACCAGAATGCAACGCAGCTACAAGACTCCTCCTCGCTACTGAAGGCAGCACTCGTCTCTCTTACTGTGCCATCACTCTCTGCACGTACACATATTAGCCACAGACGAATGCAACACGTTTAAACCCCCCCCACTCTGGGGTTTGCTGAAAGGAACTCTGGGAACCGTAGTAAATCAAATTAGAAGTAAAAGTAGATGAGAAGATATCAAAGTAATCGAATGTATTTAGTGAAGTCTCTGATGCTGCATGTGCTTTTGTTATATTGGTTTTGTCTCTCTTACAAAAGAGTATTGACCTCAAAGAGATTACCTGATTAAATAAAGGTTATATGTAAAGTAGGGGAGGCAGAAGATGGAAATGGACCAAAGTGGTTCCAACAGAAAAAGCAAATCAAGGTGTGTTTTTATAAAATAACACCATCATCACCGCCAGTGTGTACACACCAGTGTGACCAGTCATTCTCATATTTCTGTGGGTGAATTGTTGCTTGTCAAACACCACATTGAAGTCCGTAGACTAACCAAATTCAGGATGAATATCTTTGGAAGTTTGCTGTGTACATTTTTTAGTCGTGCAAAGAAACACAGTCTTTTCTAAGTTTTGCAGGAATTTTAGCGTAGTTTGACTTAAAATTTGAGTTAAAAGTGGTGGTGAACATGCTCTAATTGTTGTTATGGTGCACAGAAGCAAAGACTAATTTAAAGTTTGTGGTAAAAACTGTTCTTGATCGACAACAAAGGCCAGATACGGTGAGAAGCAGAGTCACAAACATGACCTCAGACTCCTGTGAATGTAGTCTAGCTGTAAGTTTAGCTGCACAAATGTGTGTCATTGCGTGGGTGTGTGTACAAACATCCCTGTGTCCCTGAAGGGCGTCCTGTCATGTTCTGACTTTGCATCCTGCTCTTATCGCTCGTGCCAAATATCGACCGGCTCATCAATACGCGACCCGAACGCTGCGGGACCCTCACACGCTAAAATCCAGCCTGTAACGTTTTTCATCACCCAAAACAGCTCGATGCATTTAACCCTTCCTCCCGGTTCGAAGTTGAGTTGATTGGCTTTTCAGAGAGAATCTGTGTTGGCTGGCTCGGGCTGGATGTGGGTCACTGTGTTTGGGTGTGTGTGCGTGCATGTGTCCACGCCCACCTGCATCATTGCAGCACACGAGCAGGGGTGTTACTTTAGTTTGTGAGACCCCGCCGCATGTGTGCGTGTGTGCTTGAGCGCTGTGCCGTGGTTACTTTCAGCCTGTGTCAATAAAACTGTCACCTCCAGGCTGTTGCCATGGAGACGAAGGAAGGAGGGAGGGGGCGAGGGAGCTACACGGGCACTCTCGGCCGGATGGAGGGAAAGAGCGAAAGAGGGAGAGGGAGACCGGGAGCTTAAACGAGGCAAGAAGAAAGATGACGTTGTTGTTCGAAGATGAAATATGAGTGTGGAGCTTGAGAAGGACAATTAGATGAGTCACAGCGGTCATCTGATTCATACAGTGCTCGAAACACCTGTAGGTCTGTGGCTGCTTTACAGTTTTTTCCACGTTATACGTTTTCTACGTTACATTTTTCCAGATAGAAGAAAAATCCTACTTGTTTTGTCAACTCTGAGTGTTAAAGCTTGAAGGCCACATGCAAGGCATCACGTTGGATTTGTGTGTTAGGACAGTATGAGCACATTCTGTTATCATGACACCGGTTACCATAGTAACACAGCATCTGTTCAGCAAATCTGGAGTGCTGCAACAGGCTGCTAACACAGAAGTTTGTCAGGAGCTTAATTATACGCCTTATGAAACATTCTCTGCTGGTATTCATAGAAATTTATCGTGTTTATGCTCTTCTTTAAACAATATGGGACACTCAGTCTCTTTGGTGTTTGGAGCAGTGAGATTAAAATGTTTGAAATCCAGCTGAATGATGCAAAAAATATATCCAGCATTCGTAAGATTAAAGAGGACTTGAGCTGTTTGAACAAAGGCTTTGTCACCAGAATACGGCACTGTGTGGACATTTCACTTTACAGATGCTAAGTAAGATGCTGGTTCTCAGCAGGGAGAAGTTTTGGATGCGGTCATGTGACCAATAATTTCTACTGAGTCACTGTGACTTGACAAAAAACCAGAGACGGACACAGTCAGTGAGGGAGACAGAAAGGAAAGAGGAAGGTGAGCTTCAGGGCAAATATAGCAGGATGTGTGTGTGTGTGTGTGTGTGTGTGTGTGTCATGGGGTTGATAGATTCTGTTCTGAAACACCACAATGAGTTGCATTTGGGTCTTGTGACTCACTCAGGGCTCTTTTCTTTCTGTCTCATTTAATTAACTTTTAACTGAAGTGATGTTGATGATTTCAGACGGGTGATGGAGGATCAGTTCCAAGTTATTTTTGAAGTGTGTCAGTCCAAAATTCTCGGATTTCCTCCATGGAAATTCATCACATGTTCAAAAGCAATGTCTTAATTTAGTACTGTACAATCATTTTCTTACCTTAATGCGAAAAAAATATTTTGTAAAAGTAGAAGATGTTTATTTCAAAGGCCAGCTAACTTTTTGATATTTACTTTTCTGAATTCATCCTAGCAGCTAAAGGTGCAAACTCATCATGAGGAGCAGGGGCGTGGCACAAAGTTCTGGGCCCTGTACATAGGCATTCTCTATGGGCCCCTCCCCACATCCACGGCTATATAGAGTGCTGCAGGAATGAGTCCTAAAACCTGGAAATGAGTTAGCATTTTTGCACTTCCGGTTCCCTTGTCTTGAAGTCAATGGGTTTTTTTTAATGGTTTTTGGTTAGATGCCTGATATAAGGTCTGTGGTTAACACAAGCTTAAGATATTTTCACGTTTTGTTCTGTGACATAAAAGACGTCAGTAAATATAATATCATGATAATATTAATAATAGCATTTATAGTTTTATTATATTTCAGTGAAGGCATAGTGCTGAACCAGTATACCATATTCTCTAAGAGTAACTTGAAGTATAGAAGCAATGTTACTTTTGTTACTATTCAAAATGTATTATAAATTATATTTCCAAATCCCCGTTTAAACTCTCTGAGAGTGACTAAAGAATCATTATATGGTTAAAAAAAAACAAAAAAAACACCTGTAGCTCATCATTCAATATCTATAACATTTAGATAACATTTAACAACATTTAATTCATGATAAAAAATATAAAACTTGACAAAAATGTCTATTTGGCATCCGTTTAGATACACAATTAGAGCACACAAATCCCCCAACCGTCCATTTTCAGACACATCCAGAGAGATGTCGTGGCTTTCAGTCTGTGTGGGCTCACCGGGTTATTGATTGCTAATAAATGTCACCTAAATCCTCAGGGGACGTATGCAAACGAAGGGAGGCAGCAAAACAGGGAAAAGGGCTGTTTGGCCAAAGAGCAGATTTCATTAGCTCTGAGAGCTGGAAAGGACTGAAAACATCTTGCTTTTAAACTGATTTCGCTGAGTAAGTGGATGATTCACCCGATGAATGCAAAGGAGAAGAAGAAAAAAGAGAGTGGTTATTCTTGGGTACCGCCAGGTGCAGGACTGGGTGGGTGTTTGCTTGTTGAAGACCTTGAAGGTTGAAAAGTTGCCTCATTAAATTTTTGTGAACATTCAATATTCAATGTAGAAACCACAAGTCGGTCTGAATACCTGAATACTGGTGAATACTGTTCCCACTACAGACGTCACTGTTACCATGAGGGTGTAACCAGTGACTGACATACAGCGAGGTAACATGCTGCACCATGGTTTCTCAGACAAACGTGATGAATGTTAGAGGCTGGACTGGCTTTGCTCAGTAAATCTGAAGTGTGGTGAACAATTGGAACGCGTTTTTAGATGTAGATGAATCCCGATTGGCTACATAAATTCATGATTGGTTGGCAGCAGTTCAGTTTCTTTTTGTATGTGCATTTTTGTAAAATGCACGTAGTATTCACTTATAAATGTGCCATAGACACAATAAGATACTGTAGGTTGTTGGTTGTAATTATGATATAAACTGATCAAGAGCTAAATCATTTCAAGGACAACAAAAACATATAAAACAACAGGTACATACAAGAAGAAAAAAGAAGGAATAGATGAATGAAAATTGTGCAGTTTAATGGTATGAGTAGATAACCCCCCCTTAAAATACATCATAACTAAAGTAAGAGGCTCAGTTCAAGGCTTAAATAGCAGTTTTATGAAATATGTTTTGCAGAAAATGAGGCGTTAGTGGTCACAAGAAAACTCACTGCTATTACAGGCAAGACACGTTCTTCTAACTTATATGTTTCTTTTATTTCCTTTTACATCACGATCATAAGGTGCATGAGCACCAATGTCTATGTCAAAATCTAATTATGAGACCTTCATTATTTCTGTTTTGTGCTTACATGTTGCATATTCCTAAATGAATTTCTGGTTAATTAAATTACCAAACCACAAACCGGGGATCAGGTGGTATTGCACTTTGAACAGAGGGTGGGAGGAACGGGGGGGTTTGACCTTGGGCCCCGCAGCAGGTTAATCCGGACATCATGACCGCAAGTTTTGACCTTCTTACTCTCAGTAGATTCCCTGTCAAACATGATGACCTTTTTCAGGCATAAACAGACTTGGCAGAGGCGAAAAGTGCTGTTTCTTCTTCCGCCTCATCCGTTATGTCAGGGACACCTCCACGTGTAAGGCACCATGATTCATCTCATGGCTCGTTGGTTCAATTCAAGGCTTAAACAGGGATTTTCTGAGATGTTTGTAGAGAAAATGAATGTGAGTTTTTCACAACCTGGATCACTAAAAAACATTGTGCTTCCATTCCACCTCTCTACTTGCATACATAGTTTTATTTCCTTATTTCTGGTGTCAAAGGAATATTTTTAGCACATAATGAGCATAACATCTGACCTCCTTACTGTAATGAGGATGAATAGTCAGATGCTGTGGTCTATAGTTGCTGAGTTCGGGCCTGAACTCCTACTGATGCTCTGTATGAGACCACTGGCTTCGTGTATAGACTGCAAGATGTAAAAGAAATCATGTTCAGCTTCTCAGCAGTTTCCCTCTTTTGAATAATTCCAGTTTGACCTTCAGATCATTTCCCATTCATGTTTCTCTCGCTTCGTCTGATTGGTCCTGAGAAGCCGACACCCATCTGGCTAAAATGAATCCTGAGAAGTGCAGTCTATGCTAATATTATCTGACCTCGCTCTGATATTGTTGTGCCAAGGGCAGTAGATCACCTGAGGCCTGGCCAGGTCTCTATACTGTCTCATATAACAGCTGCACATTCTGCCCCGTCAGCACCGAAGTCTCTTTATCACTGACTGCTGTGTCGCAGACATCAGCAGAAACACACACGAGACACAGTGGCCTAATTTCTTCTGCTGTGACCCAGCTTGACCTGCCAGGAATTTCATATGTGAGATCAATCAAGAAGCGTTTAATAAACTTTGACCTTTATTGACCTCTAATTGCTCCAGTAACAACACGGATAGAACTTGGGAAAAGGCGCAGAACAAAAAGTGAAGTTTGACCGCCAGAAATCTCCCGGACAAGTAATCGCGATGCCTGTACAGAGCATCCCGCCCATTGCATGCTGGGATAGACTTCAGCTCCCCATGACCCTGAAGAGGATGAGCAGTTTAGAAAATTTTTGCACTGATGTTCTTGTAGTTAGAAGACTGGATCTCTCTTTTAGTTTACACTTTTTTTTTCTTTTTTCACTGACTTTTAATGGTAAATGATGAAAGAAAAATGGAAAACAAATGAATTAGAGGTATGATGAAAAATGGGACAATGTAAAACTATTTTAGAATAGACATGACTTTATTATGGTCTCAGTATAAATAACAGTGTTATGTTTCTTATTATGGGTTCATTTATAGATTTTATAGGACAATTAAGTTCATTTAAGAAAAAAAATAGTGGTTTGACTTGTGTAAGTAGAGGAGTTTGTGCCATCACAGGACTCTGCAGTGACGCTGCTCTGATCTGCGTGTAATAAACTGACTTATAAATGATTTAATGCATCTCATGGAGGCTTCATGAGGGTCAGACATTATAACATCTGATCGGCATGACAGCGGCGACGGCTCCTTCAGTACTCACCCTGATTTCATTACGTAGATGAATCCATGGCATTATGGGTGCCTGCTCTCTTGCAGGTGGACGGCTTCAGTATTGAATTTCACCTGCTATTAGCTGGTTGTGTTCAATAAAGAGAAACGCAGTCATAAAAGATATTGACCACAGAGATAGTCGATTTATCTAGCTGAAATTTAATGTCAAGATTTTATACAAATATAGTACATATCCAAAATGTCATGTATTCATGTTGGTATTTCACTTTTATTTATTAATATTTTTTATGATTTTCTAGTTTTACACTCTATGAAAAATGCTCTTTACATGAACTGAATTGTAGTGGCAGTTGTAGTGATTTCAGTGTAAATATGATGAGTAATCTTGTGTGGCTGCATGTGGGGTGTATTTATGTGTAGTCTGAGCATGAGTTCACTGTGTGACACCTGATATTATTGTTTATGCGTATGTGTGTCACTGCGTCACTGACCTGTCTGGCGTCAGCATCGCAGTTTTATTGCACCTGTCGGCCAGCTGCAATTATTGAAAATCTCATTATGAGCTCAGATTTCATATTTATTATGTCTCTCTCTCTCCATCTCCTTCCTCCACTCTTCCTTGTATTCCCACTTTCGTCTCCATTTTCTCTTTGCTTTCTACGTTCTTCTTCTTCCTCCATTTTCCTTCCTGATATTTTCTCCTCCCGCTCTTCCCCCTCTCTCCCACTGCAGGAAAAGCAGGTGACAGGTTATCTCCTGTTCTCTCTGGGCACCGCTGTCATCGGCTCTCTGCAGTTTGGTTACAACACAGGAGTCATCAATGCTCCAGAGCAGGTTGGTGATTAGTTGGTAATGTTAGTGTGTTTGGTGCCAAGACTTACTGGCTAAAGCTGCACACAGTTTGCACCTTAGCTTCTCCAGATGTGAACAGGTACTTGTAAAGGTAAATATCTACAAATCCGGTGATGTGAAGCCACAGATCTCTGAAGTTTAACAACCCAGTTGGTGAGTGATGTCCGACACCGAATCAAACCAAAAAGATAAGAGAGTGAGTCAGCTGAGTGCTCAATTACTGCTGCTAAATAAATAGTTTGATTTTTGCTTTTATCTCTTGATCCATAAATGCCTGTTTGCGGAGAAGTAGCTATACTTTACACCAGAATTTCATCCGGGCAATCTACAGTGTCTCAATTAGTTCAGACAGGAGAGTCGTCTCTGTTGCAGGACTATTTTTAGGTTTAGGAAGATACGATAAGTGGATTTAAACATGAAAATCTTAACCCTGTGTGTGGGCTTTAATAGATGTAAAGGTGAAGCTTTTCTGGTCTACCCATATATCAGGTGAAGACATTTTTCTAAAAAAAAGGGTGAAGCTGCATGGTGACATGTACTATGAGATATCATATCTGGCCATTAAGCATGGATTAGTTTAGCTTAGGTTAAGACTAGAAGCAGGGGGAAACAGGTAGCCTAACTAAAATACACCTACCAACACCTCATACATTCACTGATTGATGGGATATATCTTGTTTGTTTAATCTATACAACAAAAAGTTGTGATTATTTTTTTTGACTTTTCTCTGTTCATGCCAAATTAAACAAACAAAAGATTTTGTTGGTTAGCTGTATATAGTTGTCTATAGATGTGTAGACACATTTTTTAACTCTGGACAGAGCCAGGCTAGCTGTTTCCCTCTGCTTTCAGTCTTTATGCTAAGCTAAGCTAATTGCCTCCTGGCTTCCAGCTCTGTACTTGAGAGTGGTAGCAATCTTCTCATCTAACTCTCAGAAAGAAAGCAAATGAGTGTATTTCCCAAACCTTTGAACTATTCCTTTAACTGACCAGTACTGGAAAATTTCCAATATTAGCATTGCATTTTTATATACAGACAATACACTGTGTTTTTAAGTACAAGCAAGATTTGACTGAAAAAGACAGCAGCATCATCTGCCATTTCTACTCTGAAGTTTGTTGAATTGGGAGGTTCCAGCTACTTCCTTCTCTTCCCTTCATCTGTTTATTCATCTGTCCCTGCCGTCAGAAACTACGATCTTTCTTCAACGATACGTGGGTTGAGCGTTATGGAGTACCCATCACCCCGGGGGTCTGTACCATTGTCTGGAGTGTTGCCGTCGCCATCTTTAGTGTGGGCGGCATGGTGGGCTCCTTCAGCGTGGGCGTCATGGCGAACCGCTTTGGCAGGTAGGAATTAAATCTGCAAAATAATATAACCAGCTGAAGTGTGAACTTTTGTTTCTCTCATGACTGTCAGAAGTTCAACCTCTTCCTGTCAGTCATATTGTCATGTTATTATTTTTTTGGGACATATCCAACGTCAATATCAAGAATTTGTTCGCTTTGAGCGTTTTGTTTTTCCTCTAATGGTTCTGTATATATCCTGAGTGGTTCAGCAGAACTGTCATAAGCCATTAGGCCTAATGGAGTTTATGAGGCGTGTCCGTCTTGAGTCCACTGCTCGGCTCTAATGTTCCCCAGAGTTGTTCCTTCATTCCTCCATTTGCCTGTTTTCTACTCAGCCACTGCCATGAATGTGTTTTCCACACAGTCACAGAAATATGGGGTCCACATTGGAAATACATTTGGCTTTTTCCACTATTGTTTTTATGCTTAAAATGGTATGAAAATGTCAAAGAATTCAGTTAAAAAAAGGATTTGAAACAAATACTTCAGCGTTTGGGGAAAATACACTTCTCTCCAAGAATAAGATGAAAAAAATTGATTCCACTCTCATGTCTGTGCATTAAGTACAGAGTTAGAGCAAGGTGGTGATTAGCTTAGCTTAGCATAAAGACTGGAAGTAGGGGGAAATGACTAGCCTGACTCTGTCCAAACAAATTGTAGATTTTTTCATTTCTTTTTGTGTCTAATTAAACAAACAAGAGACACTGGGTTAATAATCAGCTTTAGATGTCTTGGTAGCCATATTTTTGAACTTGGACAGTCAGGCTAGCTGTTTCCCACTGCTTCCAGCCTTTATGCTAAGCTAAGCTAGTCACCTCCTGCTCTAGCTCCATACGTAACGCACAGACTTGAGATTTTGTTGTTGGTGTTCTCGTCTGATAATCGTCAAATAAGGGTATATTTTGAGGTATTCCTTTAAATAGATGTTTGCTAATAGAATCCAAAACTCTGCACAAACGACAAAAATACAGTTGACACAAAACAAAGAAAACACAGATTTCCTTATATAAGGCATGCACTCACACATAAACACACATGTTTGCGCCGTAAAACTGGACTAACACACATCTGTCAATGAACTAATTAGACAGGAAAGCTCCTGACCTTCACATACACTCAGGCAGGTCAATCAGTCCTGACACAGTTAATCAATGAGCTTGTCCATTTTTATCTTCTTCAACCACAAACCTGTCAGCTGCTCTCCCCACCACCGACCTTTTTTTCCTCTTTTCTCCGTAAAAGAAACACTGGCGCTAATCACTAATCACTAATTTAAATTGCCATGTTGTATGTTTAGAAATACTGTACAATCAGTTGTTCACAGCTCTCTCTCCTTACCCTCCTCCTCCTCAGGCGCCGCTCCATGTTCCTGGTGAACAGCCTGGCAGTGATCGGCGGCCTCCTCATGGGCTTCTCCACCATCTGCTCCTCCTATGAGATGGTGATCGCCGGTCGCCTGGTCATCGGCCTGTTCTGCGGTCTCTTTACCGGCCTGACTCCCATGTACGTGGGCGAGGTGTCGCCCACTCCCCTCCGTGGAGCCTTCGGTACTCTTCACCAGCTCGGTGTGGTGGTGGGCATCCTGATCGCTCAGGTCAGCATGCGGGTTCCTGTCAAACCTCAGACAGCTATTGATTTATAAGCCAGAAATCTTGAGATCAGCAACTTGAATTTCTCAGGGAAGTTCTTACTGTATAATATAATTGGCTACAGCGCTGATTTGGGCATTAGCTTTTGTGTTAATCTGACCCAGCTTTTGTGGCTTTTTGTGTAGATCTTTGGTCTGGAGGTTCTGCTGGGCTCAGCCAAGCTGTGGCCCCTGCTGCTGGCCCTCACTGTGGCCCCTGCTATGCTGCAGTGCATCCTGCTGCCCTTCTGTCCCGAGAGCCCTCGCTTCCTGCTCATCAACCTTAAACAGGAGGAGCAGGCACGCAAAGGTACGTACTGATATTACTGCAGTACTACTGCTTGCCTCTGCTGACAATAATACTACTGTTACTGCTATACCACTGTCATTACCTCTGCAACTACTGACAATACTACTACTACTACTACTACAGCTGCTAATGTTATCTATTCTGCCGGTACTATTACTGTACGACTGCCACTGACACTGCTACTGCAACTACAACTACAGATACAATACCACTACTACAGTCACTACTGGCACTACCGTACCTGTACTACTACAACTACTGCAAACACTGCTGCTGCTTCTACTGTTTGTATTTCTACTGCAACTACAAATGTCATCCATACTGCCAGTACTACTACTGTATGCCTGATACTAACACTGCAACTACTGGTACTACTACTGCAACTACGAATATTACTACAGTTACAAGTAGCTCTGCTACTACAACTACTACTAACACTACTGCTGTTTCACCTGCTGCTTTATTACGGTGACTACTGTCATTACTACAATGCCGCTGCAGCCACTGCTACAGACGTCGCTTTTACTGTCACCACTAATACCAATTCTACTACTACACTACTGCTTCTACTGCTGCTGTTACTACTACAACTACTGACACTTAACAAGTAACTGTTACAAGCACAACTTCAGTTACTACTTGTACTGCTTCTGCTGCTACTATCACTTCTACTATCAGTTCTACTACCTCTGTTTATATGGTGTCACTTGGATTGTAACTACTGCCTCTATCACTACTACTGCTATTACTACAATACTACAACCTCAACTACTACCTCTACTTTTACTATTACAAATAATAACACTACAGCCAGTTGTAATACTGCTGCTACTGCTACTGCAAAAACTGCTCCTAATATTCTGCTACAACTATTGTTATTACTACTACTGATACAGTATAATTACAATGACCTTTGCTACTGCTCCTCACATGCAATACTGCTGCTTCTATCAGTATTACTACTGCTGCTACCATTACTGGTGCTACTTCAGTTGTACAAGGTGCTACAGTTACGTTTACAGAGAAATACAAAAACATAAAAAAAATACTTGTGAGACAGATGAGAAGGAAGGAGGCAGAGAAATGGAGAGGAAGAAAGTGAGAGTGAAACAGAGAAATACCAAATCCCACAAACGGGAGATGGAGAGAGTGCTGAGAGAAAAAGAGCAGTGAGAAAAAACAGGAGGGAAAGATCAAGGAGAAAGACAGAAGATGAGACAGAGATAAATCAGTGGTTACAGATACACGGGGGTGAGATCAGGTGAGTCAGGGTGATGTTTTAGCCTGGAGAGAAGAGTCCTTGAACAGGCAGAAGGTTTTGGCATCTGTTCAACACGTAGCCTGCCAGGGTCGACGCTGAGGCACTGACCCACTTCTCCTTCACACCTCTCATCTGACACAAACACAAACAAACACAAGGCTCAGGCTCCACAGATAGAGTCGCATCGTAGTTTCTGTGACTGCGTGATGCTTGTGGTGTGTGTTGGTTTCTCTGCTCCTTCTGGTGAAGATAAACAACCTGCTCTGCCTCTTTTTACTGACAGCCGAGCCAAAAAAAGCAACTAACAGGTCACTCTGAACCGCTTGTGGAAGTCGCAGAGGTCACCGCAGACCTTTTGGATAATACTGTGATAGTTCTTGGCTCTCTAGAGAGAGCAAATCTAAGTCAACTTTAAAGCCACTATGTGTAGGGTTTTTATGTGATTATAGATTTCTCTCAAGACATTATGTGTTTGTTTGTAGTAAAATGAGACAGTGAAACTGGTGGGGATTAGCGGCGTGCTGTCTACCACGTTGTCTTCTCTGATACTACCACTGGAGGGTGCCATAGTTTGGGATTTTCAAATTCTACTTGTAGTGGCTTTTTTGAATTATTTTTTGGGGCATTTTTATAACTTTATTGGATAGTATCCAGTGCAGAGCGGTCAAGAAATGAGGAGAAATGGGGGATTACATGCAGCAAGGGTTCCCGCCTGAACTCAAACCAGGGATATCAGCATTTTAAACCAGCGGGCCACAAAGATGCCCCCATATAGTGGCTTTAAAGATACAATGCAATATCCAAATGCAGACAAAAGGATTGCCCACCACTAAATATTTAAGACAGGATATTTGGACCAGCTATCATTTCCAAATGACTGACAGGTCATTTAATACACTGATAAGTTAAAGTTAAAGGTTTGTTTACATCAGAACTGTTTGTAAAGAGGTCTACTTACTCTCTTGTTCCTTCTTTAAAGCCAAAATAGCCATAGAGGTACCACAAAATAATGTTAACACGGGGTCTAGCTTCTGTCAGCTTTTTCCAGAGCTTTCAACTGAATCTCATGGTCTCCGTCAGTGAATGGAGTTTGCTCAGTAGTCACGGAGATGGCTGCCGGGGTTACAAGAATTACAACCCACTTATCAGTTACAGTATCTATGTGAATATACTGTAAAAGATTATGTATTGAACTTTCTGGCTGACTGAAGGCTCTCCCTGTCAGACTCTATTATAATAAGCTATTGTGGTCGCCCACTGTTTACCGTCGCTGCTTGTTCTTTACAGCAGTGTGTTAGCGTATTGACTCAGCATCACCAACCTGTTGGCACTTTTCTATTCTCTGCCTTTAAATTTGTGTGCCAAGGCTAAAACACTCCACCTCCTTCAAAGACAGAGAACCACCGTGTTTCTATTCTGTCGACAGCGCTGGTGCGTCTGCGTGGCAGTGAGGATGTGAGTAAAGACCTGCAGGAGATGAAGGAGGAGAGCGCTAAGATGGCCATGGAGAAGAAGGTGACCATCCCCGAGCTTTTCCGCTCCGCGGCGTACCGACAGCCGCTCCTCATCGCCGTCATGCTGCAGCTCTCCCAGCAGCTGTCGGGGATCAACGCTGTGAGTCAGCAACAGGCAGCATGTCAACACACACACAGGGCTACGTACAAATACACACTTTTACACACATACTTTTATTTATTGTTCACTTGGATCCCTATTAGTTGTTGCCCTGGCAACATCTACGCGTTTTGTGGTCTATATTAAAAAATACACACAATATAATCAACGTACATATTACAGTTAAAGCAATAATCTCACCTATTAAAATAGTATCACTGTAACACATAAAACTAAATCAAAACCAAACATATTCGAAATAAATTGCATCTAAAAATGAAATGCAACATTTACCACTAAAGAAAACAATCTTGTTATATTTGAATGTTCTTCATTGCTTCTTAAAGCTTTTTTTCCCCCCTAGATTCATGAGATATACAGTACAGACTATTCTAGTGAGATATGGCTCGATGCACAACTGTGTAACACAGATAAGTCAGAGTAGAGAGAGACTGTGGTTCTGTAATAACTCAAATAACCAAACACACGCTCTATTCAGTGAGAGTATAAAAGGTCACTTTGTAATACTTTGTCCAGCTGGGTCACCGAGGAAGCACATCCTCCCAGCATGAGGAATAAGAGTTTCACGCTCGGTAAATATCTAAAAATGTTGGTATTTAACTGAAAATTGTCCTTAGGGTGATTCGGAATCTATTTAAAATTGAGACATTAACATTGTTAAGCCAAAAAATAATAATAACATAACAATAACATAAAAAAACATAAACTTCTTGATCCCTGATTTTTTCTTTTCCACCCTCTCTGTGTCCCTCAGGTGTTCTACTACTCGACAGGGATCTTTAAGTCAGCTGGTGTGAAACAGCCCATCTACGCCACCATCGGAGCCGGCATCGTCAACACCGTCTTCACCGTTGTTTCTGTGAGTGCCACCGGCGTGTGTCTCTTTCTTCCTGCATGTGTTTGTGTGCGTTGGGCAGCACATCACTCCCTCCTGTGTCTGTCCTCCAGCTCTTCCTGGTGGAGAAGGCAGGACGAAGGACTCTGCACCTCCTGGGATTGGGTGGAATGGCGGTCAGCGCTCTGCTCATGACTGTCTCGCTCCTGCTGGTGAGTTCAGCACTATCACAGGGTTGGCAAATTAAATCCAATTCACTCTGTAATATGCTATTGTTGCAGTTACTTTTGATAGAGTAACCATTAGAATATACTAAATACTAAACAACTAGCATTCAGTGTGTGCAGGATCACAATTATTACTGCCAGTGAAGCACCAGCACAGTGTTGTACTGCAGCTTTAATCAGCCTGAAAGAGCTTGATTGACCAATTTTAACTTACAAAACAACTTCAGATGAAAGGGTTGTTTTTGGTGACCTGTAGTGGTTGAACTTGTCACCTTGCTACGGTGATGTAGATGTGTACTCCAGGGCGTCGTCAGTACAGCGTGACATCAGTGTTGGGTGTGGTTACAGGTGCAATAGACTTGAAACTTTCAGCTAGAAAGGGCAGTGAAACACAGCTTTTCATCTGGTATTAAATCACTCTTTAGGCTTCCTATAATGACTGACTTACATTTTGAATTATTTTATCACATGCTAAGGAAATTGCAAATATAATTAAATTATTTGTGTAAAATGTATACATATAAAACAATTTACAAACTTACGCTAAAGACATAGTAGTTCATCAGAACTCTATTCAGCTTTAAACTTCCTTATCAGCCACTGAAACATATGTTTAATATATCAGGTAGAATTGGTGTTATACTTAAGGTGATTAAGTCTGATGTCATTCTCTGTTTAATGATGTTAATTACCAAATTCTGCAGAAGAATATCTGAAAGCTCACTTAAAACTGCATTAATCAATACAAGCTGTAAGCACAACATTGACTTATTATCACATTATATAAATTTGATACGGAAAACATGTTAGTAAACGGTTACCTACGGTAATAACACATCTACTGGAGCTGTGTTTAGCTCCAGTTTGGTCTCTACCAACTCCTGAGGTAAACATCTGGCTCTTTTACTGCTAAAAGCTCCACCAGCAGTTCACCAGCTAGTCTCTAACTGTGTCTGTCTGCCGTCAGGTGCTGGGTAAGTGGTGTACAGTGGGTTTGTCTGCCTGCTGCTGCTGAGAAATGAGCTGAAAGAAGCTAAAACACTCTATAGAGCTGAGCTACAGTCGGGTGATAATTCTCTGTGTGTTTGTCACTACGAGCAACACTT
This sequence comes from Oplegnathus fasciatus, assembly GCA_003416845.1. NCBI lineage: Eukaryota > Metazoa > Chordata > Actinopteri > Centrarchiformes > Oplegnathidae > Oplegnathus > Oplegnathus fasciatus. Next base: position 97,516 of record NTHP01000693.1, read on the forward strand.
TTTACATTGATTAATGAATAATTCTGACCCATGAGACTGATCCCAAAACTCAAATAATTCTTTTAGCTGGCTCTAATCTTCTTCCATACTGTTCAGCCCCCACCCAACAAAGTAATACATATGCGGCACATTGCAGTTATGCCTTTTTGCCACAAGGTGTTACTACAGTACAGTACAGATTTCTTGACTTGTTGTTATTAAAGGTTATGAATAGCCTTGAATATCAGTAAGAACTGCATATTCACCAACTAGATAATCATTCAGTCAGTGAATATATACTTTCTGTCACTGTCTGATGTCTTCCTCTCCCCTCTTCTCCCTCTGTCTGAGCAGAAGAACTTTGCCGCTATGAGCTACATGGCCATCTTTGCTGTCATGCTGTTTGTGGCTATGTTTGAGCTGGGTCCCGGTCCAATCCCATGGTTCATTGTGGCCGAGCTGTTCTCCCAGGGGCCCCGCCCGGCGGCCATGGCTGTGGCCGGCTGCTGCAATTGGACAGCCAACTTCCTGGTTGGAATGAGCTTCCCCAAACTAGTGGTAAGGGAGGAACAACCGTCCTGGTTTGAACTGGTCAGGGTTTTGGTTTGGGTTAAGTTTGGACTTCTAGTCTTCTTTTACTGTAACTTCATTTTGATTTTATTGTTCTGCTTTTTGTTTTGGTTTGATCTCACCTTTTGTAATATTTTCTATCATATAAAATCTTTCCCTCTCTATTTTATTTTGTCTTTTACTTTTTCTTTCTCTTCATTTATTTCCTGCCTTTTCATATTCTTAAAGATCATACTCAGTTATAACATGAGAACTCTGAACATTGAAAATCAAGTATGTCTATTAAATTCTCCCTCTCCCCTCTCTTGTCTCCTTAGGAGTTGTGCGGGCCTTGGGTCTTCCTCATCTTCACGGCCTTCCTCATCCTCTTTTTCATCTTCACCTTCATTAAAGTCCCAGAGACGAAGGGCAAGACCTTCGACGAGATCGCCCAAAGCTTCGGCAGCGCTCCGCCTCCCACCTCCTCGTCTCTCGAGAACCCTCCCGCCACCGCCAGCACCGCCACGACGCACCCCGCCTCACCGGTGAAAGAGAAGGTCCCGCTGGTGGAGGCGCCGGCAGCAGCTCCGCCTCCCGCAGCTGAGAGCACACCACTTGAAGATAAATCAAAGTCGACAGTGCAGGAGAGTGTGTAGAGCAGCTGTAGATATCGTTTTAATGGGTGAACGGTTATAAATGAAGGAAGAATCACAGAGATTTCAAAAATGCTGTAAATTGTAGTTAATTATCACAACTTGGAACAATAGAAACGATATAATTTTATAATAGACCTACTGAGAACAACAGCATTATCAATTTATAGGCTTTGACCTTTAAAAGGTCATGCTTTCTGCTTTCACAGTAACTCCTTAGACTTCTTATTTTTTGTGACATTTCCTACAGTTCTTTCCTTTAAGTCCTCTCTTCCTAAACTGTGAAAGGGAAGCAGACGCTGTACAATGCTATAGATTAAATCTACTGTACATTCCTAGGAATTAAGCTACACTCATTAAAAGGGTGAGTCTTTTTCAAGACGGCTGTGTGTCTAGTCAGAGCGACACTTTTCCAACACGGCAAACACAGGCTGTGTTTATGGAAATTGTTACTAACAGGTGTCCGGTAAAGGTCCAGGTAAAACGTCCATCACTGCAGACTAGAAGCAGAGCGTGTTGACGACGGCGCAGCCTTCGTGCAGGTGTACAGGTGTTTCCAGACACGTTAAGCCCATTAACTCCTGAGTTCAGGTCCATGTAGTGTGAGCGAGGTGACATGGATAGCGATGATGCACTTTTTTTTATTCAAGTATTCCTGTTATAGTGGATATTTTAGTGCAATATAACTTTGTAGCTGTAGTTTCATCCAGTAATATTTAATTAAGTTCTATCAATTAATTGTTGTCTTGTTTTCAGAAGTGTTCTCTAATCACAGGTCTAAGAAGGGATTTTTTTTTTTTAATTAAAGCTCCGCTCGAATGTGAGCTGACAAACTGGGGAGCTATTTAGCAATGCCAAAGTAATGAACTTTAATTGCCGCCTGGTGAACGCGTGACCTCAAATGTGTTTCTCCTGGTTGTTAAATTTAGGGTGGGAAATTAGCAGCAGCCACAGGTCATGTTAAGTTTATTAATTCTGAGAGCCAATGGTGGTTAAAGCTTTAATCCACAAGTTTATTTAACCTCATGTAGTTTGACACCAACCTTTGTGGTAACCGTTCATTTTGTGCTCTCGTCCTGCTGCCTGAAGTTGGTGCTCAGTTCTACATTTATTCCACACAAACAAGTCATTATTGGTTGAATTTCTATTCTGATTAGGCAAATATATGGAGGCAAATAGATATGGTTGTTAAATCTTGTGGATTATTGCTTTATTTGTATTGGACAATAATTGCAAGCTGGTAAAATCATGACTGTGGCTTATGAATTTCAGGACTTGCTCGTGACTGTGGAAAAAAAACATGTTGGCTGAATTGTTTTTCACGTGTAGATTACAGTAGGGTAACGTGCAATGGTATATTTTTTTGTTAAAGAGAAAATTATGAGTATTTATTACCTTAGAAATTGATTTTTGTATAAAGTATATAATTATAATACACTAAAGCCAATTTAGAATCGTAATGCTTTCCAGAATTAGCCCCGAGGTGTGAAGTTGAATAGTGAGCTTTACCTGCTGCGGTGGAGTAAACCTGCATCACGTAAAGTGCAGCTCAGAGATTTCGAGAGTTAAACGCTGTAAATCGCATTTGTTACTCTCTGTTTAGACGCACTTTGTTAACCAGATAAGCAGCAAGGCGAGCATTACAGCCACAATCACTGACGTAGAAGTCATTGAGCACAACAGCGCTTTATGTCAGCAGAATAACAATTAGAAACTATATTTACCTGAGCGATTGCGTGTATCTGGCCAAGCTGTTATTAGAATAGATAAGAGTTGTAAAAAACGTACAATCAATAAAGAAACTTCAACCTAAAACATTGAGGAGCTGATAAAGAATAGGGGCAACTGAAGGGGAAGTGCTAATACTGTATAAACAACGGGTTAAAACAGCATTGTCGCTTGATTAGAATAACTAATCTGGTTAATTCATTTATTAATTTCGTCATTATTTCACATTTTAAGGGAGAGATGAATCAGATGTGTTTGACCTCTACGATAATCTGAGAAAATAATTTGGATTCTGTGTTTTGTGAGTCGCATATGTTGAATCAAAACAAGGAGTGTCATTTCAAAATGAGGTATTTTGAAAAGTCTCATAAGATAGGGAGTTAGTCTGTTGATGCATTTATAACATCTTTGGCAAGAATGATTACTTTTCTAGGTAATTTAAAAGGCAAAACCTATGAGAGGAAGATTATTCTTTCTACCAACTGAGTGCTAGGCAGATTTTTTAGTATGTATTTAACAAAACTTTTTTCCTTGTCTCTTGTCTGTTGGCTGTGTTAGCTATCTTGTGCTCCAAAACCTGTAGTCCTCTGGTCTTTAACTCAGACCAGTGAGATTGTTTCTGCCTCCAGCGCAGCGCAAACTGACTCTTGGAAGGTTTTGAAGAACTAAAACTGCAGTTTGCCTTCAAGTCAGAATTGATCCATTTTTCTTGAAAATGGAAATAGCATTTCGGGGTAAAACTCTCAGATAACTTGTTCCATGTGTTTCAGGTTGCTAACATGGCATGTTGTTGTGATACGACATTTAAAGCCCAAACACACTGAACGTGACTTTTGACACGCGATTATAGTGAGTAACTTATTTATTTTTATTTACACTACAGCCTCCCAAGCTCCCCCAAGTAGCTCCTAAATAATGAAATTTATAATTGTTCTTTAATGGTTGACGGCATCTCTTAGCAAATTATATATTCCAACTCGGAAATGCCTCTTTAGATGATAATAAAATGAACACTGTTTCCTCCATAAGTGTTGTCTGTAGGCGCTCAAAATCAGACCGCGCCCGGTGTGTTTCTGGCTTTATTTGTCGGGTCCGGACGCTCTCTACGTCGTGACGCTTTGTCTGAAAACTTAGCCAAGTGTAGCACTGTTAACCTTTACAGATTTGCGTATTACAAACACTGTACAGTATGTTTGGTGTATAAGTGTATCACACAAAGTATATTTTCTATATTCTGTAGTGACTGCGTGAATTACTGCTGCGAAAATGACTTTTCAACTACAGTAGTTCATTCTGCACTTTGAGAAGATATTTATTTATTTATGTATAATTTTTTTTTTTTTGGCTCCACTGGAAAGATATTTATCTTGACAAGTAATTCAAGTGATTCATACTGAAGTGTAACATTTGATGAGTGAGACCTGCCTTGTTTTAAAATACTGACTGATAAGCTGATTTGAAAACATGAAAATATGTCGCTCCGCTGACATTTTTCACTTGTTTTGAGAAATGTAAGCCTGTAAGACTCATTTGATGTGATGTTAAAGGGCTTGTTAAGATGAATATTTCTTACAGTGACGGGATAGATTATGGTCGGAGTCACGGCTTCGTGGTGTATTGCTGTATTTGTGGATGATAGTGATGTACTGTGTTTGCACTGGGGGAGGTGTGTGGTACACTCCTCTCATGGTAATGTTCAGTGTTGTATTCAACCTCTCCTGCAGGGTCCCCGCTTCTGTATGTGGCCACACCCCCACTGCTCCTTTAATATGGCACTAACACTGAACAGTCGAATATATTTAAAGCTGGCCTAGTTGGGTTGGAAACAAAGAAACAAGTTGAGAATTGTGTTTAATATGGAGTCTCAAAAGTGTTTTAACTTTATAAAGAAAGACTAAATATCACTTTTGACCAGGAGGGATTTGTTTTTGGTGTCCGACATCCAAAACCAAGTTAAGAATTCCAGTTTGAGATACAGGTTTGTGGCCGACGATAGGGTGCAATCACACCTACAACTTGTTTTCTCTGGTTCAAACCATTGTGGAAAAGCTAATATGATTTGTTTGTAGGTAAAACTGCCCATTCACAAGTGAACCAGGGCTTACAAATGAAACTTACACTCATGCACCCACCTGCAGCCTTGTTGTTCGATTGAGATTTGGTAACTCGTCATCCTAGCAGATATTTTTGCAGTTTGGATGAGTCGAGACAAATTTGTTTTTCCCACGGCCACACAAACCGAACTAACAAAGCAAATGCTCCAGAGATCGAGCGAACTTGTTTGGTGTGACTGTACTCTAAAAGACAGCCGAATTCAGCGAATCACCAAAGTATGTGAAAAAGGATTTGAAAGAAATATGTGGACCCAGGTGCGCACTGCTCCTAACCATAGCCATCTACTTAATGCACATGTACGAACTCAAAACTCCACTCACTGTACAAAGATAGGAGAGTATAAGTATTCATTTGTAAATACGTATTTTTTAAAAAGAGTAATATTTATATGTTGACTTGCACGGTCATACGTGTGTTGGGATTGTTTTTCTTTTGGGGTGCACATGTTCATTTTGTGGAAGAGAGGAACAGAGTTTAGCTGAAAATCTCTTTTTCCGGCTTCTCTTTAAATAGTCCCTTGGCACATTTTGCTCCTTCTGCGTGTGAACAAGAGTCAGTCACAGACTCACACTGCTGTCTCCTCTCTTTCATTTTCACCACCATGTCCTTCTCAGTCGCAGCCATGAACTTTCATCTGTGTGCCTAATCCGATTACACTCACAGCTGTTGATAGTAGCTGAGTTTTGTCAGGTTTTTGGCCGCCATATTGTTGTCTTTTTCTGTACTTCTAAAAATTCTTGGCTATAACGACGTTGCCACGGCATTTCCAAACTGCTGTATAATAAACGGGCTCTGAAATTAATCATGTAGTGTCACAGACTTGAATCTAACCGGAAGAAAAATGTCTCCTCGACATGCTTTGGCTGCTGTGAACTTTGTTTTTCTATAGTTTGTCTGGTCCTGATCTGTGAGTTAGAACTGTGTTAATAAATGTACTGACTGTGCTGTATGTCTGGTTATCATGAACTGTAAGTCTGCTATTTGTGCCTCTCTGCACCTCACGCATTCACAGACTGTTATTCAACGTGCGTGTTTGTGAGAAAGCCTCCCTCTGCTTCTGTATGTTCACTCAGTCACTTAATGGCACAGGGGCTGTGTCGCATAGCTGTAATTTACACACCTGGAGTAATATAAAATGATGTACACGAGGGCTAATGTACGTGTTTCAGTGGCGGCCAGGGAAGATAAGACTCAACCAAGTGATATTTGCAGGATGTTTGGCGAGTCGGATAAACTTTGGTTTGTGTAATGAGATGGAAATGAACCGAACGGATGACGTTGTAGCTTCAGTGTGAATATCCACACCAGTGATGCACCCCAACTGTTTTTGTTTCACTTGTGTTTGTACTGTACATACCAGATATAATGTTGTTAAATAAAATATTCATCATGTAACAAGACACGGTGACAGAGGGCTTTCCTTTCTGTGCATTTTGGCTGCATTTGAGTATCTTGAAGTAAATACACGTTATAGGCAGTGGAAGCATGACTTTCAGTAAGTGATCATATAGCAATCAACTGTAATGACTTTGTGTCAAAATTCTGTGTCAGTATCTTTAAAGGGGCTTTTCGCAGATTTCCCGAGTACTCGTCAGAACAAAAGAGTTGTAAAATGTTTCTTTCAAAGTCTTAAAATATAACCCTGGCCATGTTAACTTGGGCTTGGAGGCATTTTTAACAGAAAGCTTGCATTGCAACCTGGGGACACGTTTGGGACATTTACCACGGCGTAACAAAAGATTATGGAGTTGCATTCTGGGAAGTGTAGGATCCAGACTTTTTTGGAGCCTCTGCAGCACCAATTTTCACCATCTCTCACAACCCAAACAAATGTAACGTAATTGCAGGAGTGTCCCTGTAAGTTGTGTGAAGGTTTGAGTAATTTTGATTTATATATATATATATATATATATATATATATATATATTTTTTTTTTAAGTGTATCTATATTTTATTTTACTAATATGATTTTAGTTCTGATCTTCCAACATTTCTTAGATCAGGCATTGGGAGGCCTATCTTGATATATATTTGGGAAATTTGGAAATTACACACGTCCACTCATTTAATCTCTGACAAAGTCTGATATGTTGTATTTTCTAAATATATCAACATGTTCTCAACCAAATACTTAAACAGCAACAAATATGACAAGATTAAACCATCCTCATATTCACAAACAATCCATAAAAACACAAACTGTGTGGCTTTTGGGATAACTAATTATTTTGGGTGCGTTCAGGACATTTGGTGCCACTGAAACCACATAAGGCAGAGTATCAGGGATCATTTAGATACTTTCCATATTCCAATAAGACTGTTTAGATTAGATATTATTTAACAGATTTTCTTTCTTTAGATGGTTTTAATTTTGGTTAATATTTCTAACATTCCCACGTGGGAAAGTATTCTCACTTGAACATTTTCTCTCTTGTGTTTTGTATAAATAAATAAAATCAAAATCCCTCTGTGCACATTAGGGGAGGAGGGTTTCTGAAATCCTCCAAGGACGGCTCGGTCCGGTCCTGAATGAACCGGGGGGAAGTGTCCCCCTCTCTCCGTCCCGCTGCTCCGTCATCCCGTCGCGCCGGAAAAGGCAGAGCAGCGGAAAAAGGAGGCGTTGCCCTCCAACAACACATCAGCTGCAAATTTATGCAAAACAGTAAAAGCACTGGTGCTGCTGCTGCTGCTGCTGCTGCCGCCGCGGCCGTCCTGCAAGAAGAAAAGAGCAGCAACAGCAGGCTCCAGAGGCCGGGGAGTCGCCTCCAGTCGTTTCGCAGCGGGCAGCCGGTGCAGGAGGAGGCTGAGAAACCCGGACCGGTGACGGTAAGGACGGACCGAGAGCCCCGTTAACGAGCCAGACAGCAGCGGCGGTTAGCGGGATGCTAGGAGGAGTAGCCTCCGGTGGATCCAGCGTTAACTGGTCTGAAACATGGAGGGTAGCTAGCTAACAGCAGCTCCGGGTCTGTCTCTCGGAGGGCTGCTGCAGCTAAAGAGGAGCTGTTTCAGGTTGTGGAGGGAGCAGGCTGGCCGTGCTGGGACAGGATGGTGT
>NTHP01000693.1:105610-118887 GCA_003416845.1 Oplegnathus fasciatus
TTTATACATTGCATTACATTTGCACACATACATATGTGGTGGATATTATGCAGTTCATGTTGTACATCTTTGATGCTATAGAGAGAAATCAGTCTCAGCTCTAGTGACAAGCTCAGAGACAGATTTACACTTAAACTAAAGACAAGATTTACAAATGTAAATGTGCATTTGGCAGTTTAATTGTCTTGTAATCTATAAATACAACCAAACATGAAACAAATGTCAGTTACCCAACTTGCATTTGCAATGCTCTCTATTAATGACAAAACAGTCCTGGATTTATTTATAGATTGCAGATTCTGTGTACAGTCTGATGTTGATTTATTGACATTTCATGTGTGTTTTGTGTGAATTTTCACACACAAAAGTCACAAATTTCCACAAATTAATTTTTGGTTATTAAAAAGTCAGTCTTTTCAGTGCACTATTTATTTAACAAACTGTCATGTACATTTGTAAATCCTCACAGAAAAAAGCTGTTCAGAAACGCTGCTAAGACGTCTAAATTCTCTTTGCACATTTGATTAATTAATTGTTATGCTTTCCATTTGTAATATAAGTTTTTATTTTAAAGCCCTTTCTTGTTCATGTGCAGTGGGTAACCATGCATTTAATAATGTGTAACATGCACAATACAGTTCTAGTGTTGTGAGAGCAAGAGTTTAGTGTCCAGTCTCCATCTTTAATGTCTTTTCTGCAGGAAAACAGTTGTTTGTAAGACACAGAGCCATTGTGAAGTGATGCCCAAATTGTCAAATTTAAAGTTGTTGAAAGTGTCAGAGGCAAACATCAGTAATCGTCAGTGTAAAAGTATTCATATCAGTATGAGCAGGACTGTATCAGTCAGTGTTAACATCAGCCACCCAGTGAAATATTGGCTCAGTGAAGAGCGGCGTTTGTCAGGAACTGTGACGGGCGGTTTTTCATCAGCTGGGCTCTTGCAGAGAAAGTGTGGTGTGTGTTTCTCTGCGTGTTTGACTGATGGACGGCTCCTCTGTCTCCTCAGCAGCCATGGAGACGGATGGAGAGCAGAACCAGCAGGGGGCGTCGACCAATGGCAGCGCCGCATCTGGTACCAGCTCCCGCCCCTCTCCGATGAATTCCATGTCTCTGTACGAAAGACAGGCCGTGCAGGTAGGTGTGTGTGTGTGTGTGTGTGTGTGTGTGTGTGTGTGTGTGAGAGAGAGTGTGTGTGTGTGGGTGGGCCTGCGCTGTCAGAGGCTGTGTTTACAGTTTACAGGCTTTCATTCTGTCCAGGTTGGTGCTTTTTGCTTTTGACAACAGTGTCAAAAGGTGTTTAAAAAAAAACCCTCGTATTTTCAAAACCATTTGTGCCAAATTATGGTGCAGTTTTAGCTGAATCAAAAGCCCCTCCCTCAGTAATTATATCTGCTGTTTATTTATTTGGAAGCGGTTAGTTTTTCCGTGAGTTCACAAGTTGAGACAATGATCCGATGATGTAAGATTTACCCATCAGCGCATTTATCTTCAGGGGCCTACAGATCATATCTGACCCAGTCGTGGCACGTTATTCTGGCCATGTTGATAATAAAAGTTAATACATTTAAAATAGTGTTTATTAGCTTTTCTGTTCATTGTTAAGTCTCATTTATCTCCGTTGCCCTGATGTTGCAGGCAAGATGCTGCAGCTGTTTGCTGTATTTGTAAGTGCCGTGAGATTATTCAGCTCTTTGTGTCTTATTGGGGATTGATGACATAATACTACACTTACCAATACTACAAAACTTTGAAAGGAGTCACTTGTAATTTTGAACCTTCTGAAGTGTGTTTCCTCCGTGTAAAAAAAAACAACCTTTTCTTTTTTCTTTGTACTTTAAATGACGTCATGTTTCGTCTTTTGGCCTTTTGCTCTCAAGCGTGCACCTCACCGTGCATCTCTTTCACCCAGAGGATGACGGTCCAGTAGCAAAGCTGAGAGGCAAAGTTAAGGATTAACAGTGAATGATTCAGCTTGTGAGTTGTTATTGCTGGACATGACAAATGTCCTTACGAAATTTCTAACTGGAGCAACAAGACCACAAGTAGGCTGCCTGCCTGTGGATCAGGTAGGACATAACCATGTGATTCAGGTCGTAGATTAAAAAAGGCCTGTTCTTTCTATTAGCAAAAATCTGGCTAACGTGGTTTTAGGTAATAAGCTTTCATGAGAGCTTTATTCAGTGTAAGGAATAATAAAATATAATTGCTGTGAAGTCTTTCCATTTTCTTTTTTGGCTTATGTCTCATCGTATGTCGCCATTTACTTATTTTCTCATGAACTTGTTAGAAAACATCAGCTTTCACATGACAAAAAAAAACAGAATTTGGATTTTTATTGGAAGTGTGAACGGAGCTGGTTTGTGTATATAAGTGAGATTAGGAAGTTGCACTTGTTTGTCTTCATATTTTATGATTTATGCGTAAGCTGACGGACAGGAAGTGATGGAGAGCGACTGGAACAGGGAGGTGGAGAAAGAGATTGAGTCGTGCTGGGTTGATGGAGGCTCTGTGTAATTTTCTCAGGCTTCTGTCACCCTGCACAGCCATCTGTCTTTGTCACCCTGCACACACTAATCCAGCCCGCCGCGCTCGCTTTCATCCCTCAACTTATTACTGTGCGAGCCTCTGCTCATACATCAGGCAGCTGGCAGGAGGCTTTACGCTCTGCTACAGCATCCCTCCCTCTCTGCTTCCTCTGCCCTCGTTTCTCTTATTCCACTTCCTTCTCCCCTCATTTTTCATGGCACTTTTTCTTCCAAGTCTTAGCATTGTTTTCTATAATTTCTCCTTCTTCTTTCTCCTGCTTCGACGTCTTCTTCTGGTTGTTTGCCAACATCTTCTTCACCTCCCTTTCTCGACTTGTCTCTTTCACCTTCCGTCAGTACATCCTTCTTGCTTCTTCTCTGTCTCTTCTTCATGTCCTCGTTTCCTCTGCCTCTCTCGTAGCTCTTTCTCTGTTTGCTTTACTGCCCTTTGATTTTTCATTTGTCTCCTCTCCTCCTCCCTCCAGGCCCTGCAGGCGTTACAGAGGCAGCCTAATGCAGCTCAATACTTCCAGCAGCTGATGCTGCAACAGCAGATCAACAACGCCCAGCTGCAGAACCTGGCCGCTGTGCAACAGGTAAAGGTGTGTGGATGTTATGCCATTCATATTTTTGCCTAAATATATGTTAAATACTGTCCATTTTTATAACCCTTATGACAAGAGAACCACAAAGGATTTTACAGAGAAAGAAAAAAACATTAGAGAAGTCAGAATTTAAGACAAAAAAGAATAAAACACTTCTAATCTAATAAATCAGGAATCACAGAACAAAATGAAATAGCAAAACCAGGCCAACTGTATGAACAAAAGAGAAACAAAATAGAAAAAAACCCAAAATATTTGCTGTGTGCCTATGGTCACAATGGTATATATTGTTACTAAAACAAAGAGCCATGTTTGGCTGTGAATACAACCGTACACTGTCGCCTGTAAATTTGTAAATAGTGTCATGTGACCGATTATTTCCAGTCAAACTAGTTGCTTCCACCTCGGCTCATCGGCTCCTCCAGCAGCTTGGAGTTGTACTTAGTGTATTGGACTTGGCTCGCAGTCTGACAGCCTTTGTAAACATCCCACTTTTGATTTTGTTTGGAGTAGGCTGACACATAAGGCTCTTTTCTCCTCTTATCTTATATCCTCTTCCTCTTCCTCCCAGGCTACTTTGGCTGCCAGTCGTCAGTCTAGTCCTTCCAGCAGCAGCTCCTCTCAGACCACCAGCACCACAGCTGTATGTGCTGTTCTGCTTTCTGCAGGACAACCTGTAACGTTTTCTCCTACCTTTTTAAGTAATGCATAAAAAAAATTACATAAATTCTGTACATTGAAGTTGCTCATTATCATTTGACAGGCCAGTGTAACATCTGGATCAGGGTCTACAACCAGCAGCCGTCCTATGGGCGCCTCAGCAACGTCCACAATCAGCCAATCAGTGCTGCTTAGTGGGACGGCAGGCGGGCAGGGACAAATGTACCTGAGGGTGAGTTTCACCGGTAACTTTCAGAAGACTGCATTGTCAAGGATCACTTTTAATACACTGTAGCGAGAATGTAGTGCTTTTTATACATTTTCAAGTATTTGGGGAAAAAACCTTCTGTTGGTGACTGGTATCAGTTCATTTTCATGCCATAATGTTACAAGTATTTAACATTATAGAGCTCATAAAGCAGGATGAGGAAGTTTTCATCACTCATTTTATAGCAGTTACACCAGTGAGTTATATCAATGTATGTCCTCTGTCAGGGTCATATTAACATGCAGATACCCAGCTCATACTTGACGCCAGTATTGGCTTAGTTTAAGTGTGTTTGATGGCTGTCCCGTCGTCCTGCAGGTCAACCGCTCCCTGAGGGCCCCCATGTCCTCACAGCTCATCTTTATGCCTGGCAACACCGCAACCGCTGCCGTGGCAACCGTCACCCAGCAGCCACAGGCCCAGCAACAGCAGCAGGAAGTGACACCAGCTTCCACTTCCAGCAGCCAATCGGATAATGACCAGGTTTGTGGAATTAATGTGTTGATGTGATAATTTGAGGAGAGAACAAACTTTGTGCCTTTTCTTTTCACTTCGCACCACACTGAATCTTTCTTCTTTCTGCCCCCCTCCCCCCCACGTCTCCAGGTGCAGAATCTAGCCATGCGAGGTGTGTCCAGTCCCAAAGGCGTTGGCGTGAAGACTGAAGCCCCAGAGAGGAGTGACTCAGGTAGGGAGGAAAGGAAAGACAAACTGAAAACTGCATGTCTTTCACCCCACGTTTGTCTGCGTTTGCTGATCGCTCGTTTTGATGAAGCCACAGAGAATTACCATTTGACTCTGCAGTTCCCCCAGCTCTACGGAGCGTTTCAGCGTCTTTCAGCTCGTTGTTTTGATTTTCAGGCTCAGAGCTTTACTGTTTCTCTCACTAGCATTGTTTCAGACGCAGCAGGAAGCGTTTTTTCAGCAAACAATCTCCGATAAACCCACTGTACACTACCCTGTCGAACACCAAACAGCAGACAGACAAAAATTTGCGACTAGCTGGTGAACATGTGGAACATCTTCCACCCTATGCCAGATACTTTTCTCAGGAGTTGGTGGAGAGCAAAACAGAGCTGGTGAGGGGGAGTGAATATTGGACTTGCATTCATCAGGTGGCCAGAAACACGAGTCCAGATAAAAGCGAATGTTCCGTATCAGCTGAATGTGTAAATAAGCAGCTTGCTAACAACTTCAACGTCAAGTTTATAAAGTGATAATATATCGGTGTGTTCAATCAGTGCAGGTTTAAATGTTGGTGTGCAACTTTCTGTCTTTTTTCAGCTGCCTACTCCCTGGTCCAGCCCTCCCACCAATCAAACTCCCAGTCCCCCTCTAAGCCAAGCCAGCCTCAGCCCCAGCCGCCCCACATCAAAATCCCCACGTACCCTCAGCCCACCAATCTCAAAGCCCACCCTTCTTCCTCCTCTGGTGCCTCGTCCTCGTCCTCCACCTCCTCCATCCCTCTCTCCCAGCTTCTGCTTCACGGCACCCGAACTCTCACCACAGGAACCACGGCTCCCACAGCAGCACACACCCTGGTCCTAACGTCCAGTGCGGCATCCCAACCCCACGGGTACCCTGTTGGCACGGCGACCATCAAACCAGCGGTCAACGCTCAGACTCTGGTGGTGCAGCCTCTGCAGAAGACCTCGCTCAGCGCTGAGAAATCAGGCCACGGCAATGGACCCATCCCCATCCAACCCAAAACTCTGCAGGGGCTCCGCCTGCCCCTCCAGCTGCCTTCTAGGAACCCCCCTCCCATCCTACCTGCCCCGCCGCCCGCCAGCAGCTCCACCCAGTCCCCCCAGCCGCCGCACATCCCGGTCCAGATCGTGGGTGCGAGGCAGAGCACACTGGGAAACACCCAGGCTCTGGCTCTAGCCCGGGGCAGCTGCAGCCAGGACGGAGCCGCCGTCCTAAGCAGCTCGTCCAGCCTGCTCACCATGGTGGCGTCCATCGCTTCCAGAGAGGGTGGTGTTGTGGGCAGAGGGGTGGGGCTAAAGACGCTTCAGTCGCCCCAGGAGGCTCCCCCATTGGCTCAGGTCTCTCAGGTGCACCCGCAGGCCAATCAAAGCTCTGGACAGAGTCAAAATGGACCCCTGGTTTCGAGCCCCGCCTCCTCCCAGTCTCCCACCGTTTCCTCTGCTCCCTCCTCGATGTCTCGATCCTCCCTCTCCCTCCCCCTGGTGACGGAAGAGCAGAGAGGAGCATCAGCTGGTGTGACCACCAACGGAGACTCATCAGGAAGTCAGACGCCACAGGTCAGCTGATTACTGTTAATCAGTCAAGATTTCATACACTCCTTACTAACAAGTGTTGTTTTCTAAACACTGTGGATGAAGTTTAATTTCACCACAGTTTATTTACTTGCAGTTATCTCAATTAGAGGTGGGATTTAAACTATTGTGAGCACAGGTTTCATTTTCACCTCTAGTGGTTCATTCCTAGTACTTTGTAGCATTGCCGCTTTGTAGTTCTTTATATACTGTGTACTCTGTCTACTCTAAATAGAGGGTGTCGAACACCTCACCGAGTTTTAAGCCCAGAGACAGAGGCCCTCTTTTGATCTTCTTATCTGTTTAAAATTATTTTTTTTAGGGAAAGCAGTTGACTGGCTCACTAAAAAGAAAATTAGACTCCACTTCAGCCAATGACGAAGATGGCCCCTCCCCTCCACGGCTCCAGCCAGTCAGAGATCACGTCTCAGCACTCCCGACCAATCCCATCGAAGCAGGTGACAAAAGAGAAGCATGTAAATCATGAATAATTCGGTAACAAATTTCTATGAATTGTTCTCAGCAGGCTCACTGCTGCTGCTGTAACACAATATTGACATTTTTACTGCTCCCCTCTTTTCTCCCTCCCCAGTGCTGGCAGTGTCCCGTGGGGTCTGCGGCCAGGGGGAGAGAGCTCCTCCCCCCCAAGCTGTGGTTAAACCGAACGTCCTTACGCACCTAATAGAGGGCTTTGTCATCCAGGAGGGGGCCGAGCCTTTCCCTGTGAGTTCATGGGATTTGTAGTTGTAGTAGACACGTGTATGACACCTTCTGGTCACTGACCTTTTCTTTTACTGCTTTTTTGTGTTTGATTGACAGGTATGTGGTTCAGTAAAGGACTCGGCTGGTGAAGATTTAACTAATGACAGTCCGGACACTAACCAATCAGAGACTGTTACGACAGCGACAGGTAACAGCCCAACTGAAGCTCTGCTGCCTTCCAGACATGTTTGGGGGTAGAAAATTGCCTATTTTGCTTTAAGTCAGAATTCCAATTGAGAAACATGATCGATATATCTCATCTTGTTTCTGAGTCGCAGTCGCCTCTATAAGGGCACGTTAGTTTGACAGCAGCCCTTAATATCTACAATCCTCAAAATACACCGAAATTGGATTTTTAGCATCATACGACTGAAATGTTTCATAACAGTTTTGTTGTTGAAGGGTTAGGACATAAATTCTGAGTGTTAATTTGCACTCAGAGCTAACTGTCCATGCTAGTTTGCTAGTTGACCTTGCCAAATATAATTAACATAACATGGACACGGAGGGCAGGATTTTGTGCAACAAAATGACCCTTGTTTGACCCTTGTTTGTCCGAGCTGGGCCACAGGAGCACACAGAGGTTTTAATTACAACCTCTCCCACCTCTGACGTTGACTGGAAGGCAGCATAACAACACAGTGAAATATCATTACAGCCTTCTTTTCTCAGTGTGGTTTGATGATGTAGAGTAAGGAACAAGACCTTAAAGCTATTTGAGTGCATTTGCAGTTGTGTGTGTGTTTGGATTTTCTGATGCACCATTATAGTCGTGCAACACATGTATTTACGTACAAATCGTAGAAATTATATATTTACCATCTGCTCTGTTTTCCCTCCAAACTTTCCCCTCAGTGCTGAAGTGTGAGTACTGTAAAAACTTTGCTCCTGCCAGCCAGTTCAGAGGCACCAAAAGGTTCTGCTCCATGTCTTGTGCCAAGAGGTACTTCAACATGCATGAAATATAATCTATACAGCGGAAGCCATCTTAGAAAAGAAACACTGCACAGCTGAGAGCTGCAGCCACTGTAGCCTTATCTCTCTCACATTTTAAAAAGAAAGACACTAATTATACGAAACTTTTCACAAACTGATGATTGAGGAGAACGGTTTGACAGCAGAGTGTGGATTCTCAGGTGGCTACAGCTGTATATTTCACAGCATGTATGTTTTCTGTTCTCATGTTTTATTCTTATGTTTGAATACTGTGATAGTGCCACTTCATCCACTTTTCTCTAAAAAAAAAAAGGCATGTAAACTTATGTCTGTTTTCATGTCAAATTGGAGTGCAGTCCAGTTAGTTATTTTATTTCTCCTTTGAATTCGCTTCATATTAAAATGTACGTTGTATTTATCACGTCATGTGTTTCACTATATAAACAATGCGCTGTCTGCATTGTTTGAAACAGTATGCTGTCAGCATATGATTTTACATTTTCTGCTTCTGCTTTGCATTTGTCCCTTTGCCCACTACATGTGTATAGATTATATACCGCGTATGGTGCAAAGAGATAAAAACTGTATGTGTTGCTCGTCTTGGCTTCAGTACCGTATATGTCACTCTTTGTCTACGATACAGTATGTATTGGTTCCCCAGGTACAACGTCAGCTTCAGGCAGCACTTCTGCATGCGGCAGGGTCAAGGTCAAGGTCACGCTCCAGGTCAGGATCAAGGCCAAGGTCACCTCTCCAACTCAGACGAGGAGGGAGGGATAACCAGGCGGAGGGTTCCCCGCAGGACAAGCTCAGAAATAGCCAGTGCCAAGATAGCAGGGAGACCCATACCTGTCAAGGTGAGAAGGAACCGCACATTTCCTAAATCTAAAAGAATTTAACGATTAACAGAAATGTTTTGTAATTTGCTGTCATGTTTTTTTTAATTTCCCAAGAAGATTTCACAATTAAGTGTCAGTGTTAGCAGGGAGAGGACTTATCAGTTAATTTCAGATCAGTTCAGCTCTTTTTAATTGCACAGGGAGAAATAGAACTTGCAACATGGTCCATTACATGGCCAAAAGTATGTGGACAACCAAACATTACACCCATATGATCGTTAAAAATGTCATTCCCAAACCACGGGCATAAAACTGCTGCTATAACAGCCTCAACTCCTCTGGGAAGGCTTTCCACCAGATTTTGAAAATGTTCCTGTTCATCCCAAAGGTGCTGGATGGGGTTGAGGTCGGGGTTCTGTGCAGGCTAGTCAAGTCCTTCCACACCAAAGTGGGAACCTGGCTTTGTGCACGGGAGCGTGAAAAACAGCCCTTGACCAAAAGTACAGAGAAATGTATGGAGAAGGGTGTCCACGTACTTTTGGCCACATAGTGTGAAGTACAAATGCAGTAAAACCACAACAGATACGAACACGTTAACACATTACAGCAGCCACAGTTCGTGACTTAGACAGTGGGCTTGGCATATATTGAGGTGGAAGGCAGTTTATGGATCCATCAGTAGCTTTCAGTCATTCATATTAAGCCTGTCTGCCCCCTACAGGCTGCACGTAGACACTGCAGCTTTTACAAACAGACCACATAAGTAGATTCATTCTCTCACCTTCTCTCTGTGACGCTGCCAACCTGTTTTATGGTCTTTATTTCAATGATGACACTTTTTTCACAATTAAAAATGTTACTTGGTACCGCTTTGATCTGTATTTATGCATGTAATCAAACTGGGAAACAATCCTGTGCTTCCACTGTTAACCACTGAGCCATTTTAAATGCCTTGCTCACGGGTTCCTCTGCCTCTCCTCCCTGCAGTGCCGTTCAGAGTCCAGCCATTCAGACGAGGAGTCGAGTGGAGAGGAGGATGAAGATGACCCCATGTCCCTCTCGCCGGCCTCCTCAGCCTCCTGCCACCAGCCGCCTCCTCCGCTACCGACGGAGAGTTCTGCACCCAGCTGCCTGCCTGCTAGCCCCGCCCAGTGGAGCGTGGAGGAAGTGTCACAGTTTATTTCCTCACTACAAGGTTGGAAGATCTTTACAGTAAAACACTCATACTGACTGCTGTTGTTTTGTGCACCCTGCACGTCATTAGAAACAAACATCTTAAATTCATCCAGCTGTGCATTACTCTCATTTGTATTGCACTGCCCTCATATTCAAGTTGAGTTATTGATGTCTTTTGGTAAACAAGCATTCTAATAACGCTTGCATTAAAGATTGATGAGTGCTCTGCAGAGATGAAAAGATTAGCTGTTATATCGGCTAGTCGATAGTCAGGAAATTAATCTTCAATAATTTTTATAACCGAGTAATCAGTTATGTCATTCTTTTTTAGGTAGAAATGCCTAAAATTCACTAGTTTCTCCTTCTCAAATCTGGGGACTTGCTTTTTTTTGGAATGTTTTGGGGTCAAAACAAGCACTATTTTACTATTTTCTGATGTATTATTGACTAAATGACTAATTATTGAATTGAGAAAATAATCTGCAGATTAATCTATAATGGAAACGATGATTAGCTCTAGTCCTTTGCATTAATTTTTGCAAAACAAATGTAAATTTCTGCTCTTTTCTTGTTTTCTGTATCTTTCCCACTTTTTTGCTCCTCCTTTATTTACATTTCTAACACTGACTTCATTGCTTTTTTCCCATTATGTGCTCCTTCCCCATTTTTCTTTCTCTATTTAAATACCTGTTCCTCCTCTTCGCAGGCTGCGAGGAGCTCGCCTCCCAGTTCCTGTCGCAGGAGATTGACGGACAGGCCCTGCTGCTGCTGAAGGAGGAGCATCTCATGTCCACCATGAACATCAAGCTAGGTCCTGCCCTCAAGATCTGCGCCCACATTAACAATCTGAGAGACTGATGTCAGTGTTTCACTAAAATCCACCGTGTTCAAAGTCAAGCCCTGGGCATTTACCCCAAACTCCTGGTCCGCACCCAGTTCAGATATGGACCTGGTTCCAGAGCAGTCAGAGTCCTGCAGGTGAATGTATGAGGTACAGTTCACTCTCAAAACAAAGCCAAGGCTCTTTAGCCCTAACTAGGGCTGCAGCACTTGAATCTGTTTGTGATCTCTCCATATTTTCAAATGTCGTTCTTGCACAGGAGAGTATTGTTAATTCCTTTCAAATCTGTCATGTCTGTGAGTTGCAAAAACACTACAGATTACCACCCTTATTTTGGTGAAGATACATGTTCCCTAAAATGCTATTTCTGTGCAAAATCAGTACTTGCAGTCAGAAATTTTTACCAAGTTTTGATTTTTAGATGCACAATTTCATTCTTATGCCTGTCTCGTGAGATGCAGAAGGTTTTGAATGTATTTTCACTGCAGAAATCACTCGTGTTGTGTCATCAGGGTTAGGGTCAGGGTTAGTACTTGCACAGGATTCCCGCATTTTACAAGTTATGTACAAATAGGGCTGCCCTTTTCACAGGCTGTGCTCATCTTGTTACAGTTCTTTGTTACAGCTCATAGTTCTGCTAGTTCAACAAAACATTCAGAAGGAAAGAAGATACTGAAGAAGCTTACAGATGAACACACTACTGTTCATTCACTGTATCATATTGTACAGGAAAAGTATTTTTTAAGAAGATTTGCCCACTTCTTTGGTTTCAAAATGTATTCAGGATTCTTTTTTCTAGTCTTTTAGAACAATGTTCTCATGTAGTCAAACACTTGTGGCTTTTTCCTGAAACATGTTTTTCATTTACCTGATTTGAGCCACAGTCAGCACAGTATTAGGACGGAAATGCAGTAAAGAAACATGCTGAATTTAATTAAAATCTACACAAAACGTATGTTTCAGTCAGTTTTTTGGCTGATACATAAGTTTTATTTTCAAGAAGTATTTTGTAAGGAAAGGATGATTTATAACTTTAATGTTATGTATGTAAAAACTGGTACTTTCCAAATTATAATCATTTTGCAAGAATAGGCATCATCAGTTTTAAATGGTGGCACTTTCATTTTGGAAGTGGCCTATTCTATAATTTACAGGGTACAGTTAAAGTACAGGGTACTGGCTGCACAAATGCCAGATCAGAGTCCAAATGAAACCCGAATCCCTCAAAGTTCAGAGAGCATTTCATATTTCAAGTGAGGCAAGAAGTACTGCAAAAATACTGATGTTGCACATAGTTTTCTCACATCGCTACCCTATTTTTACATACAGAGCACATCAACAGTTGATAAGACACTCCTGCAAAAGGCTTTTCCAAAACTGTTTTCACATTAAGAATTTTTCACTCAGTATCTCTTGGAGATCCAGCCTTTTTAAGTTTTTTAACAGAGGACTTATTGTTGAGTCTGCTCTTAAAAAGGACTACAATCTGCTAAATCTGTGACTGCTTTGTTCTGTCCGGCTGTTTCAAGACTGTCACTTTTTTCAAATGGTACAACCAGCTGCTCGTGATCTGTACAAAAGTATGTGTATGAGTGAAGGGGTTTAACGTCATGGGCTTGATTTTGTGAAGTTCCATAAAGTTTCAGATAAATGCTGAAACAGATGAAGAATGAAAGGAGGCGGCAAATGTGATGATAAGCTGTTAATTTGAAGTGTCTTTAAGCTACGTTCATGAACAAAACCAGAAAGCTTGTGAAGAAAAATAGGCTGGTAGCCACACGTGGACCTACGTTTAGGATGGATGAAAAGAAATCATACCTGGATGAGTGAGTGTGTGAATGAGAAAACCTTAAACTATACTGTAATAAGTGTAAAATTTGCCTTTATATTTAAATGCACATTTGTTTGCTGGACTGCCTTGTTTAAGCTTTTTACTGTAGGAGTTTTCTCATGTTCTCTCTCTGTGAACCTTGTGGCCTTTCTCACTAGTCTCTACAATAGGTTTAGATGAGGATTGTCTGTTTTTTAACTGCTTTTCATATCATTCCTTGTTTTATATTAGTGCTTACTTTTTTACAATTGTTATTTCAAGCAATGACATCTGTTGCCTTTCCCAAAAAGCGTGACTGAATAGTAGCTACCTTGATCAAGGAAACATGCTGTCTTCCTCATAGCTTTGCCACATAGCGTGTAACTACCAACAGTATTTACCTTTCTAGCTAGCTATCTTTGGCTTTGTTGTTAGTGACTGTGGCTATTACAGTATTTTCTTTCAAAAAGGATAATAATCTTTGGTAGCTGTGTGTTTATATGTCATAGTCGCCACAGGATTTTGGAGTGTTCAAAATCAGCAGGTCCCTCTGCATATTGTGAAGACCAAAAAAAA
>NTHP01000693.1:119308-176953 GCA_003416845.1 Oplegnathus fasciatus
TGACCTTTTTATGGGCTTATCTGGTTGGTAGCTAATTAACATTAATTTCAGGAGTTTATCAAACTCTGTTTCCAGCTGACTTTTTGGTTTTTCTGCTTGAGTAGTTTGATAATGACAAAATAACTCTTAACTAACTTTAATTCTGTCGTAATGATGTAAAAGGCTGTGGTTAAAGCTTTCAGATCCCAAACAAAAAATCAGCACCCTCATCATTTGATGGTCCATATACATATATATCAGCCACAACATTAAGTACACCTGTACAATCTAATGTGATTTGAATTCTACCTTTACGAAGCTACTAGGTTGCATTATATTGAAAGGTGGTTTTAATATTTCGTTCACCCAATTTACACACATGAGAGGGGTTGAATATTAAAACCACCTGTCAGNGACCTCAATAATAAACAGAAAGTAGAATTATTACCTTTCTGACAGTGTCAACAAAAACTGAAAAATGATAAGCTTCGTAAAAGTAGGATTCATGGCAGAGCTGTTGTATTGGATCACATTAGATTGTACAGGTGTACTTAATGTTGTGGTTGATCGGTGTAGAACAGTGGTTCTCAAACTTTTTGGTGTCAAGGACCCCCAAATTGATACACATCAGGCTGCGGACCCGTATTTGTCGTCTCAGGGATCCCCGTCTGAGAAGATTTAATTATTCCATAACTGTCTATACTGTAGACTGGCAGATTAACAGTGAAAAGTGTGAAACCTATGATCAGAATAGTCATTCTTATACATTTTCTCATTGGGCTAACTTTCAGTCAGTGAAATAACAGTGAAATTAAAATATTCAGCATTTTTTTGGGGACCCCCTGGAACCCCCTCAAGGACCCCTGGAGGTCCCTGGACCCCAGTTTGAGAACCGCTGGTGTCGAACACATGAAAATGAAGGAGCCCTAGTTTTGTAGTGCACTATTATGGTCCCTTCACACTGCTGTGACCTCTGCTGTTTGCCTCTGAGATGCTTTGTAACAAAAGTGTCTGTATGTACAGTTAAAAAGTGCAGGAAGCGTTTTTTATCTGTTTTCTATCATTATATTAGTCTTTTAGGTGAAAGAAAAAGAAATATTTATATTCCATATATTACTAAACATATAAAGTTTTAAGTGTTCCAACAGTACAAACAAGTATAAAACAAAAAATTGTGTTTCATAAACAAGAATTAATTATAAGGTGCATTTCATTGATAAAGTTCTTTGTCATTGATCCTTCATTCTTGCAGCAGTCCTCAGTCCTTACATGTACTGGCCCAAAGGGAGGCAACAACAGCACCAATATAACCCTGACTGATGGCACTCTCAGCCAATCAGAACACAGCATAGTTGTACGCCTCTCCATATCCCGCCTCCCTCAGGTACCTCTCGATGTTCAGTGGTTCAGGCACTCTGAGAACTGTGCTCCCATTGGCTGATTTCTCTCCCGCCTCAAGTTTTCTAATTAGCTCCGGCATTGAGAGGCGTTGTTGGGGGCTCCAGTGGCAGCAGGACCTGATGATGGCGTACCTACAGACCGGGGAAAAACACGGTATAACACGGCATAAACCCAGTGAAACATATAAAATTATAAGTTATTATCTTTACCTAGTGTAGAAACATAGTTAGGAGGCTAATACATCATTTTAATGATGCGTTTTCATCATGAGTGATGTGCAGTTGTCAGTTGAAACAACTGTTAGCTAACTAACCTTTAATCTTATCTAACGTTAACATTAGCATCTAGCTAGCAAATTGATTTAAAAACGTAGGTTTCTTTGAAAAACTGAGTTAAATTTAGAGCACATTATTAATTTGCGCTGGCTAAAGGAAAACAACAGAAATGAAACAAGCTAAGTTTGACAAAGGTTAAAACATTTAGCCTAAGTTTAGCAAACATTACTAGCCAGCTAGTTTGCTAGCTAACCTTAACCTAAGCCTGCTAGTTACTGATGTTAAGTTATATCCTGGAATGGCCAGCTGTTTTTAAGTTAATAAATATGATCCACTGAGGTCTTTACGAGGAGGAAGGAGGATATTTTGAACATGTCAAGAGCAAAAAATAGAACAATGAAACTGGAAGTATTCATGCCAGCTTGATACTTGATATATTGACTAGTTAGAGCTGCAACGATTAGTCGATTAATCGAGTAGTTGTCAGCTATTAAATCAATCGCCAACTATTTTGATAATCAATTAGTCGTTTTGAGTCTTTTTTTTTTTTTTTTTTAAGAAAAAGTGTCCAAATTCTCTGATTTTCCTCTCTGATGGTAAACTGAATATCTTTGGGTTGTGGACAAAACATTGACATTCGAGGACGTCGTCTTGGGCTTTGGGAAACAGTGATCAACATTTTCCACCATTTTCTGACATTTTATGGACCAAACAACTAATTGATTAATCGAGAAAATGATCCACAGATTATAATAATGAAAACAGTCGATAGATGCAGCCCTAATCTGGACTCAGATTGGTTGGTACTTAACATAACACATAACAGGAAAAAATATATATTTTATCAGCCTGACGCTATATCAGAAAGCGAGGGTGAAAGGTTCCTCCGGTCTCTGCGACTTCAGACAAAAGTTTAATTAATAAATAAATAATTTAATTAGTCCTAACTGCCAAAATGAATTTCAGATGTGAGGCATTATCAATAATGAGAAATCAAAGCAATCTCTTAACGGCATTATGTGAGCCCTGTGATGGCTGAATAGAATGGAAAAAAAACAAACATTTTTGGGGTAAGGAGGTAACACACACTGGGACTAACATTAGTCACATGATTTGAGGCTGATAAAGACCCTTGTACACTGGTGTTTCCAACGTGTAAAGTTGCCGTTCTACAGCATTACAATAACAGTTTTCTACTGTTGGTCTTACAGTGAGTTGGAGCAGGTGGCCGGCCGTTTGAGATGCTTTCCTCTTTGTAGATACTGCAGAAGTTCAGTCGCCATGAGCTGAGCAAACGGTGGGTCACCTGAATACATTGGAGTATTATATATTAGACTGAAGTCCCTTTACTTAATGAATACACACTAAAAAGATTATAAGCTCCTGCACAACGATAATGCCAAAGTCACAGAAGTTTAGTAAATATTCATCTACATTTCTTAAAAAACTGTTATATAGTATGCAGTTTGGCTGTATTGTTAACTCACCCCTGTTGTATGAATTTTAAGAGTGTGTTTAAGTGTCCACCATAGTGGTTCTTAGTGTGCTGTATCTTTCAAAGGGAATTCATAATTATTCTTTTCTGGTAATAGTAATCAAAATTCAGATATTTTACTTATGTAGTGTATAACGTCATGTAGTCCAATTCTATGGTTCAATAAATAAACAACTTCACTTGGAGTTATGTCTCGAAGTTCAGAACACCCACCTAATGTGACCATTTCATAGAGCAGGATACCAAAGGACCATCTGTCAAAAAAGAACATTATATCAATAAAAAGAGATATATATGATTTTGGTTTGGTTTCAGATTAAACTATATACAGTGTGTAGGTGCAAATAGAAATGCATACTTTATATCCCCTGTAATGTGCCAATATCTAAGGTGGAGACAGTTCTGCGTCAAGTACTGAAATGCTGTTGACTTGACATTTGCGTGCATTTTCAAACACACAAATTGGTCATTAATCTAAATTGTGAACCAGGAATGTAAAGTGGCTGATTAAAACACCTTTGAGCCTTCATTACCCAACCTGGTTTATTTTTGGAACATGACGGGATTATTATATGCGTGTTTTTTCCTTTTGATCACATAAAAATCCAGCTGATCTATGTGTATGAAGCAGATTGTAAGCTGTTGATGTGATATAGTTTTGTTAAACACGGTGGTGAAACATGCTATTCGTTACAAACATTAATTCAAATACATCAGTAATTCAACATCCTGAGATTTAACTGGGATAATAATCCTGCTGCAACATCAAGCTCCCTCTTTGATAACTCTGGCTGGGACATTTCAATGACGTGCTTTATATTCAGTCATCTTCATTGCATTATTTAATATTCTTACAGAGCACTTGGACACTCACACATCACTGCTCTGACTGACGGCTCCTCTGCCCAGCACTTCAGGTGCCTGCCACTTCCTCATCTCCATGTCCTCTACTTCCACCGGTGAATCAGCATGTGTTCTCCTGCGGTAGGCTGAGCCCAATCCCCACAGCTTCGCTGTCAGATCTCCACCAACCAGAACGCTGCGAGCTCCCATGTTGCCATGGATGCAGCCCTGACTGTGCAGGTACTCCTAGAAGATGTTCAGATAAAGACGGGGTAATAAGAGGGATGCTTTGGACCTGGCTGTGGAGTAGTAGACAAATTCAGCATTAGAAGGATATCAGAAAAATATGAACATCAACTACATTTAACTTTGACATTTATAATGATTTATACTGTATTCACACTTTTGCAGAATTCAAAACAAATTATATTTCGTTTAATCTGACAGCACAACAACTTAACCTTAATCTTAACCTATAACTGAAACAACGGGAAAACTGAGATATGGACACTTTTGCTTGCCACCAAGTAATAACAAATTAGGTGAGAGAGAATGAGGTCTCTCTCCCAAATAATTCCCACAAATACAGTATTTTGGTCCATGAAGCAGTGAGAGAGACTGACAGACAGATAGAAGGACGGACAGACAGTCTAACCAACCAGAGCAGAGGCCACTTGTCCTGCCATGGTGAAGATCCTCTTCTCTGTCATGTCACATGAAGACTCTAAACCGGAGTTATCCTTCAGTGAGAGAGGAGGAGAAAGAAGAAAAGGGAAAACGTGTAAGTGTTTTTGTCGGTCTCCCTGTGGTCGTATAGTAGCCTTTTGAGTCAGACTACTGGACCTGTCTTTTATGTTATGTGATATACCTCTTTCTGTCTGGACCGTATGTGTGTCAGACTAGTATGCCTATGTCTTAGAAGTAGGTGAACCTACTCTACCTGCCACTGTCAAGTAACTATGGATACTGGTGTCTCTCTTTCAATAGAAGGATATATTGCCCTATACTGCCCCACAAAGGCAAAGAGCAGTAATTACTTTAACTACACTATATTTTAGTCACAATATTAACAGTCATTGCCAGGGTTTTAAGTTAATCAAATAATTATCCTACAGTAAGGGGACCGGGACCAGCCAGGAGATCTTGGTTTACTTTAGCATGAAATGCAAACCATGCAGATGTTTCTCTGCAATACATGACCCTAACCATGGCTGGGCTGAATGTCTGTTAATAATTGTCTGATCACCTCTCCTTTTTTTACCCTGCCCATTTAGATGCTCAAAACTGTCCAGCTTGAAATAAGCTGAATCAGTTGCAGGTGGTATTAAATAGTCTTAAATATTGCCTTCTTAAATGACCACATACTCTGCAGTTTGTAATGTAAACCTGTCTCTGAAACTGTGAGTAATCTGTCTTTGTTTTGGTTATTAATAGATTACTGTACCTGTCGACATCTCCAGAGGAACCCCAACAGGTCTCTGTGCTGCAGCTCCTCCACAACCATCATTAGAGGCGGCTGGACTGAAACCACACCCAGCAGCGCAGGTAGGAAGGGGTGTGGCCCCAGTCCTGACACGAAGGAGGCAAAACCCAAAAAGTGCTGCTTCTCGCTGCCGTTTGCTGTTTCTGCGGAGAGGTTAGATAACAATAACTTTTTTTACTTTTATATAACTGGGAAAGTTTCACTGAGAAGGAGTGCCCTCTTTTTCAAGAACACCCTGCTTCACATATACATACTGCACATTGCACTGCATATTTAGTTTTATTTCATAAGGATTTAACCATACATTTTTGATTTGACAAGCCACAAAAAATAAGGCTTCTGTGCCATCAATCATTTATAGTTTTTGAACGTGGAAAGTCACTGTAAAGCTCCTCCATTTGATGTCCTTGAGACTGTTGAAGCTCTGATATGAAGCAAAACCAAGCACATAAAAAAATATAAAACTTTAGTGTCTGTGAACCAGTTATCAGACCATTCCTTGTGTCTCCCAGTTACTGAGAAGAGAGCAAAACAAAACATTTCTCCACACTTCTTCAGGAGACATGTAGTAAGCAGTTGGACCTCTGTGTTTGAGATCTGGCTCTGTACAGCTCACTTTACCTTTCAGCACCCTCAGGACGACATCCCTGTTGTCCATGCGGGCTCTGTAGAGGCTGACTGTGTCATTAGGCTTGATGGAGAAGGACAGTGGCAGGGCAGCCACCTCACTGAAGGTGCCATGATGCCTCTCTGTGGACATCTGTGGCACTGCAGCCAGAGTTGGCCTGACATTCTGCTGCACTTGTTGAACTGACATTGGCAGCTCTTCATGTTCCAGTGGGTTAATCCCTGGGGGTGCTATTGAGAGAGAGAGGTAGACACAGAGCAGAGCAGAATAATAAATCTGTAAAATTGACTTACAATGAAAAATATAACATGAATAAGATGAAAACGAACACAGAGAATTATGCTTGCTCACCATCAATGCCCTGTAGGTGATGTCTGTGGCTGTGCCTTTGTGTGTGTCTGTGCGATGAGCTGTGGTAGTGCTTAGGGGCTGTGGTCCGTGTCCGCTTCCGTTGAGGGCAATACCTCAATAAGCACAGGGCCAGTAAAGTGACCAGGGTGCCCAGGAGGAGCAGCGTAGGGACGATGATCACCGCCTGCTCATGCTCCGTTATTACTGAGAGAGAGGTTCATGTGTAAATGTCAGGTCCAAGAGGAGGCAACACATTTTCAAGACTGTATAGTTCCAGGTTATTTGTGTGCAAGGTGACAAGTCGGTCTGATTAGGAACACCGTCACACAGCAGGAATGTCCTAACCCTGTGTTTATTGTACTTAAGTTGGGATAGTACAGAGATGCTCATCCAGTCCTCCACCCTCTCGTGAATTGTGTGCATTCATTTGTGTCTCAGAGGGATGTACAAATACAAAAATTCCTAATTACACTGTGCGTAAGGTTGTGCAGGTTTGGTTTCAGTGTTCAGCTGGACAGGATAACAGGATGAAAACGTTGGCTGTTAAAAAGGTTGCACCTCTCAAGTGTTGACAGGATGTTCTATCATAACATTACATCATCCTCCATTTACACCAGTGTTGATACGTTGATATATAGCTAGATGA
The DNA here is from genome assembly GCA_003416845.1 of Oplegnathus fasciatus. Classification (NCBI taxonomy): domain Eukaryota; kingdom Metazoa; phylum Chordata; class Actinopteri; order Centrarchiformes; family Oplegnathidae; genus Oplegnathus; species Oplegnathus fasciatus. The sequence continues at coordinate 126,410 of NTHP01000693.1, forward strand.
CACTGTAATTTGGCAAAGCATGTCAGTATTTGAATGCAGCTATCAATACGCTCACTCTGTATTTTTTTTTTTAAGATCTGTTTATTGTCGATGGTACTAGCCCGGCAGAAAATTAACTTTTAAATCAGATTAATTTAATAATCACTCAGATATGTCAGCAATGAAATGATCAGTTCCAAGTCAAAAACTGGAGGAACTGCAGGAGTTCACAGTCTATTCAGTTATTGCCTAATCATATATTTGGACACACAGATCCTGTTATATTATTTCTGTATTGTTGTCTTTATTTCTGTACTTTTTGTCACCATTATGAGTCTGCATTACTTGAAGGCGTGCGGACAGCATTTATCACAATTGCTTGTCATTGTCATTATTGTGCTGCTCACTGCCTCTGCCTTACTTGGCTGATAATGAAGCAACTTTTGACCTGCTGCATTGTTGCTGTGTTGTTAACATAACACAATTAGGCCATAATTAGACATTAAGACTGGCCCTGACACGTTAGGATGAGTCATGCATTGACCTTTAGAGAATAAGAGATTCAGACAGCGCTGATTCTTTAATACAAGCATTTCCTGGTTGAGCCAATGAACCACTTTTTTGATAGCTGTGCCTGACAGTTTCCACATAACTGAAATGTTTTACCCATTATTAGATTATGTTCACTTTAACTCCTTCACTGAGTCATTTTGTATTTATTCTTTTTATTGCTTTCATTTATTTATGTCTTTCATTTTATCATTCATAATTATGTCTGTCCTCCATATTGACCCTTCACTGACAAACATACTCTGGGTTGACCAACACACCCTTACATAACCTTCCTACAATCCATCATCTTACACACCTCCTGTTGTTGAAATCCTGATGTGATTCCAGTGTTGTTAGAAAGAAGAAGCTAGAATGTAAAGCCACTGGTCTGTGTACATATGATGTTCTGGTTGTGGCACATTCTAAGGTAGGTGTGTTGAGGGATTTACAGAATGGCGTAAATCATTTCTTGTCATTCTCATTAAAGGCTTGAGACTGAGCTTGAACTTTCAACACCTCTCCCCACAAATATACTCAATACTCAGTGCAACATTTTAGGCTGTTTACACCCAATTTCACCTAAAACATCTAGCATTACCATCCTATTCTATGCATAGTTGAACAAATATTTATCTTAAACTAACCCCCTGAGGGTTTCTCAGAGACAAACTGAGGGAACTAAGTGTTGATGTGGGGCTTTCACACAGTATCACATTTATATGTGTAGACCATAAAAACAGACACAAACAGCTGGAATAAAATCACTTATAGATACATTTTTCTGATGTGCAAATAGTGTAACAATAATTTTAACAACCTATAACTGTTCTATAATCACAATTTAGAGTGATTATGACTAAAGATTTGTACATTTTTGTAGGCGCTTGTGTCATTTTTCATGTATGTCATGTATACTTTGTTAAATTGACAAAATGGTAAGTCAGACTTATAGCTGAGTTTGTGCGTAAAAAAACATGCATGTGGGGTAAGAAAAGTTTAAAAGGTGCTAAACAAAGACAAGAATGAATTTATCGAAAGAACCAAAATCAACCTGGACTATTAAATATCATCAATAACTAGGCTATTTTAAAACAGCCTCATAATTTATGAGACCTTAGTAACACTATCATCAAGTTGTGATGCAGTTGAAAGTACAGATTAATTTAAAAAGTCAGCACTGCAACTACATTAAATGTAACTTGATTTTCATATGACACAGAAGTCATTAGAAGAAACCATTTTACTGTATGGACGATAGGAAAAACATATCTTAAACATTATGGTATGCTCCAGAAAATGTTCAACAATAAAAATATATTTATATTTATAATAAAAATAAATGTGATCTGTAGTAAAACTAAAACCTTTAAAATACTGGTATGGTTGTTGAAAGGCTCATCGAGGTAACATAATTAATTATGTGATCACAAAGACTTCCCAGCAGTATCTGTGAGTCAGCAGTTATTACGCCATCTGATTGTGTAAATACACATTACTTGGAGCTCCAGTAATTCATGTGACATTATCTGGAGGCTGGATGTCGCAACATCACTGTAGACAGCAACGGACAGTTTCGTAGTTAAATAAGTAGAAATATTGATATATTTTATGGTTGTTAAATACCAAGACACTGTCTTTGTACTAGGTTTACAGCCAAAATAAGGTAGCTGCTGGTATTTACTTTAGAGAACTGAAAAATGAGATGAGAGAAAGATAAATAAACAGTCGAAATGCAAAAGCCAGAAAATGATAGAAAATGTCAAGAATGAGAAGAAGATAATAGATATTAAAAAGAATGAGGAAAAAGATTAAAAGGTCTTCCTGTTGGTTATTTTTTTAATTCACCAGCTAATGTATAAGATTAGGAAAGGAACTTGGCAGCGGAGCTGTAAATGTAGAGGTAAAGAAAAGAGGCTTATGTGAGGCCAGTAATAATGGAGGAAGACTGAGAAAAAGGGAACAGAGAAAGGAGGGAATCCGTAATAGTGAAAGAGTAATGGGCCAAAGAATAAGGAAAAGTGGAGGATAGAGACAGTAGAGGAGCAACAGAGACTATGAAAAGAGAGACAGAAGTGGCAAAATGTGTAGCATATAATATACTGGTGAGGTATTAGCTTGAGCCAGTATTTTCCCATTAATTTTCCCCACAGCCGTTGTCCGGGTGGATCAAATATGAGCTGCCAAATACTGAAGTATGGGCATGTTTCAGGTTTGAAGAGAAATCAGAGAACAGTTGCAGAGGAGAGGAGGAATCTGAAGAGGGGAAGAGACGTAAAGGAAAAGGGAGATGGGTTGAGGAGGAAAGATAGGAAGGAAGAAGGTGTAGGAGATGATGATGATGATGAGAAAGAGACAGATGAAGAGTGGCAGTTGTGTCCTTACTGCAGAGGGTGTCGTCCGGTGCACACAGATTATCAGCCGTGGAGTTGGATGACATGCTGGAGAGGAAGAGAGGAACACAGATCAACATTACTATCAGCAGGAGGAGGAGATCAACATTACCTCAGCTCAGCAGCCACCCTAAATCCCCTAAGCTTAGATAGCGTGATGCCGCATCTGCCTCTCTAATAACTCTATATACAGTAGTAGCTGGTTCAGAGTTTAACTGTGCTTTAAGAGTCATCATTAAAGTTCAGTAAACAGCAGAGCACACACCCAGAAAGATGTCGACTATTAGTGATCAACTTTTGGAACAATTTAGATGTCAATATTTACTGTGGCCTTTTTTATACTTGCATAACAAATATAAACTGTGACCTTTTTATCTTGCACGGCAAATATAAAACGGAGTGCTCGATGACTTGTTTTCTGTGTATGGTTACCCAGCTATCAGTTACATAGATAATAGAGGAGCAGAGATCAGTGTTACCATCGCTCAGCGGTGACCCAAAATCCATAAAAGCCTTGAAAGGATATTCTGGCATTCAGCAGCCCATTAAACTTCTCAAATCACACAGATGATATACCAGACATTTAATCTTAACATTTCCCTCGAACTGTTACGTTCTTTATTTCAAAGGTCTCACAACAGTGGTGTTATTTTTACCGTATGGTATAATGCCATTTTGGTTAAATCACCCCTTCTATATAAGTTTATCAGTAAAATGTTTTTGTTGTGAGCTTCACAGAGAATCTAGGATCCCCTCCTCATTGTTTGTCTTAATTTGAAAAAGGCAACAATAAGGCATTTGTCAAGTTTCGTCAGGTAAATGGTTACCATAGACATATTCAGGTGTAAGTCCCCATCTAACAGGCATACAAGCTGTGCTGTATTCTCTCTGCTTTTCCTTGTTAATAATGTGAATAACCCAAGCGTACCTATCAGTGTTACCATGGAGTAATTTTGCTATTGCACGTACAGTTGGTGGTGATGTAACTGAAAGGCTCTTGAAATTGTTTTTATAGTGGCTGATGTGGTTGGGTTTTAGAAACTTCTCTATGCAGGTAAACCCCTGAAACTGTTATGTATATTTTAACCTCACTAATCCTTATATAAGCAGTTTTCAAACGACTGCTTGACTAACAATATATCAAAGGAAGAGAGTAAATGTGAAGCAGAACACAATAATACTTAGGGAAGTGAAATACATTAAAACATAACTGATGGAGAACTTGGATGTTACAGGGGAAGTGAGAATGTGTAGTGAATGGAAATGTTTCTGTGTCTGTGCTTGTATGCAAATTTCCCCTGAGCACATTTGATCCTTGATATTTTAACTTGTTCCCAGGTCTTTTTGAACAAGCATATTTTACACGACGAGTAGATCGCATATTCAAATCAGGAGGTTAAAAGGAAGGACAACCATTTAGGATTGAGAGATATACTCGGCACGTAGACTGTTGTCCTCCTGGCCATCTAATATGTTTAACAAATATAGCCAAGAGTGAGGTTTTTCTGTCAGACTGGTAGAATCAAAACATTGCTTGCCTGAGATTCAGGTGTTCACAACAGTATTTGTTTGCTACAGGAAGCCTCCTCCCTAACGTTTTGTAGGTTCTACCAAAATCAGCTGTCACTCACTATTGTCTTAGTTCTCGCATAGTCCTAATACACAGATGATGAAGAAACAGAAATTAGGTCAACTGCTGTTATAAATGTATAAATGTTATCAACCTGGGCAAATATCAATGTGCTCTGTAACATTAAGTAAGAAAATAAAAATTGTCTAACCACAGATGAGAGAGACAGACATACAGACAGCCTCCTCACTAAAATCAGTTTGCTCTCTTTTGGTTGTAATATAAATTTTAGACTACTATAGACTCTGTAAGATTTGTAATCGAGCTGATTACAACAATAAATACACAGCTTTGTTGAATATTGAATTCTGATTGGCCATTACATACGTTTTGAGCCTGTTATTTCTAAATAACACACATCGTTTCAGATTTAATCATTACTGCACAGTTACGATGTCAAATTGACGATTTCTGATGTTTTTATTTGGCGGTGACTTCTTAAAATAATGTGTTACTTGATCACTGCAGACTGTCCTAGTGAACTATTAAATACTAAATAACTTAGTTATTTAGCTTCTATTGAAATCTCTTTTAATTAGGTTTATGTGTCAATGAAATACATCAAAGCCCTTAATGTACATGAGTTCCTTACTTGACTATTTTCTGTGTGGTGAAAAGGATTTATTGAAAATTTGTCTTTCAGTATGTGCTTATATGTTTCAGTCAGATAATGCTTAAGAAATTGCTCTCATGCCTACCTTGTCCTTTTCTGTCATCTGAAGACTGTTTCACCAAACGCAGTTAAACGCATGTAATGTACACCACATGCCGTTGTGGTGATGTTATAGTGTTAGCATCAGAGTGAAAACAGTACATTAACAGTACACTACAGGTACAGAATGTGTTTGTGACTTAATGTTTCATGTGGTAATAATGCAGCGCCACCCTCACCTCTGAGCATGGAAAAGTCTCATTGTAGTTTACTCTCGGTGTGACACATACACACACCCTAATACACTGGTATGCATTAAGCATTTTTTAAGACAAAACACACGCAGACACTGACAGTGTCTTTTGCCCTTTAGAAAGGATGGATGTCACTGAACCAGTTTGTCTGCATTGTCCTCTCACATTGACATGCACCAATACCTCTGCTGCATCAACACACACCAGCATGCACAACAAAAGACTGGGCCATCTCACACACACATACACACACAAACACACACATACCACGAGAACAGAAACTAAAATATGCTGTTAAAGACACACAGACGTGTGTAAATGCACACACAAACAAGTCTGTCAAAACACACAGCAGTTGCATTACATGTGTAAGGGCTCACATATCACTTACGATAATACCAACAATTTTAAAGTTATAAACATTGACTGTTGTATATTTGTATATTTTATATATATTGTATATTTGATATGTGAACAGGAGCCTCAAATTTGAAAAAACACATGTTGTGATGGAAAATTTCAGTAGGAACCTGCTGCAAATCACACCATAAATGAGGGATTTGGCAGCAAATGAGTTTCAGTCACACATTCGCAGTGTTTAAGTTGTCTCAACATCTTACCTGGCCAACTCTCTGAGACTGTTCAGGTGTCAAACTCTGTGTGCTCCACGTATCCAAAATATACAGTTTGCTGTCCCTCTGAGCCACATAAGTGTAGAATTATTGACAAATTCAAGTCCACCTTCTTAGTTTTCATGTTTTCGTAGTCGGTCTGCAGTAACCACAGGCAGACACATTTCCATTGAAGATACTGGTGATGTTAGATTCTGTTTCTATTTTACTGTCACCAGCACGGTGTGTTTTCTCACTCGTGTCTTTCCTCTCTCTCTCTCTCTCTCTGTCTCTCTCTCGCTCTCTCTCTGTCTCTCTCTGTCTCTCTATGTCTCTCTCTCTCTCAGGTTGGCCACACCCACCCCTACAGCACTTTTTCCGTGTCACTCCGTGGCACACACCTTGCCGCCAGTATTGTATTTGCCATGTGCCTGTATTTGTGTGTCACTGTTCATGTGTTTTTGTGTGTGCGGAGTTTCCAGACAGCTGGCTGTATTTGTCAGCTTGACAGACTTGGGGTAACTAGGTGGAGGGGCAACATATTTTTCTTTTTGTCACACGTGATGCATTTAACGTTGTATCTAGTAGCGGTCGAGGTGCAATTTCAAAACCGAAGAACTTCCATCCAAGCAAATGAATGCACTGTAATGTATAGTATAGAACTGACTGAAACAGCTCAAGAATTGAAACAGGTGTGTTCTTGTGTTTGCTGTCCCCCAGGACAATTTAGAAAGAGAAACAAAGGGGAAAATTAGAGCTGGGCAATATGGCGTATGGATAATATCTCGATTTATTTAGGTTATGCCTAGGGCTGAGTATTGTTCAAAAATTTTCTATATCAGTACCAGTACCGATATCTTGACTTCGATACTGGCTCGCGAACGATTTTATAAAATCCATTGTAACAAAAAAAAAATTACATTACTCATTACAATACAAATCTTTAGTTTTATTTTTCAGTTTCTTGGCATTTTGTACACACTCAAAGCAGTTTCATAACATAAAAAATATATTATAAAAACTTATTTACTACAACTTGAAGTTGTCTGTATAATCTAACGTTACATGGGTCCCAGTTTAAGCCACCGCACCTGTTACAGTAACGCTAATTTTAGTAAACAAATGAACCATGTACAAGTTAGCTAGTCAGTAATATGAGGGGGAATCCGGTGGTGGAGAGTTTGATGGAGGCTCTGTAATGTTTCAGAGGTGTAGTGCTATTTGTTTTAAGTACCGGAGCGCACCTATGACGGTTAAGTTGTTGCTCGTTTCGAATGTTATGTAACCACTGTTCCTACAGTGGCAAGTTTACAGTATTTACTCCTCAGGTATCGAAATTTGGTACCGAATGACAAAGCATTTTTTGATACTCGTTAGTATCGAAGCAATTAGGTCGGTGCCATAAAAGTATTGAAGTTCGGTACCCAGCCCTAGTTATGCCACAATATATGAAATATGTCTCAATATTTTCACATTTTCTCTGAAATAACATACCTTAAATTCTCAAATAGTGGCCGAGGCCTTTTATTTAGCTCACCTGCAGAGGCCAGAGGGTACCAGGCCCTTTATTTGAAGCAGGCTTATATTAGAGACAGGTCTTTATTTCTTATTCCCTCTGATAAGTACATTTTATTATGTTTTAGTATGAAGCCTCCTTGTTTTCTGGTCTCTCCCGTTTTGCCATGTTAAATTTCTGTTCCTTCACTATGCTGTTAATGCAAACTCAACACTTAATGTATCTGTTTCAAATTCAAAGCCCTGTAGTGTTTAAGTGGACAGAATCCCTTCATTTCCTTACAAGCCTTTTATTGTGAAACTTTTGCAGGGCTTTTTGGAAAATTCAGTGACTCTCACTATTCCCGTATGGTACTTAAAATGTAACTGCTGCCATCTTGTGGCACTTGTACGTTACCATTTTATATAGTTAAATGCATTCTTTGCTCTGCAGTGGGTGCTGTTTTATGTGATGGAAGAGATTTGTGGTACCGCTGCCTTTTAGTAGCAGTCGCTTTGTGGCATTTTTTGCCAAGGATAGTAGTGTGTGTTTCACATCTGCCCTCCTGAAACCGCACCACCTCCATATGATCGACCCGCTGTTATTTTTTTCCGGAATTAATTCTCCTGTTGGCACCTCTGTTTCACGATCTTTCTCCATTTTGGACTGACGTTAACTGAGTCAGAACAACGATGGACGTGGTTAATTAGTTTGGGGTGTCTGTGACTGAGTGTGGGAGAGCGAGTCTCCAGCATGTATACGCCGCCTGCTTTTAATGCAAAAAACCCCTACTAAAATGTGCAACAAATAACTCGATATGACAATATGATCATTAATTGATATTCAAATATGTGATATATTCAATATGTCGCTCAGCCCTAGGAAAAATGTTGAGATATTATTAGACTTGTCTGCTTGCTCTTTTCGTGTTTTCCCAATGTGGATAAATTGATACGTTTTCACACAGTGTCTAAAATATGAGGCCTAGAGTTTGAAGTTTACGCGCATCTACTTTAATCAAACAATTAAAGTATATTAAAAGTTGCCTCTGTGATCATAGGCTTTACCTCATTTCTTTCCTTCAGACACTCTTTGTAATTCACTCAAGTAAGACTCAAGGAATTGATTGTAATTGCTAAATATACTAGTTGCTAAATCAAACAGAGCACAAATAGATAATTAAATTATGTCTTTGGCTCAAAGAGTTTTTTTGAAAAGTTAATGTCTCCAAATAAAAATTATAAAGTAGATAAATGAGTACTGAAGCTACTATTGTATCGAAACGTTGCAACAGTGTTCAGTGGTTTATTTATCGTCTTCGTGCTGGCAAGATATTAAAGAAACAATCTCCAGTGCACTTATCACTTTTATTTGAGCTGAAAGGTGTGACACTGGCTCTTGTGTGTGTGTGTGTGTGTGTGTGTGTGTGTGTGTGTGGTCAGTACTGGTGTTGAATAATCATGACTTCTCACCTGCTGGGTCACCTCCACCCTCTTCCCTTTAAAGAAGTCAAACTGGTGTGCTAACACACCCACACACACTGATAGCACTTTGGTCAGGTTTCACCATAGCCACCGTATTGATCCTTATCCATATAGAACTAACATGTTTTCTCCATTAATGGACTTACTGTTTCGTGTATTTACAACTTTTGTGTGACTTGACTTTTGGTTACCTGTATAAACCATCCTAGAAAGGCCACAGATTTAATGTTGACTGCAGCAGCAGCAGTGTTTGTTTGTTTGTTAGCAATCTGTCCCATTATTTTTTCCTTTAGGAAGACATTAAAATGATGTGGTTTCTCTGGTTTGAAACTAAATCAGTCTAGATCCTGTCACTGTATCGTTATGTAAACTCCTTCTGTTTCTGGTTTCAGCCTCCAAAGGACTGTCACAGCAAAACAGAAACACATGCAGTATGTGACAAATCCTAACTTTCCTATGGCGTACCAAATCATGTAAAATATTTGTTTGGGTGACCTTTTTGAGAGATTTGGTGCACAATGTTTGGGTGTGATTTTGTGTTCTTTTTCAGTTGAAAACTTTTTTGCCTTTAGTGTTTTTAATGTTGTAGTGTTTTGTATTTTTTATCCATGTTGGTTGTTGTTTGGTATTTGAGAAAGAACAATTGCTATTGTTCAAGTTTCAGAGATTTCACAAGCAACCCTTCTGTTGTTTGCTTGACTATTTCTTTTTGTGTGAATGTAATCACTTTGTGATTCTTGTGTGCTTCCTGAGTCAACAGTCTTTACCACTCGAGTTTACTTCACTCTTTACTTCACTCTTGCTGTTTGATGGAATCTAATTTGTCCACCTTCAGTCTCATGGTGATATTAAGCTTAAAGGCAGTGTTGATGCATGTTTTGCCCTGACAACTAATGTGAACTGAAAGTACTTCTGTTTAGTGTCTGTAGACAGACAATCACTTAGGATGTTTTAAGGACATCTTCATTTAAAGCAGCATACAAACACATCCAGTAATACAGTACCATCTTTTCACACACCAGGAGTAATTCCTAAAACCAGTAATCTTGAACACTGAAAAACATTGGGTGATGTAATAAGAACACAGTAGGGAAGCGAACACACTTGGCACTCTATTGGATCAGCAGGTGTACATTGTTACACCTTTTCCTATATTGGGAATCGAACCCCAGCCGCCCGGGTGAAAACCGGGCGATATGGGACTACGGAAAATTCATTAACAGCTAGGAAGCAAGTGCATGTTTAAACTATAAACTATGAACCAACAACACACAGAGAAATATCATCTTTTTCCATAATGGGAATAGAAGCCGGGCCGCCTGGATGAAAACTAGGAATCCTAACAAACAACAAGGAAAATTAGGGACTGAACTTTTAGTAGAAACACCTACTCTGTATACTTAATGAGAGTGTACTTGTACTTTCTGACAGGGACACTGTGTTAACTCTGTACTCTGCCATTTGTTTCCTCTGATAAGCACAAAGTCGCCAGTCTTTTCACCTGCCAGCAGGAGCTTCACTGAAATGGAATAACATACACAGAGGTTTACCTCTCAAGCCCCACCCATTTCCACACAGGTGCTCCGACCAGCCAGTAGAAGTTGCTAGTGCACCAACAAAGAAATTATACCCCACTGGCTCCCCACATGCAAACAGTGTAGTTGTCTTTGATGGAGCTCCTGGACAAGCCAGAAGCTGTGCTGCCGTTGATTGACCCAGGTCTTTGCAGTGGTGGGCGATTGTTTCTCCCCCTCCGGCACCCGGGCGCCCCATGTCTCTTTAGATGTTGAGCAATAAGTATGTGGTGCAGTACTTTGAATCACGTTGAGATTCATGGCATTTAGTCTTTCTTGTTCACTGCTGACTTAACTTCACAGGGGTGGGCAGTGAGTTTGGGGCATAGGGCGGGGGTAACCCCAGCTGGAGCCAGTTTACACCATGTCAGAATATGTGAGAGAGAGAGAGAGTAAGTGTGTGTTTGTGTGGGGATCCATGCATGTGTATGTCTATCCCTGTGTGGCAATGTACTCTGTGTGTGTGTGTGTGTGTGTGTGTGTGTGAGAGAGAGAGTGTCCTGGCTGGGCGTCCAGCACGGTCCTGGTAATGCTGAGACAGACGGTGAGCGGGTGGGTTTATTTTTGGGTCAGTGACAGTGTGTCAATGGCCGCAGATGCGTCGGAAAGGAAGGCTCTGAGATACAAGCAAACCCTGGTCAGTATCCCTCTCTCGTTCCTCTTATTCTGTCTCTTTCAGTTGCTCCTTCTGTCTTTCTATGTCCATCTGTCTGTCTTTATTTCAGCTTGTCTCTGTCACGTTTATTTCTCTGTTGTGTGTCTGCTCTTTCTTTCCCTGAATCACTCATGTCATTCTTGCATGACGCACCTGTATTGGCAGTGCAAACTACATGTGCATGGATGGAGCCTGTGTAACTTATTGTGTGTGTGCCTGTGAATGAGCCACATACTTTGTGTATGTGTGTGTGTGAGTTCTAGACATGGTGAAGACCAATTAGCTGATGTATAACAACAGGGTCACGCACATGGTCACGCAACAGGTGCTTAGACACCGTGCACCTCCTTCACCCCTGATCTTGGCATGCACATGTACACGTGCACACACACACACACGCACGCACATACACACTTTTTCGCTGTCTTGCCGTCTTGTTTCCTTTCCCTGCCGGCCACCTGTTTGCTACCCTTTCTGTGCCTCGTTTCTTAAGCCGTGGTTTGTTCTTAACGCATGCAGGAAAGACTTCAGTGATATGTGTAACGTGTTTGTGTGTGTGAAAGTGAATGTACAGTATAGTATGTGTCCTTGCATGTACATCTGTGTCCATCTACAGAAAGTGTACATTGTTTGTCCATGTGTGTTCCACAGAGGGGAAACCCGATCATGCATTTGCAGTGGCGCTAATCTTCACCATTCATGTAGCTACATGTATGTTTTGGGAGCAGGTGGTGCGAAGGGTGTCTCAGAACATCTGGAGGATTTTCGTCATGGCTTAGGGATGTTCTGTTATAGGACCCTGAATGTTCTCAGAGTTGTTTTGAGATGTACATGGAGAGACCAGAAAAATAGAAACACTTGTGATACAATGTGCAATGTGATACAATAGCCCTGAAATAATTACCTGTGAGTACACAGTTTACATTAAGCACAGAATATACTTCCACTAACAGAAATCGAGGAGAAAAGTGAAAGAAAATGCATTTATGTACATGAGATTTTGTTCAGTTTTTTGTTTAATCCCAGATAAATACTAATTCTGTCTCTTTGTTTTGTTTTCCATATTCTGAATCTTTGAGGAGGAGGGAAGCCAGGGGGCTTATACAAAGTATACAGTAATCATCAAAGTGTACAGTAATCATAAACATCAGAATCACAGATTACTTTGGACTCTCAAAACACGTTTGCAATTTTTGATATATGATTGTCTCATCTGTCTCCTCTGAAGCTATATAGCCTAATGTTGTAGCCTTAAAATTTAATAGGCTACTTGAAGCTTCATTGAAGAACAGTTTTGCATTTTAGCAATCTGGCAAAGTTCATTTTAGAAATACAGAAACAATGTTTAAACCCTGAAACAGCCTGAAATAAAGATGTATTCCACTCTAAAAATCCTTGAAGATGAATCCATACAGCTTCAGAGCCTCTGCAGTGTTGATTGGCTGGTATGTGAGGGCTGGTGATCATGGTGACCTATAGAATTTAATGGTTGTTGAAACCTTATGCCTATGGGTAGTCCAGGAAGTGCAAAGTCATCTAACCTGTGTATGTGTGTGAGTGCATTTTTGGAGGCTATGCAGGCTGAGGTAACCCTCGTGTTTACACTGTCACTCATGGGAGCAGGGCTACAAACATGAGTGTCTTGTCACTTTGTAATCGTTTCATAGTTAATTGTCTCCTGAACATACTGTGATTTGGCCCATGGACAGGGCAAAATTTTCAACATAAAAAAACAACAACACAATAAATAAGTAAAATACATAATAATAATAATAATCATCACTCCACCTACTGCAATCTACAAAGACAGGGCACGTTGCCTGGGAGTTGGCAGCCATGTAGAGAATGTATGGAGTTAAACCCTTCTCTATTTTAGAAGACCTTCATATGCATTAGGTTTGACTTCAAATGACAGCTTATAACGGCATGCAGTCACATTCAGCTGTACGCATGTAGCTCTGTACGGAGGCATGTGGGCAGAGGACTGACAAATGACGTTCAATGAAGTTCACTCTCACAATGCGGTATAATCCAGTTTGGAAAAAAACATCATCACCATAACGACATCATCAGTATCTCTGAAAGTAGAGGGGATCCAGCTGGTACAAGACATTTCGTTGACATTTTGTCAATATAATATATCAGTAGCCGGGTTTCCATCCAAATGTAGCACAAATTCTAATCGAATGTCCGCGAAAACAGCAAAAGAAAATACGAATTAAGATGTGTTTCCAAAGACAAGGTTGTTTATGCTGAATAATGTCTCCAAACATGGTGCAGCATACCAGAATTAATTTAAGGCTGATTGTTATTTTTAGTATGTTAATGACTGTCAGTAATTGTGTTTCTTGGTCCAATCAGCCTTGACCTTCACGGTGGCAGCTAATACTGTTATCATTGGTGTAAGACTCATTCCACCTCTGAATATGTATATCTCAGTGTCTGTATCTGTGTGTGTGGGGGGGGGATTTAAATTTGACAGTGAGGACATTTTTGGTGTATGGTGGAAGGTGCTTGTAATAACGATAATTACCTTGCATGCCCATGTCATGATTTATATATTGATTACTGATGTGGGTATTTGGCAGTCATGTTTTTGTCTGTGTTTGTCTTTTGTGTTTGTGTTTGTTTGTTTTTCTGTGGAGAGTATGTTTTCAAGGACTGAGTAAAGGATACATTTTTATTTATTATAATTTTTTATTAGAGTTTTATTTTTATTTGAGTAACCAGGTCATTTATAGTTTATCCAATAGAAAATGTGATGACATCACCACAACAAAGACCATCCCTGCTTATCGTTTGACTAGGACTGGGTGTCAAACCTCCAATACGCTCCAATACCACCAAAATGTATCAGTAGGACTGAATAATGCTTAAACTGTCAAGTACACAGACAGCTGGCATTGAATGAACAGATGCATTATCTTGTTTACTTTTATCAGAGAGTAATTTGTTCAGTTTTAGGTTATTTATATACAGTATATATTTGTTTTGGTAGACATGTTTATATTTCTAAGTAGCATAGTATATTACTGAAAAATGCTTTATGTTGGTGCAAAAACTTTATTGTATTGTCACAAGTATCAAAAACGTCAAATGTTACCCAGCCCTAGTTAAGACTGCTTTAAGTTAAGTGTCCATAAGCAAGGCACTGAATCCTCTTGCACAGTAACTGACCCTCCCCTGGGTATAATGTATTTCTGAGCTGTGTAATATGTAAATAATGAACTATAACTGTAAATTGGCAGATGCACTCAGCTGGAATATTATATATATAACTGAGCTGTTTGGAGTTGTTTTATCAGTTTATACTTCCTTTCTAAAAGTCCTTGAGGTACTAAAAGACAACTGGAAGGACACAGAGAGAGAGACATGGGAGAAACGGCAGAATATGATGAGGCATTGAAAGGTACACTGATGGTGAGAGAGAAGTGTGGGAAGTGTAATGAGGAATATTGGATCACACCGGCACTAAATTTAGCTCAGAGTAGTGTTTCACCGGCTGAGAGAGAGAGGGGGAAAGAAAGGAAGGAGAGTACGAGGCAACGAAGGAGGGAAGTAAAGGAGTACAAGTGATTACTGCAGAGTAGAGTTTCACTGGTCAAGAGGGAAAACAGGAAGGAGAGGTTGAAAGAGGTAAAGGAGGGAGAGTGTGGGAAGGATGGATTTCTGACAACATACTCTGTGGTGACCATGTTGGAGGTCCTCCTGTCCTGGGCTGCATAGTAGCGAACAGCTGATTGCATTTCCAAACATACAACTTGGGTGTCTCAACCAAAGCAAATAGAGATATTCAATTGATGTGGTTTTTGAGAAATGAATATGTCGCCACTTTCATCATAGTGGCTAGTTAGCAATAGTATCTGGTCAACAACAGTCCAATGTCCAACACTTTGTTGTTATAAACGTATCTCGTTTCACCTTAGTTAATATTTTTATAGATTGTATTTGTGCTTACCACTGAGACACATTTTACATAATTTATTTTGATTAATGTTTATTAAATAACACACAAACAAATATTGTGTAGTCTTGATTATTAAAGTTAATAACAAACAGTCATTGCTTAGGTGTGTGCGTCCCCGGCGCTCCTTGTGTTATGTTGCTTTAAAGTTAGTTGCTTTGCTAATGTAGCCTGTTGGCTACTTAACTAGTTAACAAAGCTGTTTCTGAATATGACAAACCAGACTATATTAACCGAAACTTGCAAGTATCTTTTGGTTTGTTCAGGCATGTAAACAAAGTGTCCTGTTTATTGCAGACTTAGCAAACTATGCAGGTGTTGTTTTCATGGAGTGAAAAACACCACAGATGTGCTGTAGAACATTGGACTATGACGATACATATGGAAATAAGTATTATTATTCATTATATATTCAAAGTATGTGTGACAAAAGGCTGAATATGGACTAGGTTTGAAGAAAAAAAAGTTGCATTTGTGCAAAACTGTATGAAAACAAATCTATTAAATGCAAAAGTCAAAATTAGATGCTGAATTAATCTACACCTAAACCACAATTTTTTTTTTCGTGGTTAAATATTTAGCCATAACTTTTGCACAGTCTGTTCTCCAATGGACTACTGTATGATGGAGTCAGCTCAGAGATTTTGACAGAGCTGCAAAGCATCTAGAGCTGACACTTTTTCCAGTTTGAACGAGTGAGAACTATCATATAAATTGTCATTCGAACGCAACTCATGTAGCTTAATCCTAAACTGCGTCTGACGCTCCCTGCTGGAGCTCAAGACGCAGCCTGCTGAGCTTACACACTGAATTTTGAGTTCAGTTTTGACCATGAGGCTAGTAAATGGAAGAGTTGAGATTATTTTGTCACATATATTTTAAGATCATATCATTACACATCATTTAATATATTTTTTTCCCATCTTTGAGCTGTAGTTCTAATTTCAGGTAAAAAGTGAGTGCCCTAAAATCATCTAATGACAGCAAGAACAGAGTGGGGGCTTGTTTAAGGTTTTGTCTGTATGATTGTGGCTGCCAAGAAAGACAGTTACGTGTAAATGAAACATGTTCTTGAGTCTTAAGAAGAATCGGTGTGGTGTGGTTACTCAAAGTGTGATGTTGACAGTGTGTCATGGATCTGTCTGATATTACATTATGGTAAGGTGATAGTTGTCCCCTTTCCAGTGCATTTGTTGTGTGTGCTTCTCTATGTGTAATGCCCTTGAGCTTTCAGGACATGTCAGGAATAATCTATAACGAGAAAATCCTCTCTTCTTACAATGCATGGCACGTCTTTTTTGAAGGATCTTATGCATTTTATTTTGAAAATAAGCACTTCTTCCAAGTCTTGTGTCTCACCTAAGTATGCTGTTGCTTAGATCAGCAGAACAATATGTTGTGTGTTACATTTACCATTAAACACATGAGCACCGCCTACCAAATCAAGTCATCTGTGGCTTCTATTGTTTGAGTCTGTGTTGTGTGTTGGCATTCAGTTACAGCACATTGTGTATTATGCTGCTCGAGTTTCACTGTGCATTGACTGGCATCTCTGCTCACACCACCTTATGTACATACTGTGTGTGTGTGTGTCTAAATCCACCCATCCATCAATCTGTCTGTCCGTGAACCTGCTAAATTAGAAGCTGTTGAAAGGTTACTGCACGGACGTCCAAAGTGTCAGCACCAGTCACAACTTACCAGCTTGTCAGTTGTATTCCTGGAGTTCTATTGTCTGCTGTTGATGTACCAAGAATATATATGAGCCCTGGTCAAATATGTGTGGTACAGTGCTGGAATATTAGATAGTGCTTCAGTAGTGTAGTGTCAATAAATACCTTCTGATTGATTGTGATTCTGAGTAGTGGAAATGAGGAAATTTACTTAAGGTTCTGCTCTGACAGAAGTATAGCTGGCACATAATTAGAACTTATATATTTTTATTGGCATTTAATATTTAATTTGAAGTCATAACCTTTGACTTTCAGATTTGATCCTTTATGACTGGTGACCTCTGGTGTCCCTACATAGTATTGTTTCATGTTACTGTAGTTGTCAAGAGGACTTTACACCTCATATAATTAGCATGAAATTTCATCATAAAAAGATTGCACCAATTTTCACAGTAAAAAAGTAAAACCAGTATACTGTAGTATATTGCTAATAAGAAAAAACAAACATTTGAGGTAATTATTCCATCGAGCCAAATACTCTATACTTCACAGCTTTCACTCATGTATATATATATATATATATATATGTATATATTTTTCTTTCCGTAACTACCAGTGCATGACTGAAAATGACACTCCATATTAACATCAGTTTCATTAAATGTCTTCCCATGTTTTCCCGAACTACACCAACAAGTCCTGCACAGCAGTTACCAGTAGAAGCACTGGGCCGGTCCCAGGTGTGAATAAACCACAGTTAGAATAAACATGACGCAGAATACTGATCACCCACACTCACACACCACCTGAGCGCCGAGTGCACCTGCATACAGTAATTTGTTTGGAAGAGATAAGAGAAGGGCTGTTTACAAGTTTGTTATGATAGTGAACTACAGAAAGGGGTTAATGCCTTTAATCAGAATGTAGAGGAGAAAAAGAAAGCATGTGCTATCGTGAGGCTTATGTTGGAAGTGTGTGAGATCTTGTGTTTGAAGAGGGAGCATCTCCTACTCAAAGAGATATTTGTGCTAGTGGGAGAGGGAAAGAGACAGAGATGAGAATTAATCTCTTCCCCAGATGTCCCTGGCAATTTTCATGGAGTCTGTCCAGAGGTGATAAATCTAGAGGCAGAGCCCGTGTTTCCGCTTCCATTAGAGCTGTTTGGGTCAACACGTGGTCCGGTCTATTTTTAAAACGGACTCTTCTCTGCTGGGGTGCCAAAAGGAGAGTACTATCACACTCCACATTCTCACTTGCTCAGGAACTACCTGTTTATGTCCAATGAATGAATGTCGGATATTCATATGATTTGTTCTCTTCTGTACTACTTTATTAATGGCTTGGTTTCCTGATTGATTGACAGCTCTATGGGGAATACCAAGAGAACCAAGGAGGCTCCGGCAGACGGGAGGCCACACGCCTGCTGACAGAGAGACAGATCAAGAAACATGGCAACCCTCCACGTAGCCATGGGAGGACACGACATGGACATGGCCGCCATGGTCAAAATGGGTACCACAGTCGACACGGACATCAGCACAGCTATCACAGCAGACAAAGGAACAGGCAGCAGTCCAACATGGAGGCAGAGGCTGCTGATGAGCAAACAGCTGAACCCGACCTTACGTCCTCTATGAAGAAGAAACGCTCCTACTCCAAGTGTAGAGGTGAGCAATTCTGAGGAAACAGAGAAAAATAAGTAAATAGATGCTTTATTACTCCTTCTTTTGTGAGCTTTTATGGTGTTTTGTCAGACTGCATAGCACGGGTGCAGAGATTCCTTGTGACCAGGTTGGGAGAAGACTGGATCTTCCTTGTTCTGCTGGGCATCACAATGGCGCTGGTCAGCTGGACAATGGACTATGCCAGCGCAAAGAGCCTGCAAGGTACAACTACAGAACCCACAATGCATTAAAGTAAAGGTGCAAAATAGATCAGATATTTGCATCTTTCTCTTCTTTCTTTTATGCCTGTTTCATTCCTTATCTTCCGTCTCCCTCTTCTATCATCTGTTTTCTCTCTTGCTCTACTCTTTCGACCCCTTTCTTCTTACTTCCTCCTACACTTCTTGTCATTCATCCATCCTTCCTTTTCAATCCGTCATTCCTTTGCTTTTCCTTTTCTCCCGTTTCTTCCACCTCTCCTATCTCTCTCTTTCACCTTCCCTCTCTCCCTCCTTCAGCCTATAAATGGATTCATGGGGAGCTGAGGGGGAACATCCCCCTGCAGTACCTGGCCTGGGTTTCATATCCCCTGATGTTCATCCTGTTCTCCTCCCTCTTCTGTCACCTGGTCGCTCCTCAAGCTATCGGTCTGTACCCCCTCCTCCTCATGCCTATGTTCTCATGCTTCTCTGTGCTCACCTGCCTTCTGGTGGAATGTCTCAGAATTATTACTACAGGGTTTAATCCAGTGCATATTAGACATCGTACATTTAAAAATTTAGTCTGCAATGTCACATATTTGGATAGTCATCCGTTTATTTGGGTTTGGGTTGGTCATGGAATTTTTGGAAAATTGGGGAACTTAAAGAGGGATATTGTAGACAGCCAAGGTCTTTGGTAACTCTCTCAGGAAGTGAGGGAATCATTTCTGAATTTTACAAAATCTTCATCTCCGCTTATCAGTGAAATCAGATGCTGTAATATTTGATTGGAGTGAAACCCTGCAGAGTCTAAGCCCTCGAGGGTGCATGATTACCTCCCTCAGTTTCACAAGAGTACAAAAGAATGCTCTTCCCATTATCTTGTACCTTTTTCACCTGAGATGATTACTTATAAGCTGTTTTTCTTTAAAGCAAGAATAAATGGTTTGGAAATGACACTTTTTAGTGTAGAAAAAAGACACATCAACAAACCAGGAAGTTGTAGCTTAGAGATTTTAGGTTAGGGAAGTGCTTTAAATTGGATTGTGCATCTGTATCCGCCTTTTTCCAGCATCAACAGGAATTTTCCATAAAATCACGATGCACTACTGTTGGACACGGCAAACGGCCCCTTTCCCTCCTAAACAACCTCTGTTCCACCTTCTGTCTCAGGTTCTGGCATCCCAGAGTTGAAGACCATCCTGAGAGGTGTGGTGCTAAAGGAATATTTAACTCTCAAGGCCTTTATTGCTAAAGTCATTGGTCTGACTGCTGCCCTCGGCAGCGGGATGCCTGTAGGCAAAGAGGTGGGTGAACCGTTTCCACATTTTTACACAGATTAATTAACCAATCTCTCCCTGTACCTTTTTTTTTTTTTTTTTACTGATCATTACTGTGGTGTTCTGTGGTGGGGTTTTTGGTCTTGTACCATAAGTACTTCTTTATAAGATCATTTAATTTAATTTTCCTAATTGTACTCATCTCCTCCACTCAGGGCCCGTTTGTTCACATTGCCAGTATCTGTGCTGCAGTTCTCAGCAGGCTCATGTCCTTCTTTTCAGGAGTTTATCAGGTATGCTGATGTCAGGAAACATTTTCATTTACATTCAACTTTTAAGTGTGATGATAAAAATATACTGCATGAGACATTCCTCATTTATATGTTGTTTTTCTATTGTGTCAATCCTGTTTCCTCTTCCTCCTCTCTGGATCAGTAGAATCCATACTGTTATACAGACATCCTGACAGTGGGCTGTGCTGTTGGGGTGGGCTGCTGCTTTGGCACTCCACTTGGAGGTACACAGCCTTTTGCCTTTCCTGTTCTGCTCTTTCCTTTTGCTGTAAACAAAACAAAATGTTGTTTGCATGTACTTTTAGTGGATTAGTGCATTGTTTTCGGTTCCTGCCTGTTCGATTGCTGATTCTCTTTCCCTCTTTTCTTTCTCCAACAGGTGTGCTCTTCAGTATAGAGGTTACATCCACATACTTTGCTGTGAGAAACTACTGGAGAGGATACTTTGCTGCTACATTTAGTGCCTTCATATTCAGAGTGTTATCCGTGTTCAACAAAGATGCAGGTACAGGTTGGAAAAACAGTCAAGATATTGACAGTCATTGCAAATATTGTATTTGTGTGTGAGATACTGGACAATATTATGTCACTTTCTCTATATCAAACATGCACTAGAGGGCGCCCTTACTTCAATATCCATCACCAAACAAACTGTCACATTTTCAGTGACTCTGACTTAATGTATGTACTGTAGGTACATCATGCATTTTCCACTAGATGGTGTCCTCCTCCACAATGTAGCAGCGGGGTATTTTAGTGCCTGACTCGGGTTACTGAAAGGTCTCATAAGCATATTAAACTGAGTTCTAGACAAACCAAGAAATATCTTTCCTCGTTTCACTGTTCCAACACTTTCCCATGACCTTGCAATACAGGGAAGTTGAACAGGTCCTATAAAAAAACCTAAAACAGCTGCTGCTGTAAAGTAAAGAAAATCACTTGTTTGCTATAAGACTAAATCCTATTTTTGAAATGCTAAAAGGATCACCAGTATGTATCCTGAATGTAGATCACTAAAAACTTATTGTATAAACTCTTTTCTTCCTCTTCCAGTAACCATCACTGCTCTGTTCAGGACAAACTTTCGCATGGATTTTCCTTTTGACCTGCAGGAGCTGCCAGCATTCGCCATCATTGGGTGAGCGACAGGAAACTTTACGCAAATGTAGCATTTGAAACACGGAGAATCAAATTTATTGGTTCACCGTTTACCTCAGGGGAGGAAAGAGAGACAGAGAACACAGGTGACCACCTTCATGTGATGATGCAATTTAACACCAGCCTTGGCCTCTTATCTCATACTGTATATGCTGACGTATACAACGTGAAGATGTGTGTTTTCAGTTTAAAAAGAATTATCCACCATACAGCTATATATGCTTACTGTACAAGTTACATACCACTCCTTGTATGACAGTGGGACCAGTTATTTTATTATAATTTTTAAAGTTTTTTCATAATGATTTAGCTGTTTTTAGAGGATGCAGTTTTTCATGACATACAATATAACATTGAGTGACATTTTCAGTTCTCCCTCATATTTGTTGTTTTTAATGGCACCAAACTTACTTTGTCACTTTGTCCACACCCTGTGATTGACGGTGTATTCCAATGGTGTTACAAATGAATAGATGACTTAACTTGGCTAAAGTGAAGTTTATTTGTCTGTGCAGGATCTCCTGTGGGTTCCTGGGGGCGTTCTTCGTCTATCTCAACAGACAGGTGGTCCTGTTCATGAGACGACCCAACGCCATGACCCGCTTTTTGACCAAATAGTGAGTCTCGGTGTGTCATAAATTGCGATATTTTGAATATTTGCTGCCATTTCTAAAGCTTAAGAATGGCATGGTATGGAATCTTAGCACTTAAAATTAATTAGTTAAACATTTAAAGTTATTATTCATTGTATATACATACAGTATAAATCATCCACTCATACATAATGATGCTAAATCAAAATGGAATATTGCGCTTGAATATGCAGTATATTCCCTACTTTAATTTAAAGTATTGACCTGTTAATCATAGCTTAGGCTCATTTACTGTATTTACTTTATGTAGAAGTATGTACATCTATTCACTACATTTTTGTCCTTGATCCTTGTGCTTTAGGTGTTTTGTTTAGAGAGAATTACTAATTTTTGTTTCATTAACAAAGCCTTTTTTCTGTTTTCCCACCCAGCCGGCTGGTCTTTCCTGCTGTGGTAACGCTGGTCATCGCCACCTTGACCTTCCCACCCGGGTTTGGACAGTTCATGGCAGGAGAGGTCAGAGTTTATGTTTTGTTATTAAGGAGAATCCAGGGCGTGTAAATCAGTTTGTGTGCAATGCTGCAAGAGAGCTGATGAACAAAAAACAGCAGTAAATGCCACCCCACAAAGGGAAACAGTGGTATCTAATTTACACGTTTCAAAACACCACTACACACAGATATTGTACACCTTCAGCAACAAACAACACAGAGCAAAGTTGTGGTGTCCAGTATCCAGTCTACAGGCCCTGATGTATCATAACCACAAAGCTAAATTCAAAGAGCAATTTGAGCACCCACCAACAATCTCTTAGATCTTTTGTCTCTTTGGATTCCTTTGGTTATAAAGCATCATCACAGACCAGTAGACTTGATAAATATAAGCCTGCTGTGTTCCCTTTACTGATGCTACATCACAGGATTTTTGGGTATTGAAGTTCAAATTTTTCAGACTGTGACCTCTCGGTGCCACAGGGAGCCTCCAACGTGAACATTAGCCTTGTGCACCTTTGAGGGACAAACAGCAACAAACTTTGATCTGGCAGTGGTGTTAGTGTGCTAGAGTGAATTCACTAAGTGTGTAACTTCTGCACAGTTTGCCCAAAGCCACATTTTTTTCAGTGTTTGGCAAAGTGGGACAGCAGGTTAGATAAAGTGGGACAGCCGAATGTTTTTAATAATTGGGATTAACATTTAGGATATGAGCTGTAAGCTCTGCTGCTTAAGCGTGAACCAAACAAATATCGATACTTAAACACTCTGAACACCATCAGCGTATTAATGTGCATCTGTGGCCTTACTGTGATTTCAGTGTCCACGTTTCTAAGTGAATGGAAGCTATGCCTTGTTGCCGTCTGTGCTGTGTGTACAAAGGGAGTTTTAAGGTGAAAGCTCAGACAGCCATATATCAACAGCTCACCCACCCAGAGCTAAGAGCTAATCATGTGTTTCACAGACGCTCAGAATAGACCACTTAGTGTGAATCAGGTGTGTGTGTTTTATATGCTGTTGTAAGGGCATGCGTATCCATCTGTGTGCATACAGTATGTCAGTCAGCAACACCTTAACATGTTTTTTTTTGTGCCCTCGGTGCATGTCTTTTACACCCTCATTGTAGAAATGTCTCACTTTAACACAGCAGGGGAGTGAAGTGATATCTCAATTTAAATAATTTCACTTTAGAAAATAAATCAGTATTTGACAGATACCCCCCCCCCTCCTAAAAATGTATATATAGCTTTTAGGGAATGAAATCCTTACAATCCAACTTGATAGCACAGTGCAGAGTGACAGAAGAAGCAGCACAGCGAGAGGAGATTAAATGCTACATGGGTTGTGAACCAGACGTGAACCCACAACTTCAGAAAGGCGCAGGAAAGCCTATTATTACATCCAGCTCCATCAAGGCCAGCAGGCAGCCTTTCACAGAGCGGATCCTCAACATTTCCACTCACACACTGAACGATGAATTTCAGGGCCTCGATTCAACCCTAGCTCAAGTAGGAAGTGCAAAAGGAGAAAAATCGAAATGACGTTGGTGTTGTTTTTCCCCCGCAGTGGCGTTATGCAGATGCGGTAGGCGCTGCGATTTGTGCCTGTGAGCAAATTCAGAGGCATCTATGCAAATATGGAGCAAAATGGTTGAAGTGAATTAGTCATTCATGAGTCATCTAAAGAGAATGAGTCATTGGACAGGCCACCCGTACCCGTCTGCTTCCAGCTTTCTGGATGACTTCCTGCCTGTTTATCCCACTTGACTCTTTTCCTCCCTTCACTTTTTTGTCTCCCCTTTTCTGTCTTTACTCCCTTTTCTTTTCCTTTTCTTTCTCCTTTTTCATCCATTTCCTCTTTGTCTCTTTTCCTCCCTTTGTTAAACTTCACCACCCCTCCACCCATTCTCTCCTTCTCTTGCTCACCTTCCCTCCTTCTTTTTATCCTCCTCTCTTTGGCCTCTTTTCCCCACTTTTCGTTACCCTACATTTCCTCTCACCTCCCCTTCCATCTTCTTCTCTTCCTTCCACTCAATCTCTCTTTCTTTCTCTCTCTCCTTTTTCACCTTCCACCCTTTCACTTCCTCTTTAATCCCTTTCTCTCCCCATCGTTCTTTCTCTTTCCCTTCTCCCCCTTTATTGTCTCCATTTTCCTTTACACAATCTCATCTTTCTCCTCTTCACTTCCTCCATCTTTATTTCTCTTCTAATTCCCTCCCACTTTACCTCCTCTATTCCTTTTCCTCCTCCCTTTCTCTCTTTGCTACTTCTCTCACCATTCTTTTTTCTCCTCCCCTTCCTTTTGCCCTCTCTGTTCATCCATCTTCAATTTCTTCCACTCTCTCCTCCACCCTCTTTCCCTCTTTGGCCTCCCCACTCCCTGCCTTCTTCCCTCCTTACCTCTGCTTTTCCTTCCTTTCCACCCCTCTCCTCCCCCCCTCCAGCTGATGCCCAGGGAGTGCATCAACTCTCTGTTTGACAACTTTACGTGGACAAAGATTTCGGGATCTCCTCTTCCCATCGGTCTGGGCCGCTCCGCTGCCTGGCTGCACCCTGATGTCAGTGTCTTCCTCATCTTGTTGCTCTTCTTCCTCATGAAGGTCTGTGGCTGCTGGGAAATGTATGTGTTTAAGTGTTTGCTGTGTATAGGTGTGTATAGGTGTTTGTGTGCAGGTCAAGTTTGTGTGGGTTTGTGTTGTGTGTGTGTGGCTGGCTCCACCTGACGTCAGCATTTTCGTCATCATCCTCTTCTTCATTAGTGACATTTGTTGCAGGTCACTCATGTAGTGTGTTGGTGACGGGGACATCTGTGTGTATGTGTGTGTGTGTGTGTGTGTGTGTGTGTCTTTGTCTTCCTCCTTTTCTTCCTGTCCAAGGTCAACAGTGCTGGCAAGCTGCCAGCAGTTCTAGCATTCTTATGTTTTCTTGAAAGCTGCTGCAAACACACACAAACACACACACACGCATCTACAAACCCTGGAGACTTACAATTCTTGCAATCTCAGTTGTTATTAGCATCGACATGTACACAAATCTGGTCTAGGTGCTGGGTTGACTGTGAATCAGCAGAAACTTGATGAAACTGTCTGTATAAAATCCCACAGCGTGCACACAGGTGGACAAATGATCACTAACACACTATGAACAACCCAAATAAACTTTGATAACTAAATCACAATAACAAGGCAGCTACATAGACCAAGATGAATGCTAATAAGCAGTATGTATCATCTTAGCTGTATATCTGAATCTTCAAAGCAGCGTCAGGCAACTAAGAAAGGTTCAAAGAGACCAAGTAGCGTGATGGTGCTTGTAGCATCAGCTACAAAACCTGCAGTCTAGAAAGTCAGACAATTAGCTCCTTCAAAAACAACCAGTCGCTGCAAGTTAAAGCTCGTAAACTGGTTCACAGTTGATATAAAGATGCATAACCTGACAGCTGTCTGGTGGGTTTGTATGCAGACTGCTGTCGTGGGACTCATATGACCTTATGCAGGAACTGCATGGTCATGTAATGTCCAAGGCCATTTTTTTAAGACCACTCCGAAGTGCAGTAACCGCTCCCGCCCATACAAATTAACAAGTGGTTTCATTAACATCCAGACAATGTCAGAGTACAGGACTTCATCCGAAAGGAACTTGATGACAGTCAGACCGGATCGGAATAGAGCTGAGAATAATTACACCCAATCCAAAATCTGATCAGACCCAGGTAGAGAGAGAGCGCCAACACTGACAGCATGACTCACCATCAGGACAAAGAAGACAGAGGATGTTCCAAAAACAATGGGTAGTCCATTACCTTATTCAATGCACTTAAGTAGTACTTAACATACTTGAGTATATTTACTTTTCTAAAATGATTCCATGAAGCAAGAGTGAACAACAACTCCAGCACTGTTTCTGGCAGTTAGGTTGTCATCCAGTTTTTATAATACTGACCCGCTGGGAAATAACAGTGTAACCACCAAACTAAAGCCATCAGTTTGATTTGAATATCAATCAACATGTGATCAACACGTCTCCAAAAATCAAAGCAGTTTTGAAGGCAAAGGGTAGCTCTTCTCGTGTTTAGCCTCATAATATTCATACTGTTTTTAGCATTTCTGTCAATCTGTCCACCTCCAGTATTGTTCTTCGTTTAGAAATGGTGTGACCGGAGCTTCTGAGTTCAAGTGTTTCATATATGAAAAACACAGACAGACAAAGTCTGGTCTCTAAATACTCTGAGTCCTGACCCACCTACAGTCTGTTGGCTGCTGCCGAAAACGGCACCAAGCTGTTGCTGCCTCCTGGTTGGTGAAAATCTGCAGCTTCTCAAGAGCTCAAGCAGAGAACACTGAGAAACTGGGAAAGCAGATTACTTTGTCAGTAAATACAAACTTTTCAGTCTACATGGAAGTCATATGACAGAAAGTTCTGTTCATACCAATATTTGCTTTGCAGTCTTTGTCGATACCTGACCAGCAGTCATGTTGTATTGGCCAGCGTTGTCAGGTTGTGAGTTTCTGCCCAATTTAACCACCAAGAAGTCACGATTGAACTGTCCTTCCTCAACAGTGCTCTTCTGGAAATCTATTTGCCTCCTCAGAGTTAACCCTAGTCTGTTTTTCTGCACTGTCTAAAGTCAAATTAGGCAGAAATGCCATATACATAATCCCATCAACAGGATATTAAAGCCTCTCACTCAGTGTTATACACTGCATTGGTTTAGTCATGGTGTTTCTCAGTTGAGCAGAGTGGCTCCCTGTAGTGAGAACTTAATTCAACCAAAACTGAGAGCAGCTGGCTGGTAAAACTCCTCTCACAACACACGCACACACATGCACACACTGTGCGTTTGTGTCGCCTTCTGCTGCTGTCAGCCTTTCTCTAATACATACTCAAACACACACTCTGGATCTTCCTCTCTCCCACATGTGTTTATGCTTCTCTCTGCCTCTTGTTTCCCTGTGTCCCTTCGTCCTACACATGATTAGACTTTCTCTCTTTGTTTGTCCGTATTTCTATCCACCTGAAAAACAACCTTTAGCAATATCAAATTAAATCCTAGTTAGCTGTGTTGTAGTGAAGCAAAATATTGATATGCTGAATATAAGGGTATTTTTGCAGTGGCAGTTCAGTTCAAATCTAGGATCAGTTTGGCAAAAAATTAGTAATATGAACACTTTTTTCGAACCGGGGTGCAGACTGAAAAACCCGATCCAAATCCACGCGAACAAGATGTTCTGAGACCAGTTCTAGTCGGCCTGTGTTATGGTCTGTGTGCAGTCATCTGTACTCCAACTGGAAGACAACTTGAGTGCACATTTCATGATAACATCAGAAGTGACTCGCAGAAAATGGGAGAGATAAAATGCCTCATTGGTGTATCAGCGGAGAGTAACATTAACAATATTTTGTTGTCAAGGAGGATGGTGTCAGTGGGGCGCCCATTTTGACATGTTGCTCATGTTGTTTTCCTTTTTTCCTGCATAATGCAAAACAAGCACCAATGTTGCTTCCTGGCAGTGCTGGTTAACACTTGCGCTGTGATGAGAAAAGCATTTCGCAAATGTACCACAGGTCTTGAAGCTTGAAAAAAAACGATAGCAGAAACCAGGTGTAGTGGTGGAACAGGAAGTTTGGTCTTTACCAGCCAAGATTCTGGACTGCATTTATTTTCTCCTGGGAGTTCTCAGTTTTTTGTCCCTCGTCTCTATGGTGATAGATACAAACAATAATGAAGTGCTGCTTGGCACAAGATCAAATTAATTGCTGGAGAAGGTCATAGGTTGCTTATTTACACAGTGATTGCTAACGAGTAAGCTGCTTACTAGCTTGTGAGCATTGACACGGCCACAACAACAAGCGAGAATTATTGGGAATGATGTACTATTTGTTCGCTTCCAGTAGGTCTTCAGTGGGTCTTCAGTGCGGCTCAGGTTAGGACAAACAGACCCAGTTTGAAAATCTAAACGTAGGAAGATGTGTGTAAAATTTCATATCTGACATTGGAAGTAGCGATTAACATTATTTTGTCAAACAACATAGAAAGAGATTTTCAGGACCCACATACAGTTTAGTTTCTATATAGTGATTTTAAACTAAAATCTCATTTGCGTAGTTTTTTTTTAGGTTGATAGAGCTTTAAACAAAATCCACAAGCTTATTTTATTTATTTTTTTAGCAAGAAAGAAGAAAGAACTCTCGCTTTCAGTCTTCAGTCTATATTCAGTCTTCTGCTATAATTCACCTGTTTTGGAGTTCATGTCAGACTGACTATAACCGTTGTTACTTCCATCTCTGTCTCTCTTTATCACACAAATACAGACACCCATATTTCCTCTCTTTATTTTCACTCAGTGCTGCTAACTCTGTGTCTCAATGTTTTTGCTCCCATCTGTCTCAGGATTTGTGACACTGATGAAAGAGCGTGTTGAATGCCTGTGTGTGCCTGTTTTTGTGAGTTGTGTGTTTCTGCATGATTGTGTTCGACTGTCAGGATTAAAAGAGAGAAGAAGACAGTGAGCGTAGTCCTCCCTGTCATCAGGACAGCAGCCACCCAGTGAGAGACGTGCTAATGAGTTTTTATCTTGTACCACAGTAATTAAGTTCTCAAACGATGATGACAAACGATGTGTAGAATGGTAATCTGGACTGTTAAAACTGAAATGTAGTGTATCTCGCCCCTTCAAATCAAAATGAGAAAGCCTAGCATGTGGTGCCTGTGAAGGGATTCTCTCTCTCTCTCTCTCTTTCACACACACACCAAAAACCCAGAGCTTGGGTAAAGGTAATCATTATCTCTGATGAGCTCTCTGCAGCTAGGAACAAAGCGTATTATTAGGAGAGCTATTTCGAAGTTACGCTCTGATGAATACTGAAATTGTTTGGAGACAAACAGTGTAAGTGACATTTGAGACGTGACTTTAGCTTTAATTTACCTCGCAGAGGAGGTGACACATTTGATCTTTTCACCCACTCAGTCCTTCACAGTCACACATTCATCTGGGAGCCGCCCAGTACAGCTACAGCACTACTGTGTCCTCTGCAGCTTCACGAGAGCAGCTGTTGATTAAGTGCCTTTCTCAAGGACACCCAGGGGTGATTGGGTCCCCTCCCCCACCACACACCAGACACACACATACAAAATTTACAGATTCTCCACTTCTGTAACTCATCATGCTGCGATCAAATAGGAGGAGTTTTTTCTCCTACTCAAATGCAAAATCAGAGACAACGAGAGTCCAAAAGGGGGCAAGAACTTTACATAACTCCTTTTGCTATGCAACGCGACATCTTGGAAGTGATCTAATTAGTATTAGGTGGGTAACCTGCAGCAACAAAGGATTTATAATTGAAAATAAAAACAGGAAAGAGAAAAAGCAGCTGTGACCTGATTGCTCTTGAAAGAGAAGATGGGATTGAGGCTTGTTTTCTCCTTAACTGTGGAGCAGTTTGACTGACTTCTTCCGCTCGTCAAACTGAGAATGGTGACACTGATGAAATGTTAAGTTTAGACACAAACTTCAGCCACATTAACACGACATGTCCAGAGTGCAAGACATATAGTTTGTTCACATGCTTTTGATCAAATGCCTGCTGTAACCAGCTATCAGAAAACAGAGTACTTATATGTGACTCAAACATGGCTTGCTGGCTTGTATGTTGATGCTGTCCACAGGTGGTTTCTAACATTGGTTAGAGGCCACACTGCTGTCAAGCTAAAGCACACTTTGTTTTTATTGGTTTCCATCAACAGTTCCTTTGTATGAGTAGTGTCATTTCTTATCCTGCAGTTCTGGATGTCTGCAGTGGCCACCACCATGCCCATTCCATCTGGGGCATTCATGCCTGTCTTCATACTGGGTGAGTAAAAACACCTATAGCCTTTCTACGCTGTAGTTGGGGTTGCATGAGGCTTTGGTGTAGAACATGTGGTTAGTGTTAGGAATGATTTGTCTTAATATTACAGAAAAAACCTTTATTTGCCAATGTTTGCCCGTTATCAGTAGTGTTCTGACTGTTTTCAATC
The DNA here is from genome assembly GCA_003416845.1 of Oplegnathus fasciatus. Taxonomy (NCBI): domain Eukaryota; kingdom Metazoa; phylum Chordata; class Actinopteri; order Centrarchiformes; family Oplegnathidae; genus Oplegnathus; species Oplegnathus fasciatus. The sequence goes on from NTHP01000693.1 coordinate 157,018, forward strand.
ATTGCAGTAACGCTAAAGCTCTGATTAGCAACTGAAATCTTGAAATATGCTGTAGAGCAGTGCGATTTTGCTGTCTGACCTTCAGTTGGAAAATGTTGCTTTTACCCTTGTTCAATTAACTATATCTCACCAGACTGATTTTATGTTCCCATGGTTCTTGTTTCATTAACTTTCATATTCGATATCAGTTTATTATTAGTCAGATCAACATTTTAGCTATCTGTGTTTATTTGCAGTAGTTTGCAGTTCATCTGTTGTTTTTGTGGTGTGAAATGCTTTGGAGCGTGACCTTTACCAGTGTTTCACTTAAAAATATTCATCATTACCAGCCGTAAACAACTTCAAATGAATAAACTCAGCTCTGGATGTGGTGGGTCGTGTGTGTGTGTGTTTGTGTGTGTTTTAAAATGTGGCCCTTTGCACTGTCTGTTGCACAAAGCAACACAATTTTACAAACTTTTTAAATGAGACCATTACAGGAGCTTCATGAGAAATGAAAAGCACGATAGTTGCTGTTACAGGCGTTTCTCTTTGACAGCAGTGATGTTTTGGACACAATCGTGTTGGCGAGGATTTCTTTCATCAGCTTTTCCACCATCTGCTGTCACTAGACACACTGATGATTCGAGTTCTGTGTGCTCTGGTGATACACATTGAAAAATGCAGTTTAGAGGCTGAATAGAATCTCATTGGTGATATTTAGGTTTGTCTACAGTATTCATGCACATGTGTAAGAATTAATGTGGTTATTATGATTACTAATTAATTATTAATTATAGTAAAATATAATTTACGTAAATCTTTCAAGGTACATCTTTTATTTTGAAAGTATATCTACTATTTCCAGTTAGGGTGACTGTTTTACTTTTCTTTCCTCTTGTAGGGGCTGCATTCGGCAGGCTGGTTGGGGAGATCATGGCCACCCTGTTTCCTCATGGGATTGTGTTTGATGGCATACTTTACCGCATCATCCCTGGAGGGTACGCAGTCATTGGTTAGTCCCCCTTTCCTCCTCTTAGCAATCCCTCTCTCCTTAGCTTCTTGTCAGTATATCTACAACTGCAACTTCTGTTCACGTTCCTCCAACCTCCAATTATGACGCGTTGTTGACAGGACAAGACTAACATTGCACATTGTGTGAAGTACAAATAATCATCAGCCAGTACTGCATATTTTAAAACCCATATCATCAAAAAGCCTTACTGTCAAGCTGTCCACCTCCCCTCTGCCTCCTCCGTGTCCTCCTCTTTCTCCTCCTTAACTGTCAACCTCCTGCGCCCTCAGCTTGTCAGCAGTGGTCAAGATGTCCTCTTCCTTCTCTCCTGTCACTTCTCTCATCTTCTTCCTCCTCCAACTTCTCCTCCTCCTCTCCTGTCAACCTCTCTTGCCCTCTAGTTGTCACTCGTTGTCAAGTTGTCCTCCCCACCTAATCTTCCTCATCTCCCTCCCCTTCTTTGTCATCCTCTCCCTCCTTTCCCTCCTCTTCCTCCTTTCCATCAGAGCATGTGGCCACTTTGCTCTGACAGTTAAATGTCACTGTGGGTTCCCTCTGCTGTCCTCACCTCAGCCATTGACCCAGAAACGTGGCCTTCCTTCAATCCCACTCCTGTTGCCCTACAAAGCCCATCCTTCCTCTTTCTCCCTTGATCCCTCATTACTTCATCATGTTACTCCTTCCCTTCCTGTTCTCTCCTTTGTTTCATCCCTTTTATCCTTTATACCCCTCACATGCCTTATTGTTAATCTATTTTTGCTCCAGAACCTTTTCATGGAACTTTTGTTTCCTTTTCCTCTCATTGCCTTTCCCTTTTTCACGCAGCAGTCTTTTCTTTTCTCCCCATTCCTGCATCCATTCTCGTCTCCCTCTTCTCACCCTTATTTTTTCATGTTTGATTATCTTTTTTTCTTTTTGATGTGATTCTTCCTCTTCTGTCTCTTCCTCATTTCACCCACTCACGATCCCACAATCTTCTTCTCTTTTCTCTTTTTTTATTCTATCCATACTTCCTTCCTTCCTTTCCTTATCTTGCCTTTTTGCCCAAAATATCTATCCCTCTTTCCTCATCTTCCTCCTTTGTGTCCCATCCACCTTTTGTATGTTTACATCTGGTTTATTCCCTCTATCCTGCCTCTCAACTCCTTTTTCCATCCTCACATTTCTTCTTACTCCTGTCTTTCTCCTCCTCCCCTCTTTCTTCTTTAATCCCCATCCTTCGTTCCTGTTACCCTCACCCTCTCTCCTTCTCCATCCATCCTTCACCCTCCCTCCCCTCATCATCCCATCCCATGTCTCTGACAGGGGCGGCAGCTTTGACCGGGGCTGTGACTCACACTGTGTCCACGGCAGTTATCTGCTTTGAGCTGACAGGCCAGATCTCCCACATCCTTCCCATGATGGTGGCAGTAATCCTGGCCAACATGGTGGCTCAGGGCCTGCAGCCCTCCCTGTACGACTCCATCATCCAGGTCAAGAAGCTGCCGTACCTGCCGGAGCTCGGCTTTGGACACATGAGGTTTGTGCTGATTTCACAGGGCAGATGTTTCCATGTGAGGGAATCAAGAGGTCCTCCTCTGCTGTGGAGCTGCCAAATGGTCAACACTGACTGGGTTTTTAGGAGATGGTTCTTTCTTGGATTGTTTTGCATCTTCACAACCTCAAGTCTGATATCCTGCATACTGTACATGCAACAAGCAAACAGTTTTAGCACCTGGACTGGACAATTACCTTGATTAAAATTAATGAAATAAAATGAAAAATACAGGCAGAAGACATGTAAATGCCACAGAGATGTACATGTTTACATTTTGAAAAAATTGAAATTTTGCTCCAAGTCAAGAATTAAGAGAGAAGATTTCCATCTTACAATTTCAGGTCAGGGAACTTTCCAGTTAAATAGGAACTTCAAGACTCTAAAAGCTGAAACTTCTAATTTGTGTTTCCAGTTAATGATGAAGGCTAATTTGCTTGTTTCACAACTTGATTTAAATACCGTATATTTCTTAAATGTGGGTAAACCAAAGTGTTTACAAGTTGTTTTAGTCCACCACAGCATCTGTGTGTCTGTCCTACAGCCAGTACAACATCTTTGTAGAAGACATCATGGTGAGAAAGGTGAAGTTTGTATCGTCTCAGTCCACATACAGAGAAGTCAAACTCCTGCTGGACTCCACCTCACTCAAATCAGTCCCACTGGTCGACTCAAAAGGTAAAAGAGATAATTATGAATAGAATTAACAGTTGCAATGAAAAATGAGAGATTTTTTTTTCATTTTGTTACCTTGAATCCAGGTTGCACAGTTACTGCCATCATCCATCCAGGTTAATATTTATGAGAGAAAGTTTAACCTACTGAAAGTTTTGGAATATTTTTGTTGAAGTATCAATGAAATCACGAAAATAAGCATGGTAGTTCAGCGACTGTTGAAATCTGTGTGGTTGTAATTTTATCTCCTGCTTCCAGATTCTATGATCCTATTGGGCAGCATTGACAGGCTGGAGCTTCTGGCTCTCTGCGATTGGTGGTTGTCACCAGAGAGAAGGCTCCTGATGCAGGTGAGGACAGACAAAGACCACATTATTGTCGGCTGGTGTCTCTCAAGAATAATTTGGCTCCACAAAATCAATATTTTGAGTTCAAGAAATAGGCTCACAAAGTCAAAGGCCTTTAAACTGACTGCTTTTGTTTTGTACCAGATTTACTTCAGGATGAATTACACTGATTTAATTTTTTTCTTTCCATGTGTGAGTTTCCGGCACTGTGAGATGTAAAAAATTATATAAACACAATACCTGAAGAAAAGCCCATTATACTTCATGTACAATATTTTAAAAACTTAATGTGTACACTGCAGATTACATCCTGTTGGTTATTTGGTTCGATATGTTACATGAAGACCAGTATGCAGATATAAAAGTAATTGTTAATGCAATAATTTCCATTAACCTAAATAGCAAATGTTCAATTTACATGATGATTATGTCAGTAAGTAGCTTGAGCGCTCTTGTGTTTGGCTGAAGGTGTTTTTGCCCACGTTTCCATGGAGAGACAGACCATGATGCCAGACCAAAAAAAATGGAAATTCACTGAAAAACACACTGAATACAATTCTGATACAGCATTCTGTATTAATCTGTTTATCTGGATTTGGATTCAGGATCAGAGCCTACAGGAGCAGAACCTGTCTCAGAAACACAGCTGGGAGTCCTTCGCCTTTGTAGATGAGGAGGAAGAGGAGGACGGAGAGAAGGTGGGGCTCTGTTTTGTTCCATTTGTTTTCAAGCCGTCAGTGTGTTTTCTTCTCCTTTTCAGTGTCCCGTCTAAGATGGCTAATATGTTGTACTGTTTTACTGTAGCTTCATCTTTTTACTGCTGGCCACCATCACTGTTGTTGCTGTGACGTTGCTGCTCTGTAGCCGTCTGCCTCAGTTTTAATGCCACAAGCTATCTTTTATTTGCTTTTACATTTGTATTGAAAGGTGTTTTATTAATGAGGTTTACTTAGTTACATCTAGTTGTTGTCTGCAGGGCAGCCCAGTGCAGGAAGAGAGGAACGGCCCCCTTCCTCCTTCAAAGCCTCAGGAGCCTTCCTTAAACCACACTGCTCCTGTTCCTGGTGAGCTGAGAGGACTTCATATTTCTGAGTACATTTTTAGTTTTTTTTTTTCTTTGTTTGTTTTTCAGTGGATCTGTCATAGTCATACATTATCTCTGCACTAGCTGCTCCTGGGAGAAGGAATAAATGGCGTTACCATAGTCTAAATAAGATGGGATAAAAGCATGGACAACTTTCTCCTGGTTAGCAAAAGATAAAGACCTCACTTGCTCCAGTTTGCTGTCTTTGTACCCTCATGTGAACCCTCAGATCAAGTTCAAATGCAGATAAGTGCTACCCGAATGTCCTGTTTAATGTAGAAACAAATCAAACTTTGGAGGACAATTACAATTTCTGATCTCTCTTCCTTAGCTCCGTTACACCTGTGGCGTTGTGTGACACGGAGTCGAAGCTGGGCAGCGAAAGCCTTATGGGGCTTGTCATAGTAATATTGATTCTTTCAGACAAGTTTTGCTCACAAGGGTGATATAATAGGATTTATTCTTTGCTCTGTCTCCCCTACTTCTCCTCAGAAAAATATGTCAACTGATATGACTAAGCATTTAGTCAGAGCTCAGATGGTCTATGATGCGCACCAGGTTCTCATATGTGTTAAGTACATTAGTGCCCAGAGGACACTAACACATCTTGTCGGCGTTTATGAAGTATTAAAGGAGAAACCATGGGAATTAATCTAATCATGAGGAACAATGTGATGTTATACAATCCGTAGAACAACAGCAGTAGCAGCGTTATTGCCAATCCCAACATATGCAGGTCAAACACAACAACATGCCATCCGACTCACACATTTTTAGCCATGTAATGAACCTTTCTTTGTGTTGTTTTGTGAATGTCACAATGGTAGGTAAGCTAGAGGTGAGCTGAAGGTACCCTGTGGAGCTTTTGACTATTGGCACTATTGAGCAATGTTTTGATGAACCATTCAGCATTTTGTTGAGTCATATTACTTACAAGGATGCTCACGTATGTGCATGTGGATGTAAGTGATGCGATACACATTCTCGCTGGTCAACACTATCTTTTCTGTCCTTTGCAACACACGTGTGAAAGGTGGGTAATGCCTCATTCACACATAAGGATGTAAAGCGGCGGGCCCTCTCCTACGTCTCACAAGCACGTAATTTATATTCACAGCTCTGATCGAGTAGTAATTTTTTTTACGTTGCCACCGTACCTGCGCATAACAAAGTAGTTCCTGTGCGATATGTTTCCACACATTGTTTATCTTATTCAAGACCTGTTCGCTTATTGAGGTTATATCATAACAATTGGGTAGACGTTGCCCACAATATTTTAATAATAATAATGTGACAATGTGAAAGGAGTCACTCGTTGTGATGAACCTACAAAGAATTATCACCTGAATCTGAGGAGGAGTTAGAAGAGACCAAAAACAGAGCTAAAAGAGAGTGAATATTGGACTTACATTCATTAGGTAGCCAGAAACACAACTCCTAATAATAATAATAATTTTATTTGTATAGCACTTTTCAAGCTGGGAGTTAAAAGACTGTACAAAAATAAATTAATGATAATGTTTCTCCATAACTGCTGGATGTGAAAATAAGCAACTGTTTCACCACATCAACACAAGAGTTATGATATGTCAATGTTGTGTTCACAACTTGTTTCCGTGCCCACAAGTGGCCAATTAAATCATTTATCTCCACCGGCAGTACTGTACGTTTTGGGAGGTTCAAATCACAATGAAAGGCATCCTGTCGCATCTCCAGTGGGTCCATACGTGTCAACAGGGCATATTAAGAAGACTATAAACATGGATATAAGTAATGCAAGGTGCAAAATATTTAAAAAATCGTTTTGCAGATGTTTTATAAGCAAGAAAATGCATTCAGCACATTTAATAGGCTTTAAGTGTATACACAGTTTGTTTGGTGAGCAACACTAAATGTAAAGATAGCTGTGTTTGCTTATTTAAAAACACAGCTGACATTTAACTGTCATGTGTTAATCCATCTCCTCCCTTAACACACCATAAAGTGGTAAGAAATGGTAACTTCCTAATGCTAATAGACCGGCCGCACCCTGCAGCTACCCATATGTCCTTCCAACCATTTAGTTCACCAGGTGAAATGTTAAAACTATCTATTTTATTCATTTGTTACCTGTCACACTGTTTTACCACATTGACTTGAACAAGTTTGTTTTTCTCGGCCCTCAACAGATGTCAAACGATTGGATTAATAACTTTGCAACCCTAACAGCAATGAGGGAAGGTTTGGCAGCATGTTCACTGCAAGTAACCAGATGGGGTGTGTGTGTATGTATTGTGGCACAGTAAACTCCTCAGTAGCCTATCACACACAACAACAGACTCCCAGTGAAATGGTATCCAGGCAACAACAATAAGGAGTTGCTTGGGTTGTCGCAGTCTCTCAAAACCTCCATTTGCAGTTAGGTTATTCTCTCCAGAAGTCTTTCAAAGGCTGCATTTGTATAATTTATTGACCTTCACCCGCTGCATCTCCCTCTTCACCTCTCTCTCTCCCAGAAAAAGGTCCTCTACAGTCTGTGAGGAAAACACTCAGGGATCTCTTCACCTCTAAGAACAGACAGACAGAGGGACAGTCGCAGGTGTGTAGTGTGTGTGTGTATGCACTTTTTATTGCATGTCTGCCCATTCCTAAGCATACTTGTGTGTACACTTATACAAAAGATGCATTAGCATTCTGTCTGTACTGTCATGTTAGCAATATTGCTCGCTTACATCTTGTGTTTCTACATGTCTGTGTATTTTATGTCTTTGTAAACCTTTGTGCCCTTTTCTCTGTTCAGCTAACTATTTAGAGACGTCTGGAGTGTACTAAGTAGCCAAGAAATTGTCCCTTGTGTTATGAATCCTTGAAATGCAAATAACCCCCATCCATTTGGCAAAGCCATCCCAAAACCACATCCTCACACTGGCACTGCTAGGATATAAATATTTATCCATTATTTTTTGCAGGGTGAATTTTTCATTATGGGGTCTGCTTTCTATTCAGGCAGACACACACTTATCTGATTGACAGAGGCACATGAATACACAACTGCTTCCTCATCCTCAGATAAACTCCCCGAAGTCGAGCGTTTTTTTTTTTTCAACCCTCTCTCATATGGAAATGGGGAAGCCAGATACTGGAGGTAGAGTTATTATTCGGCCTGGCGGTGAGCCTGGCTCACAGGGAAAGCAATACATGTCATCTGTTTATACGAGCAGGAATGAAACCACATTGGAAATAAGCATATGCTTGTAAGCTTGCAAGATTAGAATTTGATTTCTGTTGTGCCCACTGCTGTGGCTTGTGAATTACCAATCTGATTCTCTATTATGTTTTTGGATTCAATCCTATTCCTGCATGGGGATTGTTTTTACAGCAGCGAGCCTTGAATATCAAATAGACTCACAGTTGGAAATTGCCACCAGCAATCAAGCCAAACCACGGCTGAATTCTGGCTGTGAATCAGGTATTTGTCTACTTTACCAGCCACTGATGGCAGATAACCAGACACTGACCTTTAGAATATTATCTGGCTGGTTTAACAGTGTTAGCATCTTGTTAATTCTTGCAATTGCTATGGTTGCAATGATTAACAATAAGAAAGGTAATACAGCTAATCAGAATGCAGAGATGTAATTACTGATTTGTACAGGTGGGATAAAAATAACAAACACAAATGAACGGAGGGTTTGACATATTTACAAGTTTGCTTGTGTGTTTAGTTGGCAAAAAAAACCTCACAACTGTTGAACTCAGTTTGCAAGTTGACGTTATTTTTGTCGCTTCAAGGACAGAAGCCGCCAGCCTGCCGAGACAGCAGGTGAATGAACGAGGGACGCATCGCTAATAAATTCAGTTTCACAAAACAGGTCACAGCAGGTGTTGGCCTGAATTTCACCTACTGCATCCAGTTTACTCGCAAAGCTGTTGGATGTGCTGCGGGAGTGAAAGATGGACAGAAGAAACTGGATGACAGCAACCTGATTACAAAAAACATGTTACTGCAATTTGTCACAGTTGCTGTGAAAAAGACAGAAATCCAATTTGAGATATTTCTAGATTAAATATTGTACTTTTAAGAGTAAAACAAATATATAATATATAAATATTATCTCTGTAGACAGTTTAGAATACAGATTAATCACTTGCTGCATTTGCTTGTAATATATTTTATACATTTTCTTATACAGATGGCAGAAACCCATGAATCCAAAAGTTATGTTGAGTAATCAGACTATACAACTGAATTCTCTGATGAAGTGTATCAAGCAATACTTTCCCTCTGCTCCCCTCATGTAAGATTCAGATGAGGTTTTCTCGATTTAGAGGTGACATCCAGCCCGGTTCAGAGAGACGGAAGTGACAAAGGGTGTTTTTATAAAATCACTCGCAAACATGTCTCATCTCTCATCTGTCTCTTCCTTTTTTTGTCTCCAGGAGCCCTGTCCTCCTCCCCTGTCAGACACAATGACACCAGAGGAGGTATGGTAATGATGGAGGGAGGATGGATTTGCATGGTTTTACAGAAACGTCTGTTTAATTATTTACAGCGTGGTGATCAAATACTCACACACCTGTGTTGAGTCACCAAACCTTGAGTCCTCTGCACCCGAGTCCATTTTTCAATGCTGTGAGCACCACAATTAAAATACCGATTACCGCTGTTGTATTGCGATAGCAGCAGAAATGTCAGAGATGGAACCAGGGAATATAAAACCAAACCTATTTTAAAAAATCAGAAATGACGAACCTTATCTATACTATAAAAACAGTCCCAAATGAGTGCGCTAAGGTTTACTTATTATAAAGTAAATGCTGGCAAACTTCAATATTAGCATTAAAATCCACGTCACATGTAGGTCACAGGTGTCAGAGATCTGTGTCACATTTGGGGAGAAGATTCAGAATTGGGGCACTTTTTAACTGCAGTGTGAACACAGCCAGAATTTTAAATGAGACATCTTTTTTTGTTAAGAGCACCAAAACAATATTGTGCCCTCCAGTCCTGTTCTGTCTGCTGCTCTCCCTTTACTCGTCCTGGCACTTTCCCAAAATGCTCCATAACATCGTGCTGTAAATTCTACAAGACTGCTGCCCCTGTCACAGCAGGCCGAGGCTTGTAGGTAAAATCCATAGAGAGGCTAAAAGGTGTCAGACACCCTAAATCTCAGAGGGGAGACCGGTGACATGCAAGGACGCAACACAGGGTTTCAAGGTTTTTCACAGCTGCAAAACTCTCCTCAGTTAACTACCTTCTCCCTCCTGCAGCCGCACACACGCCTTCAGTTGTACCCACACATACTACTCAGTGTTTTGATAGTTTATATAATGGTGAATGCTATTTTAATCATATGCTATACGTTATTTATATGCCCCATCATAAAAACAAGTGCTGATCTTTCCCTCTGGCTGAACTCGTACTTTTGAATAGAAGGAGGGATTTTTCCCCGTCAGGAGAGACTCGAATACCAGCCCGTCCACCTCTGTGACCTTGCTTCTTATTTGCTGCCGCAGATCAAAGCGTGGGAAGAGGCAGAGATGGACCAGCCGATGGAAATCGATGAGATACGAGTAGACCCTTCCCCTTTCCAGCTGGTTGAGAGAACATCATTACACAAGGTTGGTGGGGGAAGACAAAGATAAACATGCATCACAGAGGTCAGCAGAGCTTTAACAGCTGTTTGAGAGCACCTTGCTTCCTTACAGTAATTTAGTTTCCATGAGAACAGGAAATTTAAAGGTACCCTGTTGAGTTATCTTGCAAATAAACAGACTTTTGTTTACATTCAATGTTTCTCACCAAAATGCATTGCACGCCTAACAAATGTGTTGAATGCATTGCTTTTCTCAAACATTGCAAAGCCAATGTTTTTGAATGTATCTGTGTGCACTAGCTAGTAAACTTTCTTTCCCACCCATCAGTAGAATAGCCTGAAACCACTGGCATGAATGTGTATTGTGTTGACCTTGTTCTTGTGCACGAGATGCAGGGGAGATGCGGGGCCCTGCTCATAAAAACATTTCTCAGTAGTTCTACAAGTGGTAAAAAACTCCCCAGGGTACCTTTAATTTCCACGTGCAGAATGAAGTCAACATTAAAGTAACACAACTATCCAGGAATTCAAATGATATGAACATAGAAATTATTTTTCATTGGTAAATCTGTTTATCAAAATTTGCAGTTCTCCAACAAGGGGAAAATGTCATTTTCTCATTTTTTCATATTAACTTGAAGGTGATTTGAAGGACACTGTCATCTCTTTGGGCATGTGCAGTGGCCGTGGTATCACTTCAATGAATTTGCCACTGAAATTAGTATTAAAATATATTTTGGGGTATGAAATGCTCACTACCACTCTCACTGGAAACATCAACTAAATTAGTCCTTGTTGTAACCCCTTGTGGACACCAGGCACCTCTCTAGTCAGCAGGTGTTTGTGGGAACCACTTGTCTCTTGTAGTTGCTGAGTAATAATTCAACACTTGTTTGAGGCCTTTTTGCTAAAACTTTAAAGATGTACTAGGACCTACATGCATACATACATACTACATGTATGTGTTCATTATAAAAAAAAAAGTCCCCCAGCAGCAACTGTTCAAGAGCCCACAGAATCAAGCTCAGCTGCTTTTGAAGTACGAGCCTGAGCCAATTCTTATTCATCCAACAACCTCGTTTCCATTACTATTTGTTGCAACATTACTCCGTTTAAAAAAGAAAATATCTCAAACGAACATAAAAATATTCGAAGACATTAAGGAAATACTGTCAATTTCTTCCATTTTCATTCAAATGTATTATTCATTACAGCATAATTTGCATGAAATTACTTGGATAGATAGCCTGCAGTTGATTTTATTGCAAAGCGTAAATTCGCCGTGGACAAGAGTTTATGTTTTTTTGTCCCAGGTATTATACAAGCAAAGAAGCATATAAATGGAGTTCAGCACCTCGAGCAGTCGTCAAGTCTTTTTCTGACGCTCCCACATTCAGTTCCTTAAGTTGTTTACTTCTGTAACATCTCGTTCAGCTGAGGATGTGGATAACCTTGACAGAGGGGTAATGGCACATGAAAAACACTCACTGAAGACTTGGATTTATTCACACAGTGTCGTCCGACTAAATAGAGATAGACACAACAATGTTTCATGTTTTTGACTGAGAGCAGAATCTTATTTACAGTAGTCAGTCGGTGGAGGGGTTGTTGCATAAACATCCAAACATTTATATATGGGAGATGTGCCTGTTGATTATAGATGAATAGTGAGGTAAACTTCCATTTAAAAAAAAAAAAAGACATTATTCCTGCCAGAGAAGTAGACAAAAGAAGCACCCACATTTGATGCTTCACTGTTCATTCACTTCCTGGGAGCCGATCAGTACAAACACAGAGAGGCTCCACTGGATCAGATGCAGGATACTAAGTGCCTTGCTCAGTGATAACTCAGCTTAGGGAGGGGAGATTGTTCAAGCTAGTTCACATTTCATTTCATGTTCACTGTGTGGGCTGACAGTCAGGGAATTTCTGTTTATTGAGCATGGATCATAAATGAGTCTTTACTCGTTAACATACCCAAACTAATAATCAGCTCCCTCTCTAACCTCTAGTCTCCTGCTGTTGTCCAGCTGTTATGAAATGTTCTAACAGTATTTTCTAGATGACGGTTCTGATATTGAATTTTCTAGTGGGTGCAGAAAAAAAGATTTGTTTTTGTTTGTCCAAAGTTCCAGCTTTGTTGTTTTTGGTTAATGTATGTTAAGCCTGTAATCTACTGCTTGTAAAAGAGTCACATGGACTCATCCGCAAATAGGTTGTTTGTTGGGAAGGCAGAAAGATTCTTGTCAACAATTTTAATAATTCAGCCACTCAAGTGTGAATTATTATTGGTTTTCTCAGTGGTATATTATAGTAAACTAAATACCTCTGCCTTTTTAACTGTTGTGATTTAGATGTGTCAACTTGGGATCCAAATGGTGATGATCATTTTCAATATATTCTGACATTTTATCAACCAAACAACCAATCGAGAAAATAATCAGCAGATTAGTCAATAATGAAAATTATTGTTAGTTACAGCCCTAATTTTTAGTCTGTAGTCATCCAATAAATCTGATCATTATAAAAGGAATTTTAAAGGAAATATCCGCACTGTTGATGTGATTTCAGTTCTCTGTTTGAGTGAAACTAACCAAACTGTATATCACCGCGTCAGTTGAGACTTCAGTGTGTTAGTTTATTTAGTTTCGCTGATGTAGGCAGGTGTGGATGTATCCCGGATGATTGATGAGGAAAATCGTGTTAATCTGCTGCCCATTGATGTTGAAAATACATTAGGCAGCAGATATGTTTTATTATTAATATATTTTTATTATGAATATTATTTCATTATAACTTATCCAATATTAATATAATCAAATATAAAAAATATTCATTGTCCATTTCCATTTTTTTCCCTGCATTGTACAATCGCTGTGAAACGCTCACATCCTTATTAAGACTAATCTGAAGGTGATACAGGATTTGCAGATATTTGCAGGATACTGAAGCGTGTAAACTGCTTGTACCATTGCTGTTGGTTTCTTGTCACCAGAGTAATTTTATTCTCATGGTAATATCCAGAATATTCTGCTTATTCATGTGCAAAATGGGGGCTTTGTGGTGGAGGTGTGCTGATGCATACAAAGAGCTCATCTAAAGTGTGACCTTAGCCAGAATATGAACAGAATACTTGCATGGAAACACACTCAAGGTCTTTTTCTTTCTGTGGTTCACCTGGAGCCTCGAGCCAGTTTGCTTTGATCTTTCTGTCTCTGTGACATTGTGTCTAGACAGAGCTGACGGAGAAGCACAGAGCCTGTAAGTTGTCTGGATTCACAGACAGATGTAAAAAGGCCGTCCTGGTCTGAGACGTAGAAGTTTGTCGTAATTTGACACGTGACCTTTTCATTCTGTCTCCACAGACCCACACCTTATTCTCACTGCTGGGACTAAGTTATGCTTATGTGACCAGTATTGGCAAGCTGGTGGGGGTAGTGGCGCTGAAAGAGGTAAGAAACTTAATTTCCGCCTATGAGAGTGTTTTTTTTTGTTTTCTGAATTCAAACTCCGTCTGATGAAGGTCATTTGGAACCAAAAGCTAAGCAGTAAATTTAATTAAATTCTCATTGATCCAAGTCCAAAAAAGCCCTCTTCCTTTTTTAATAAACTCAACTTTCAGAAGGCTTCCCTTGTCTGTCTTGACTTTGGAGGGAAAAAAATCCAATTGGTTTTTGCTCCTGATTTGTTTGGAGTCTCATAAAGCTTTTTGAATTATGTATGAGTATTTTGTTAGCATAATCAATATCCTCCCTGTATGTTTCAGGCTTTCTTTGATTTACTTCATTCCTTCTGTCTTTACCTGTTATTGTCTCTTCCTCTTGTGTCACTCCTCCATCCCTACAACTCATATTCTTTTGCTTTTGTTCCTTACATCATCTGTCCCTTCATCTCATCACTCACCAATCTCCGTATCTTACGGCCTTTTCATGCTAACCACCGTCTTCTCCTTCACTCTTTTTCCATTTTTTTTTTCTTAATCTGTCTATTCTTTCCTCTTATTCCTCTTCTTTTTTCTCTCTACTCTTACTCTTTTGCTGTCTTTCTACTTCTGTTGTTCTCTCTTTTCTTTTTTTCACTTCACCTCTGTCCTTCTCCATTCCTTTCTTCCTTCCATTTTTTTTCTCCACCATTTTATCTCCTCGTCTTTTCCTTCCTCCTCCCCCTCCTCCTCCTCCTCCTCCTCCTCCAGCTCCAGAAGGCCATCGAGGGATCCACGCGCTCTGGTGTCCGGCTCCGCCCTCCACTCGCCAGCTTTCGCGACATCAGCAACCACAACTCTGTCTCTAAACCTCCACCATCTTCTCCCACTGCTCCTTCCTCTCCGACTTCCACCTCCTCTCCCTCAGCTCCAACTGCTCCCCAGCCTCCTTCCCCCTCTCCCCCTCACCACCACCACCACCACCACCATCACCATCATCATCATCACTACCAAGAGAATGAAACAGAGGTGTGGATCGAGGGCGTGAAGAAGGAGGTGGAGGAGACCAGCAGCAGCAGTGTAGGAAGTGGCGGAGGCAGCACAGAGGCCTGTACCTCAGCCAGTAGGAGTTGCAGCTACAACAGCAACCTCACCCTCCCTCCCTCTTCCACTCCTCCCCCTGTCCCTTCTTCCTCCACTCCTCCTCCTGCTTCTCCTCCTTCCTCCTCCATCCCTCTCTCCACCCTGAGACCCCTACAGGGACTCCACGAGGGGGATGAAGACAGTGATGATGAGCCAATGGTGTAGATTAGATAAGAGTGATGGTTATGTTTTTTATAATGGAAAACTTTTTTTAATGGTGTGAGTTTTTTTCTTCTGTTCTTAATTTGTTGCTCTGGTCTTTGGACACTCATTTACCTCTTTTTGTCACCGCTTAGGTCGAGCAAACATTTCTGAGCAAACCTTGTGTTTGATTGAAGCAACTTTAAGCTAGGCGCAATATCTCCTTTTTTGAAGACAGTTTATCCCACCCTTACTGATTCTGCTCATTTCACAGACCTTCGCCTAGTTGGTGTGAAAAACACCCTTTTTCTTCGCCCTGCCCGCCCCAACCTCTCCGTCTTTCCTTAATAAGCTCTGTATGTGTATGTTTTTGATACTCGTCCAGCCACACTTCCTCCTCATTTTCTCTTTCTCATTGATTTTCACATATACAGTCTCAAGGCTTAAACCCTAGACTGAAGTTGCTGCCGATATCCGCTGTTTTTAATTTTTATGCCAGAGAATTGAATGTTTCCTCCAGGATTATTTTCTTTTTAGGGGATAATAGCGTCCGAAACGGCATTAAGGCAATTATGGCAACCAAAACTCACCATTGAAATAAATTATTTCATTGTTAGTGGTAAGGCAAGATAACCCACCTGTTAAGTAGTGGGGTATACAGTATATTACACATTTTAAATCATGAAGAATTCACTTTTGCTGTATTTATATTGTCCTGTTTTGGATTTGGATTGATTAGACACGTCTCTGTTTCACAGTGCTTTCCAGCACAACATATGTTGCATCTTCGTGTTTTTATTAACAGCATATTATTGCTGTGTTGGAGAGTAATCCAAACCTGTGCTGCTCAAACCAGAAGTGAACCCAAGTGAACCCTGCACAGTAGTTCTGCGTTACTTGATCATTTATGTGTCTTTTTAAAAAGGTTTTTATCGGACAAGAGCAGGAGCTATTGATTTTTTTAACTGGCAATAGACCATCTGGGTAGCAGTAGACTAATGGAGCTGCTCAGTCCACTGTGGAAGATTGGCCAAAGCCCCAAAACGACCTCCAAATTGTGTACTGACCTTGAGGATACAGCCTCAGAGCTCATCTCATCACGGTTAAGTTGATAGATGGTGCAGCTAAAGGCGACTGACGACAGCCAAACCCCCACTGCATGGGTCCTGGAGTTTTTTTTCCCATTTTCCTGAACAAAGATGCCTTCCAGATTTTGCAAAAGTCACACACGACTACTTTAAATGATTTAGGATTATGATGAAGATGATGTCTCACAAAGAATTGTGAACAAATATACAACAACAGAGGCCTTTCATTCCAAAATGTGACATACATCATGCTCCAAAGATGGTGACAACAACAAAGTGATGGCTGACATTCATGACAGTGAATGACAGATGACATGCATATGTTAAACGAAGACGAAGATGTATGTTGACAGAGAGATATTTGCCAATCAATGTGTTAATTAGCTTGCTAAATGACCTCATCAGCAGAACCATTTAACATAGACCTGTCATGATGATTATTACAGCACATGAAGTTGCTCATGTGAGACTTTTCTTTTCTCAGCAGCTACAAAGTGATTTTTATTCTAGTTCTTAAAACTTAAAAAGGGAAACCACGGAAATGCAGTTACTATTTGAACATTAGTGCACAAATGAAAAGTGACTTGACTTCATTTTTAGTCGTAAAATACCATCAAACAGTTGCCTATTCACACACGAGTGACGGCAGAGAGACTCAACCATACCAGTTCACGAACAGCTGGAAAACAAACAATTAACGAAAAGAGGCTAAAAGCTGCGTAGAGGCTCAGAGTTGGGTGTTATTTCTTGTTGATGTCAGCACTACAAGTGATACTTTGACATTACTCACATTCTTTTGATTCAATGTTAATGTCAGAATGGTTATTACAAAATTTCCTGGTCACCTAATTACCCTCTAGCCTCTTGGTGGATGTCTGAATGATGAACCCTCTTTTAACATCCACAAAATTAAATTCAGATCATGAGCGGTAGTACCTCGCCTTCTTAAACTGAGTTACGGCCCGTGATGCTGTACAAAACTTATTTAATCTGAAGAGCTGCTCAGCGTTTAATAATTGCATCCACGTGTTGTTGAACTTTTCTCCTTGTGATGCAGCCTTTCTTTTCATTCATCACTTTACCTCCTCTTCCACTCTTCTTATCTCCTTATTATCTCCTGGATTCAGTTTCTCAGGTGCTGCCTTGAAAGTCTTTAAACCTGCAGATTTAACAAAAAGCTTTTTCTTTACATCTGTGTGAATTAAAATGTGTGTGTCCGTTTCTTAAGGGGGCTCTGCACTGGTCTAAGTACTCATTTCTTTTGTCTGTCTGTGGTTGTGGCTTATGTGTTTATTTATTTATCTTTTAGTAGAGTCAAATGTTATCTCAAAATTTATAAAACTGTGAAAGATGTAGCGAAATAAAAGTTTTATTAAGTGAAATGCTCTAATTGTTTGGCTTCGTGTTTGAATTTGACCTTTATTTATCCAGGTCGGGTGCATTGTAAAGGCAGACCAGCACAGGGGAAAGGCAGCAGTTTCTTCTTTACTCAGTCACCTGGACCAAGAACTGAACTCAGTCAAGGTAGTGCAGAAATATAGATTTTTGCTTTTGCAATCACATGAGACAATAGAAAATCGTCCTTTTTGTTTCAATACGACAATATCACAAACTTTTACCAGATGTCGGCTGGATCATTTTTGAGATACTGTGGTTTCATGCTGTGTTGTGATTACATGAAATTTCAAAAATAATCAGTGAAGTTTAGCCAGTTGTGTGAAGTATACCTAGCACAAAAACCTTTTTCTCAAAGCATCTTCCCTGTTCTGTTTCAGTATAACCACTAAATTAGCATAAACATAATATTTAATCATTTAAATTGGCAACATAACACATCAAAAGCATGGACTGTCATATTAAAGTTAACTTTATTTTGACAGGATGACAGGACTTTTGTATCTACCTGTGGTTTCTTACCTTAATTGCTTTTTATCTCATGTTAATTTGTAAGAATAGGTGTCACTTCTTCTGGATTTCTCATCTGGAAAGTCATTTTAGGCTTTTAGTTAGTGCTCTTCTGCAGACCACTGCTGTGAGGGAAATGATGGCTATCTCATTTTGGAAGAAAACTTTTCTATTACCTGGTTTGCATGGATTCTGCAGAAGTGACTAAAGTGACTGAACACCAGTGTAATTATACAGCATGACTGACATCTCGGTTATTTCAATCTGACAGAAATACCATAAGAAGTTTCTCTTCCACTCAAAAACTTTAATTTGGTGGCGTCCCCCATTTCCTACAGCCAGTGTCGCTTTTTTAAACTCTCGACCTTCAGATGTGATCTAAGTGTTCCTCGTGTGCTCGGACACTGAACGGTTTACAGGATGACATCTCTGAGCAACAAGAGGACAAACAAGAGGACAGATGATTATCGCAGCGGCGAGGGGCATCGTGGGTCTTGATCACTGGAGGCTACGAGTGAATTGTCCTCTCCAGCAGCTGTAGGTAGAATCTGTTAGACGAGATTATGTGATTATGTCACAGTAATGTTTGTTTCCTTTTTTTATGTTTCTGCACGCACACATACAAAGCTGTAAATTACACTGTTCTGTGCCTTTCAGTTTTTTTGTGTGACTTCCTCTGGCACACGCAGAGTTATGAAAGATACTGTCATACTTCTGTCTTATGTCCTGTCTTTGAAGTCACAAAACTCCACTTTACACATTCATATTAAGTCACTAAAGCATGTTGCTTTCAATGACTTCTTCTATTATGCGGCATTTCTTTATTTATTAAAATGTATTTTGATGCTTTCAAAATAGCATTAGCAAAAACACGCCGCTAGCCACTGACTTTGTGAAACAAAAACACACACAGAGAAAGCCTCTAAAAGAGCTCAAAAGGATAATAGCACTTGAACGGACAAGGACACGTCTCAGCCTCCAGACAGTATTGAAGTCTACATGGCCCGGTTTAATGAATGAGGCTGTTGTGGTGATCAGAACAGTTTAAGTGTTTTAGTGGAATTGATGACTACAAGAAAACTACCACCACTCATTGAGACCTCTGACTTTCACACTGCAGCTTGAAAAATGTACAGCAGGACATCTAGGTCGTGCCGTTCTTTGCATTTCTTTGTTGGTCTGTGTGTATTTTCAGAGTTTTATCCTGTTAGTGTGTGTCTTGTATCTATCAAATTCTTTTTTCAGGACCTTTTTGAATTTTACCACGAGAGTGAGGATTCTTTTGGAAAGTGGCGACATTTTGGCTGTTTGACTGTCAATACTTGGTTGGAAGTAGGATAAAATAAAGGGAGTTAAGCCTAAGAACTTACCAATAAAGAGGAAAATGTGCCAAAAGTCTTCCTGTGGAAGCCCAGCAGGATTGGAAATTAGCACCAGCCACCTGCCAAATGCTGGTAAAATATGAAAGTGGCTGGTATGTGTCAGACACAAAATAACGTTTTACTATTGAGTGGCTGGTGAATTTGAACATTTATCTGTCAGTGGCTGGTAGATGTTCACATTTTAAAAAGTGAATTTCCAACCCTGAAGCCCAGTAGTTATGTTAAATGATGTTTTGACCTATCATTATGACCTGAAGTGTGCCGCCATAAATCTACTGAGCCCTCTGACAGGCGACACCATTCTCTAACCCCGACCTTACGTACCTTTAAGCTGCCTTTGAATCTTACACCCACCCAACCAAAGAGCAGATACTTTGCTGAACGACTCAGCCTTATATCTTCATTGTATTCCCTTAAACTACATTGGCTGGCCCAATTGGCTTGTTAGGCAGCTTCATCTGAATGCCATGGCCCCCTCAGTTTTCTAACCACCATCACTGTCGATCTAGTTCTGCCAGTCTTATTAAAAAGGCTGTTTTTATGGTTAGGACTTGGCTTTGGGGTTAAGCTTAGAATTAAGTTTAGGTTGAGTCTAGTATTAAGGTTTTGTTAGCTATGTTATGCTATGTTATCTTAGCGGGGTCAT
>NTHP01000693.1:177493-188012 GCA_003416845.1 Oplegnathus fasciatus
TTGACCCGTGCCTACTTCTGGTGCTAAAAGCAACTTGAACCAACCACTCAGAATTATTTGCAAATACAGTTTGACCCAAGTCTTGTTGTGTCCATGTGTGTTGTATTGCACTGAATTTTTAACTAGGCCCTTTCTTTCCTTTTCTTGTCCTACCTTCTTCTTTCTTCCTTTTTTTTTTTTTTTTTTNNTTTTGAGAATTTCACATCCATCCGTTTGCCTGCTGTTTGGCTTTTAGTCCTGGTTCTTTGGTCCGACGGGTCCAAACCTTTTGTGAATCCATCTTATCCTCACAAAGCTTGTTTCAGCAGTCACTGAATTCAAGTCTCTTGTCTGCCTTAAATTTTATGTGTTCATTGTCACATACTTAATATTCCACATTTCCCGCAGTAACTTAGGGGGGCTTCTTGGCATTTACTTTGTGTACATTACATCCCACGTTTTCGTCTGAAAAAGTCTTCTCGCATTTCCTCGGACTCAAAGTGGGTAAATAGTTGGGGGTGGGGGTTGGGGTTGGGATAGAATAGCTTGATTGATTATTGAAATATTTATTTCCTGTTTTTGTCAGTTTTTTCTGGCCCTATGATTCAGTTGGTCGCAACAACAACAATAGAGCCCTCCTCCGCCTCTTCGTCCTTCTCCAGCAATTGGACAACGCAGGGCGTGACGTCAAAGGGTATCCTCTCCGCGACAGATTCGGTGGTCTGTGCTGGCAGTCCTGGGCTTGAGCCCCTGGTCGAGGGGGCCTCCTCCCTCAGCGGGGACGGGGTCAAAGAGCACGGCTCCGGCTCCAAGGTTAGTGTTACCTCTTCTACCTGTGAAGACAGGAAATGAAACGTTTCGAAGACAGTTTGGGATGTTACAGTTGTGCTGTGTCACGGGAAAGTAAGGCTCTATTCTTTTTCAAGTGTTTACATGTTTCCCCCACTTATATTATCTAACTTTCTTATCTTTTTTTAATTGATTGCCTTCATTTTAATCTAATCTCATTGATGTTGATCAATTTTTAGGACATTCTGATTGCATCAGAAACCAAAACCAAGGGAGTGGGGCCGTTCCAGTTGAAAGAAGCCTTGGTTTCTCGGTACTTATGATCAAACTTTTGAGCAAAAAGGTTATAGAGGTAACTCACCTTAGTCAGCTCCTCCTCTTCCTCTTCATGTTGCTCAGGGATGCCTTCAGACTCGGGCTCCGGCTCCTCTCCGACTGTCTCCACCACTCCTCCGACCATTTCAGCCATCTGTCCACTCAGCTGCCCGACGATGTCCACCTGCAACCAGTTAAGTTTGCTGATTTAATTGCTTGTCTTTTTTTGTTGCACAATTTTTAACTGGAAGAGGATTCCAGGCATTTTAACAAATTTAATCACAGATTAACATCAACTCTCCAATTTCAGATCCTGGTAACAGTCACAGAGAGATAGAAACAAACAAAGAGGATAGGAAGGAAGGAAGGAAGGGAGGAAAGAAGGAAGCAGGATGGACAAGCAGAATATGAGCTCCCCTGTCCCGACCACAGTTTGGTTTGCCTGTGCAGGATATCAGAGAGAGAAGACAGATACTTAGGTAGGTACAACAGACACAGATGCTGAATCCAAATGCTTAGAGTTGTAAACTTGCGGACTTTACAGCATGCTACTCTGAAGACTGGGCGGATTTAAGGCTGTTCGTTGTCAAAATTCATCAGGTCCGCTATAGGCTGTCATGCAGACTTTTGGCAGTGCTCCATGCAGATTTCCAGCCTGTCTCCTACCTTGTCGCCTTCCCTGGCAGTTTCTCCCATCATTCACTGCGCTACAGATGTGTGCTAAATATGCCTGCTGATATAAACAAAGCCAGATCCAGAAGACAAAAACACATTAGCCAAGATGAATGTCAAACATGATTGAAACTTACCAACCAAAAAGACTATTCCTGTGCAGAACATTAAAATCAACTTGATATTACTATGATTATTGCACTTTTTTCACCTTTGAAGAGAGAGCCTGAGAAATGGGATCAAAGAAGATAAACCCTAGCTTCCTACAATAACAAAAGAGTATTAAATACATAATAAGACATGCTGTAATTGTCTTGATGACTTTTGTCGTGCTCATTCTGTAGCAGTGACTAAATGGAGATGCCTGTCCTGTTTGCCATGTATATAAAGCCACGCACCCCTGTGCCCTCGCAAACTCTTATAGCTGTTCTATTAAACTGTCATCTAGTCCGCAAAGTCTGTAATCTGACCATTTGGATTCAGCAGGCGAGTGCCTACGTGGTGTGCCTCGACCTGCGCAGCTCCCCACAGGTCAGCTAGCCGAGGGTGGGTGGGAGGACCGAGACTGTGGATGGTGCTGTTGGGAGTGGCTTGGAGGGAGTGGGAGGCACTATGTGGCCTGTGATCCATAGACTGTAGTCAGAGATAGGAAAGGAAGGAAAGAGAATTAATGAGGATTTGTTGTAAAATATGCTCAACATATTTTCAAGGGGTTGATGTGGGTGTTGACCAATACCAATGACTCAACAGTTTCTTGATTTTAAAACGTTTCTTTTCCTTTGGAACAAAAATGTTGCCACCCACCACAGATTTGAAACACTTGGAAGCTCCTGACATTTTCAGCTGCTCAATAATGGACAACAATGTACTGCATCATAACACATTTCAGCTAATTTCAGGAAGGTTTAAAAGCCTCCTCATGCCAAAACAAATGACAAAGCAATTTTATTCTTCTAGCATTTAGCAGTCTTTGCCAGAGACTTGTGTAGGAGGAGGATAACAGCTTTTTCACTTCCTTCTAGTCTTGCTTTAAATTATGAGTCAGGGATGGTGCTGCAGGGAACAGTGGGGAAATGTCTCAAGCTCTTATGCATTGACTGATGCTCAGAAAATTGACTGACTGATTGAAAAGCTTTATTATAAATGTAATGTAATATATTCAATAGTCTCCTTCGCTAGGGAAACCATATAATACACACAGTAAAGCTAACAAGCTCATTTCCATTGCGGTCTCGGATCAGTACACCTTTTCTAAGACACATCCCTGACCTTTTCAAGTTATTATTTCATAACCCTCAGTTATTTAATGAGCTCTGAGATGTACCAATGCAAACGCAGCCAACGGAGCCGAAAAAGTCTTTGGGTGTCACAGTTCATCATGACTCACTTCATTTGCAGAAAACCTCCCAGCAGCCTGAGAGCTGGAAGTCAGCAGCTGAGTTACACCAATAACAGCCACAAAGCCTGCGCATCTAACCAGTTTGTCATGTTGATAACAAGACAGGAGTCCACAGCCACGCTAGCAGCTAGGCACAGCGGTGCTTTCAGCTAATGCTAACGTGATGTTTACTATGTTCACCATCTTTGTTTAGCATGTTAGCATGCTGACATTTGATAATTAGCACTACTAGAAGTACAGCTGAGACCGATGGGAACATCATTACATTATCAAGTAGTTGGTCATAAATGTTAAAATGTTGACCTGATGATGGCGCTAAAATGAAAAGTCAGGGGTTCGAGTTTGAAGAATTCATTCTAAGTTTCATGGCACTTGTTGTTGAGTCATGTAACCAAAAACCGCAAATGTCAATCTCATGGTTACACCAGATGAAAAGGCAGGTTCATCAAAGTCATTAGGATACATCGTCTGAGAACCATTTGTATCCCTGCAAAATTTTGTGCCAAGACGTTATTATACATATTTCACTGGATAGGTGAAAACTTTGACCTGCTGGTGGCGCTAGATGAAAAGTCAGGAGATCACCAAATTCATTAGGATTCATCGTATCCAAACCACAAATGTCTGTACAAAATTTCATGGCAATCTATGTGATAGTTGTTGAGGCACTTAAATCTAGACCAAAGTGGTGGACTGACTGACTGACTTGCCTAAAGACAATAATTCACGTGACGTTGGGTTTATTTCACGATGTATTAGCTGATGAAAATGAGTGGAGCTGGAGCCATTACTGAAATATTGTTTTGCTACAGTCAAGTAGCTATGGAAGAGGATTAGGGCCACATGTGAAAAATTTACTTGAGTTCTGAGTTTAATCTCAGAATTCTGACTTTAAACTCAGAACTGAGATAAATCTTTCACATGTGGCCCTAATCCTCTTCCGTAAGTACTGTACAGTAGCAGTACTACTGACCTGCTACTTCAGTTAAAGATTTTGCTCCTACTATGTGTATGTACTAGTATTCTGGTACTAGTGACGTGCTGTTGCCTCTCTGGTAGCTGTTTGGTCAAATTTAGATTCACAAATTTAGATTAGTAACGCACGGCATAAATGAACAGTCTTTGTAATGACCTGTTGTTGGTACTGCAGAAGCTGTTGCTGCTGGTAGTGGTGAAGTTGTTGGAGCTGTTGGAGTTGGTTGTGCTGCTGCAGGGTGAGATGAGTCTGGTGCTGCTGAAGGTAACCGCCTACTGTCCCCTCATACCCCTCACCAGGTGTACCACCTGCTCCACTGCTGCCACCTGGAACAACCATAAAACACTTAGTACCTAGTGCTCAGAGACACAGTCAAGTGTTTAGACACATTGCAAGAGAGAAGACTCAATCCTAACCAGCAGCCATGATGTAGGAGCCCGCGGCAGGTGAGGCCATGCCCGAGGGCTGGCTGGTGATTGGGTCCCAGGCGTCTGAGGACGACAGGCAGTACAGGCCCTGTGAGACGTAGGTGTGAGGCCAGACATCTGCAGAGGAGTGGTGGAGCACCTGGTCTGTACAGGGAAACGCAGACAGGTGGGAGGAGTGAGACACAGGAGAACTTAGACAGTTTAAAGAGAAAAAAAAACAAAGAACAACAAGAAAGAGAGGAGAGAGATGGATGAAAATGTAATTTTAGCAGTGAGTGGGAGAAAAGCAAGACTGCTCTGGGAAATTTGTAGGAACAACAAGAGGCACAACAACAGATTACCACAAACACCACTATCAAACCAAAAAGGAGTGTGGTTGCAAAAACTACAAGAGTATAGTATATCGTATAGTATATAGCGTATAATTTTCTTCTTGTTCAGTGAAAGTCAAGCATTCATAATTGGCATGTTTATTCATAAATCAGTTGATTTGAGCAAATACAAATGCATCACAGTGTTTCCTCAGGATGTAAAATAAACTGTAATAGACGTAAATAGAAGCATAAATGTTTGTGCCAGTTTGAGACAAAAACACAGGACACTATAAAAAAGAGACTAAAATCCCACCTCAGACCCTGAACTGTTGATTCAGTCATTAACAGCATTGTTTAGATGCTCTTATGAAGCCATACACAGGGATAAACCTGACCTCATCCAAAAGCAATAAACTGTAATAACTTTAATAGGAGTATGATTAGCCTATCTGCAGGAGCGTTGTTATTATAGAGTATCATTCATGGAGGGGGGCTGAACGCTCAAACAAACTGGAGGAGAAACACCCCCTCAGTCCTAATGCTGATATTAAGTAGCTTTTTAATTGTTGCTGTGTTTGTGTAGTGTGTGTGTGTGTGTGTGTGTTCTGTACGTGTGTGTTGGTGTTGCATGCTAGATAAAGCACAGAGCAGAGCCCATATGGTGCTGTTAATGAGAGCAGGGCTAAGTCCTTGTGCTAACCTACAGGGTCCCTCAGGGTTTGGACAGCGCTCTGCTTTGCTAAACACCAGCGAGAACGAAAAAAGAAACAGTTTACAGTGTAACTCTGTGTACAAGTAAGAGCGGCACGCAAGTCCAGGTCTCAAATGATTTTTTTTCTTATTTTTAACTGCCCCCCCCCAAAAAAAACCCCACAGGAACATAGCCACAGAATAGTTTGTTTTGTTTTGACTTTTATGATGTTATATGGCTCCTCCTGTGAGGTTAGATGGGGTTTCTTAATCTTGCCTGAGCAAATTGCTCTCTTCTCTTCCTTTCTCTCTGTTTTATCATCCTATGTGCAACTAAACTAAACAGACATCTTACCACCTGAGGCCCAAACCACAAATCAGGATATGAGTTTGTTTCCCCAAACTGTTTTTGTTTTATTCAACCAAATGTGAAGTGAAATCCTCTTAACTTCACTTTTCATGCAGTTCATTTCCTTATTTGAATACAACTCGTCTTTTAGACTTTGGGTAAATTCTCTCACCCAAGCACTCATGACACTCCATCAGAGTGTGTTCTGATATTTCAGAAATGACAGGCTGTCATCTGGATTTGTCATTTGGACGTTTTTGAGTAAGTGCCCGGTAGCAGTGAAAGGCAGAAATGTGCAGCTGTGTGCCTGCCCTCCAAAAGTCCTTTACAGCTGGTCGGCAGAATAACTGACGTGGCTGTTTTTAGTTTCCAACAGGGCTCTAATTTTCCCAAACTGTGCATCTACACACAACAGAAAACTTAATAGTTCACTGTACGGTCCAAAGACATGACTGAGTGTGAGACGTGTTTAGAGCTATTACACTCAATCTGTAGTTATGCTGTAACTGTGTTAGTGGTTTAGGCAGGTAGGCTTGAATGTGTTAAATGAATACAACTACACAAATGACTCATCCCCCTCCCTTATATTATATAACCTTTAACTGTAGGTTTATGACAGTTACAGTACCAGATCCTTGCAATTGTTCCACACTATGTGCCATTAAGGTAAAAGGAAGAACCAAATACTGCAGTAGCTTACAACTAGAAGCACTCAGAGCCTAACTCTTGTAGCCATGCCCAATAGCCATTTGCAGAAAGGTTTAAACTGCAGTACCTCTGCTGGTGATGCTCTCCTGATTGACCTCACTGAGGTGAGCGACGCTGCCCTGGTTGGAGCCAGCTCCCATACTCTCCCCATCCATCGAGTTCCACCCGAACAGAGTCGCCTCAGAGATTGCAAACTGCTGCATGATGCCTAAAGAGAAAGTGAGAGGAGTATCAATGCTAGCTGAGATGCAGCAGCACTGATATTAGCAACAGCAATATGTAATAATAATAATAGGAAGATCTTTAAACACCCTTAAACACAATTAAAGATGCATAAAACAAATCCCAGTCCCAGCTTTGCTAACACTTACGGAAGTTAATTAATAATAAAAACAAACAAGAACAATAGTCATTTGGGGGGAGAGGATGGAGAAGAATGTTTATTCCAAGAGGGAAATCTGTAAATGATGTAGACAAATAAATGTGTATAAATAACTGTCAGAAATTATTAATTTAAGCCGTACCAGATGGGCCAGAACCAATTAGATTTTCCAAACTTCACTGAAGAAAAATGGTGCACCAGTGGGTAGCAACGTTTTATATTCAAGAAAAAGATACCAGGGCAAGTCTTCTTTGTGATAAATCTTCCCAGGCTTGTCCATTTTGGGACACCCTCAAAAATGACAGTGACAGTCTAGTACCTGTACATCCAGTACTCAGATGTACCCTCACCTGCAGCAAAGCGAGCCTCCTTCTCGCCATCACTAAGGTCGCTGTAAGCGTCGTTCTCCATCCTCCTCTCCTTTTCCCTCTGCAGGTTGGTATGTCCTGCGCCCCCCATTGGCCCTGCAGATGGTTTGCCCCAGCTCTGCCACTCGATCATGTGGGCCACACGACCCTGGGCCATGGCAGTGGGCTTGGTCACTTTGTCCTTCATGGAGCGAGTCACACCTACAACAGGTATGGGGGGAGCAGGAGAGGCAGACCAGCAGCACACACACAAACACATTCACGCACACACCAGACACACACACAAACACTGTCAAAACTACTTCTGGCCTCTGCAGTAGACGACACCTCCAACTGAGGTTCGGGGAGGGGGCGGGCGGGTAGAATGATAATGAGAAATGTGTAATGGTGTAGGAAAACTGTTTAATACATGAAACTATAATAGATGCTAATAGGGTAATACGTGTATGGTATGGATGCATTTAGAGAGACTGGGTATGAGAACATGGCAATGACCTCGCAGCTACTTTGCTTTAAAAGTATATTAAAATACATTAAGTTGTTTTTTAAAACTGAATTTGCCCAAATTTCAGATTTTATCCTGAAATTTTAATTTCTTTTTAAAAATCTTTATTCAAAGTAGGTTTTTTGAGCACAATTTTTCTTCTTCAGCAACGATCTGCTCCATACTCACACTTTCACATCTGCTCGGTACAATCTCATTCTTACTGGTTGGCCAAAGAACCCTCCTGCTGTAGTATCTGGGGTTTAAATGCCTTGCTCAAGAACACAATAGCGGTATTTATATCTATCTGTCTGTGGAACGCACCTGCCCCTAACCTTTAAACCACTGCTGCTTTCAAACTTCTGCAATATCTACCTGCCACATCTACAGTACCCTCATCAAAACCTTTTAAATGTGTCGCTTTTCAATTAATACTTTCATGCTAATCATCAAAATGAGTCTGACAGTCACCACTCAACATCTATTCATATCAATCACCTCTCAATCTGCCGTTTTAGATGATAATGATGTGACTGATATGGATTAGCAGAGAATGGTGTAGAGCACCAGTCAGACAAATGTCACATAGAGGTGAACTCGTATAACAGTGAGTGGGTTTTTGCCTCTTTAACATTACAAGGAGGTCTGCTGACCACTTGGCATTCAGCAAAGATGTCTTTTTTTCTTTTTTGTCTTTTCGAGTTCAACGTATCAACCTCTCTGGGATCTAATTAACTAAAAGTATAAGATGTTCAGATAACTATATGACTGAACATACTTTGTGTAATTCTTGAATAATCAAATAAATTAACTGATGAATCTGCTACGTAATAGTGCAGACCTTTGCAAAACCTGCTTGATCTTTGGTCAGGTGATGGACAGGAGTGAACAGGTCAGGTGACATGAGCTAACCGTAGTGACAAATTGGACAGGGTTGCCTGTGTGCTCCTTGGAGTTTGTTGAATTGAACAGAAAAGGACAAGGATGACGGCTGAAACGCTGACAAACCCATATTAATAATTAAAGCCATTACTCATCTCCTGGTAAACATTATAAATGAGATTCATTAGACTTTGCGTAATTAAAAACGTGTTACAGAGACTGAGAGAGGCAGAGGAAAGTAATCCTTGGGTGTAAACAGAACGTTAAGAAGGGTCCACTGGCAAATCTCTGCCCAATTAAGATGCAAATACAGGATTCAAACTAGGGACATATGCACTGAGTCAAATGCTTGCAGAGAGGCTGATCGATAAAAAATTAAATTAAAATCAAACAGGCATGAATAAACAGAGACAGAGGTTCGGAAATTGCTCCCCCGGTCCAGGGGGCAAGTTACAGGCTGAGTTATAAATAGAAACAGTTTTTCCCCTCAGACAAAGAGAGCCAATCTCATTTGAAAATCAAACAATCCCTGCAGAGTCTAATTGGGGATGGAAATAGGAATGGAAAGAATGGGGATGAGGGATGAGGGACGGTGTTGGGGTCTTGGCTATTCAAAGACTTCTAAAATAATACCATACACTGTTAAATTATACCAACAGATTTATTTAAAGTGCACCAGACACAACAAAAAACACTTTTTTCACAAACACTGAGGCGCTACGCTTAAACACTACAAAGCACAGAGCACTACAGTTTGAAGCACAAAGCACGAGATAGCACAAAAGAGGCACCAGCCACTTGAAGTCACGACACTGCACAAATTAGAGTCACTACTTCACAAATATTGGGCCACACCGCTGCCAGCACTGCACATTACAAATACACTACATTTCCCAACACGCCTGTGGAGATGCTTTAGTAAGTAATTAAAGTAAGTAATCTCACTTACTTTAGTTTCTTTGAAATCAAAGATCTGATTGGATTTCCATCAATGACTCTGCGAAATGTGTCTGTCATTGACGTCTGCTGTTGATATCAATGGAAGAGAAGGGAAAGTAGGGAGTGATATAGGAAAGGGCACCCACAGGGGCGGCCATGTTGGTTCCAAGCTCCTCCTCCTCCTCCTCCTCCTGCTCTAGAGTGAAGTTGTCTGTTGAGGCAAGATTTGATTTACAAAATCCGCCAGTTGTGGCAAAGGTGAAAAGATAATTCCTGTTTTCACTAAGTGTGTCAGATGATTCTTTGGGCTGCAAGTAGCGCAGAAACCAATTCGAAGTAGAAGCAGAATGGAGCTTTTGTTATACAAACTAATTTCAAAGAAAGAGCTGCTATGCAAAAATTGTAACTAACTGGGTTAGTTAAACCAGTTTAGTTTGGCATCCTAGTGACATAGGGGTTTAAGGTACATAATCGAAACACGAGTCTTTGCTTAGCTTGTTTTGATAGCTATAGACTAGTATGACTATTTCGAGCTTGAATGGTAACCTAACCCAGATAATTTTTATGGCTACGTTGCTTTTTTTTTTNCTAAATTGGTGTTCACCAGACCAAAAAGGCACGGGAAGGCAAGGTTCTCTGTTGGTGGGGGCGTCTTACTTCGGTCACCAGTGAGACTAGTAAATACAATCCAGGAGGGATGGTTTGAGCAATTCAATTCAATTCAATTTTATTTATATAGCGCCAAATCACAACAAAAGTCATCTCATGACACTTTACATATAGAGCCGGTCTAGACCGTACTCTTAATAATGTTATTTACAGAGACCCAACAATTCCCTCCATGA
>NTHP01000693.1:188027-201884 GCA_003416845.1 Oplegnathus fasciatus
AAGTTTCTGCCTCTTAAAAGGAAGTTTTTCCAGATGGCCGCCCCCTCTAGGTGGGCGGCCATCTGCCTTGACCGGTTGGGTAATAGGTCAATGAGTTTAAAGTCTTATAAGATGGTAATAAAAAAACTTGAGGAAGGAATTACCACAAAAAAAGTTCTTCTGTCCAGACAATCGAGACAATTGTCAAACTACTGTGTTCACGTTCAGAGTAATCTACCAGCCCCATGGATGACGTTGCATTGTGTTGGGCCAGATTCTTTCTTTTTTTTTTTTTTTTTGGACAACTCTGTGGTTTTTTTAAAACTCCATTCTGCAAATTGGAATGAGTGGTTTGGTTGCCTAGCAATAGTCATAGATATCTTAACATAATGAAGCTAATGCTAAATGAACAATAACACTTAGCAGATTTAAATTTATTCATATATTAAAATCTGTACTAATTAGTTGAGAAACTTTTGAGTTGGTTTATATGCCCCATTTACTCTCATTTATATTGTAGCAGCTCCAGCAATGAGTTTCTGATTCTGTCTGGTGATTACCGTCAAACCAAACCACACATTAATGATTTGGCTGCTGCACTACTCTGACACCAAATAACCATCTGATTATCACACGAAAAGAAACCAAAAAATATCTTTTACACAACAGGGAAAGGAAGTTTAGCCCCCTGTCAGTGCTCAACAACAACTTCATCCTTGACTCTCTGTGGAGCATGTGGAGGCAACATGGGGGCTGTTTTACCATCTAGCAGCACAGACACACACCTGACACACCTGTCAGAGAGGACTTAGCCAGGGCACCGATCCCATAGGAGTTGTTGGACTTCCTCTTGAGACGAGGCAGAATGGAAGTAGTGTCCTCCATGGACAACTAAAGAGAGAGGGAGGGAGGTGAGGTGGGGACGAGAGAATGCAAGAGGAGGATGTAGATCAAATAAAAAGAAGAAAATGCAATGTGACAGGAAAAATGAAAAAAGAAGAATAGATGAGAGAGAAAGAGATAAATGCAAGACAGAAAATGGAATAAAAGAAATTGAGGTGAAGAGAGCAGATGATTGAAGATTCAGAGGATAGTTTGAGGGAGATAGAAGAAGAGAAGGGAGGTTGTAATAGAGGGAATAAGAAAGGAGGGTTAATTATTCGCACACCTTGTAAATGACTTACAGGGATCATTGATTGAAAAGAAGACAATCACAGATATACTGTGGCTAAAAGGAAAAATGGATGCTTAAGTGGTGATTCAAAAGCAATTTAAATGGACAACAGAGCGTCTTTCGGAAGCACAGCAGCTGGTAATTGGCACAAAATCATCATGGAAAACTTGATGATATGGACCAATTACTGATGGATATAGTGTTTTCACTAGTAAAATGTAAAATTGCTTATATACAGTACAGAGATTAGATGGGCAAATAGTGAAAATAGCAGCCGAGAGATGTATTTATTCATACAGGTACGTTTTAGCAGGAGACGTTTAGATTATGTATAATGAGAGAATGTGTTGCTTGTTTTGGATTCACTTCTTCAGGGCAGAGACAGGGGCTTAAATCTGTGTTCTCTACTTTAACAGTGGTCTCCCCTCTCGCTCAGCCTTCCTGTTACTCTGAAACCAGTTTTGACCCTGACATGGCTCATTGTGTTGTCTGTTGCTGGGAATTTTAAAATTGTACCCTTCTCAAATGCCGCTGGTTATCTCCACCCTTTGAGAGGAAAAAACTAAGAGCTTGTGTGAAATTCATGCAGCAATATGAAGCAACAAGTGACCCCCCCACCCCCCATTCATACAGCCTCAAATGATACTGTGATATATTGTTAGAATTCAGTGATATTTAAGGTTAAATTGACTCACTATTCCACATGTTGTTCCTCTCCAGGACACTGTTAAAACTGAATCAGTGTTTAAGGAATTAAGAAACTATTTTCAAAGCCAAAAAGAGGAGAATAAGATTTGTAGACAATCCATTACGACTCTAAGACCAAGTACACTCGGGTGCACAGCACACCAACCAACCAATTGCTCATGCTTGTGTGATTTCTACTGTACTTCCTGGCGCCAGTGCTCGTGGCAAACCAACCAGCAAACTAATGAACACAGAGACAGAGCCCGGCTCTTAATGAGGTCCTCCCAACAGCTAATTACAGTGGGAAATAGTAGGAAAAACATGTGGACTCTGTTACACCGGGGGATTGTGTGATAGATGTGATGTAATGTTTTGAGTTAAAGTTAAAATTAATTACTGTATAAAGACAAACTGATATTATCTGGTCCCTCTGTGGTGTACAAGTGGAGTATCATCCAGGTGTTATCCTATCTGCTGTATACCCTTTGCATGTAGCAGTGACGTTAGATGGTGTAGTAATACAGAAACACAGCAGCCAGTAAGTCTGCAGGCATACAGATATATAGTTGTTTTAGCAGTCCATGATCATGGATTTTTCCTCCATTAGTCTTGTGTCCACTAGAGCCTGTTCATCCTCAAATGTAATAAACCAGAAGTGAACCAGTATTTCGAACCAAAAAATATATTTCTCAAATTCACTTTGTGCCTTCCAATCTTGCACAGTCACACCAATGAGTAAAACAACAGAGTTCTGGAGAAATGTAAAGAATCAGCTGTATAAGCTACTATATCTGAGCATGACACAGGTGAGGGGTCACTCATAGTAACATACCAACCCTGCAAAGCTTTTTAGCCTCCTTTAGCTCATAGTTTAGGTTTTATGGCTCATGTGCTGCATGGTTCAGTGTCACAGCTTCCATCAACCGCATTTCCAGCAGCAGCAAGCAGCTGTTTTCAGCAAACAAGCTCTGATTCACCTACTTTACACTACCTGCCCAGCACCAAACAGCAGACAGACAAAGTTAGTGACTAGCTGGGGAAGACAGTAGAATATCAAGAAGTTTGTGGAGACCAAACCAGAGCTTCAAGGAGTGAATAGTAGACACAAACACAACTCCAGTTGAATGCTTACTGTGCTCAGTGTCTGCTACATGTACAAATAGGCAGCTGTTTACGAACACGTTAACCAGAACAACGGCACATTATCAATTTACTGTCACTGAATAACAGGAGGAAGCCTTCACTTGGTTTAAGGGAGAATATGTGTGTATATTTCATTCAGGGCTTTGATGTATAGCTATGGATGAAAGTTTCTCTCTCCTGTGTGATGCATGACAGGCTGCCAGACAAGTTTGATAAAACTTTTTAATTTGCTAATAAATTTGCTAACATCTCACCTAAACTAGCAATGCAAACTTGGTGCACCTGGGTAGAAAAACAAACCGCAGCAAGGTTTATAAGAACTTTCTCCAGACCTCTGGTGCTTGAAACAGAAGTGTGTCTATGTGAGATTACTTGCCTCCAAGCATGTTTGAGTCAACAAAATTCACATTGTGCAAATAAATTCTGCTGAAGGTACAGAAACAGTTCAGTGGCGATGCACTTCATCATGCAGTGCTTTCAGTAAAAACTGGGGCTTGTACGACGGCTTCAGCTGTGGATAAGATAAGCTTATTACAGCCTGTTATCTGTGACTCTGTATATATATGAAGCTTGCAGTACAGTAGATTAGCAGAGGGCCGAGAGAGGAGACGGATGGGAGGGAGAGTTTATGGGGAGAAAAAGAAAAACTGGGGGATAAGAGAGAGGGAGTGGGAGAGAGAGATAACAGAGAGAGAGAGAGTGGCAGGAAGGGGCGGAAGGATAAACGAGCAGGATGTCAACTTATGTACTCAAAGCCCAAACTCAGGTAGTGGGTGAGTGATGGAGGGGAAAATGACAAGAAGAGGAGATTTGGGGAGTGAAAAGAAGGAGATTTAAACAAGGAGACTTACATTGATCCCTTCCCAGGAAAACTCGGCACGGCCATGCTGGGGGAGGGAGGACAGGGGAGGGAGAAGAGGGGAGGAAGGAGAGGGAGAAGGGGAGGAGAAAAGTACAGGTATAGCAAAGGCGGGAAGAGGAGAAGGAGATTTGAAAGAGGGAAGAGGAGTTTTGGGACATAGAAACTGGTTTTAAGCCTTAATCCTGAATTACAGTAATTTGAACATTTACATTTAGGGTATTATCGTGTCAACAGTTTCCTAGTTCAGCTCTGTGTGGAGTTTAAAATTCCACACTCTTATTTTGAAGGTCATAAATTTTTTTACTTGCAGTTAAAGGTGTAGTCTATGATTCTGGAGAGAGCTTGTTGATATTTGAACTCAACAGCCAAACAGATGCACCCCTCCCTCCAGTGCTCCTTCAACGCACAGCATCAGTTTGTCCTGTGCACGAGCACGAGTTGTGACATATTATACCGAGGTGTTCAGTGGAAACGCAGCTAAAGTGTCGGTATTTGACGACCTGGGTTGGTGGCTCTACCCGAGTCGCTCTGTTTGTTTCCTGTTTACAGAGCCAGGGCTGTGTATGAACACCGGACTGTTTTTTCAGCGCACACACAGAACGGAAAGCCAGCCGACCGTGAGGAGATATTCACTGAATTTGATAAAAACTGTTTTGGATCAGAATCGTAGACTACACCTTTAAGTTTCTTTGATAGATTTTTTCTTTTGTTAATCTTGAACTATCATCATCGATCATATTTTAAGTGAATCTGGTCTTAAAGTGAAGTAAAAATTCAATCTTTAAAGTTTGAATAAACTCTCAGGCACCCTGCATGTGTCATGTGTTTCAGTCTACATAGTGTATCAGGAGCTCACAACAACAATAAGCTTGAGAATTATTATTTGTGATTCGAACAGGCCCTTAAACCAGTGAACTGTACCATGTAGATACATGTGCAGTACGAGCTGTGCAGTGTGTATGTAAACATGCAATGCAGTAATCTAATCTCACAAGATTTAACAGTGAAACAGCTTTTATTTTAAGAGAGACAGAGGACCCAAGAAGCAGTTTTTGGAATAGGAAGGTAAATATAGAAATTGTGTAAGTGTGTGTAGTACTGTGTTTGTGTGTTGTCAGCTGCACCGTCCCTCTTTGTCCATCTACACTGCTCAGAATGTTTAGGTAACCAATGGATACCATTCAGCGGTGACCCTGTTGCCTGGGGCAACAACAAATCTGATGGGTGGCCAGACCTGGACACAATTTAATGTGTGTCCTCATGTGCATGCACGTACATACACACACACACACACAGACAATCATGCATATTCATCACACTGTACAATAGACACAAAGACAGGGAAAGGGGGACATTTTGGAAACTGTGGCCGCTCTGGAGAATTTAAATACACTGCTGTCAAAAGGATTTTTTTTTATTGTTATTTTTTAACATCAGGCCATTTGTCACAGTGCCCCAAAGAGTTTCTCCACTGGCACTTTGAGCTTGTTATCATAGTTGTACCGTTCAAAGCCACAGATCACAGGCTGCATGAGAGGTGAAACGGAAAATGCCCTAAACTTCATGTCAAAGTAAATGCCAAACTTTATCTCCTGTCCTCACAAAGCTGCTGCTGCTGCTACAGAGGTGGCTCAAATTGATTTTTTAGAAAGTTTAATTTATGGTCGTATGAAATGTAAACTTTACGATATTTAATCTTTAAAACTTGTTTTCTTGTGCGGAGCA
Organism: Oplegnathus fasciatus; assembly: GCA_003416845.1. Classification (NCBI taxonomy): domain Eukaryota; kingdom Metazoa; phylum Chordata; class Actinopteri; order Centrarchiformes; family Oplegnathidae; genus Oplegnathus; species Oplegnathus fasciatus. The sequence continues at coordinate 193,598 of NTHP01000693.1, forward strand.
GTATCTCCATTCATAGCACAGCTTCAGTGAGAAAATCTTATATTGCTTACCCTTAAATGCAGAACCCTCCCTACGATATCAGATAAGATAAATCTTTATTGATCCCCAGCGGGGAAATTCGGTAATGTGACATATAACGTGACATAAGTCAGTGTAAACAGAATATTAAAATCTAAACGTTTGAGTCAGATTTTACTTTGATACTTAGTTTTGTTTTGTTTTTTTGATTATGTGAAATGCTAAGATGATTAGATTTTATCTTATTTTAACCTGCGCATTAGCGTTTATTGTGTGCTTGTCTTTCATTTCATACCGGAACAGTCAACTGAAAGTGCAGGTCATTTCTTTTGACCTCCTCTATTTGTGTAAAGAAAAAGAATGGTAAAAAGTGCTTCTGATGTCCCCTACACCCGCTAATAGACTAAGAAAGGGAAAAAAGTAATTTTCAAAGAGAAGAAAAGCATTCATCTGTGGGTAGGGTGTGGCATAAAAATCCAATTTCAGGCGCTCAAGTGGATGGTTAAGAATAAAAAGCCTTTAATAATATGGGCTTTTACTCTGACAGGATACGCCAACCATATCGGCACACTTGCCTTTCTCAGGGTGTCTTGTCTCCACTGCATTTTTAGTTGCTTTAAAGAAGCTGAAAAGCTACACGAGGCCACTTTGCTCATTGATGGGTTCATTGTTGTTAACTTAACCCAAAAGTCCTGTAATAGATATGAGTAAGCTGCTAACAGCACATTTAACCAGCCCAACTGGTCTGTATGATGCTTCATACCTAAGGGAAGAAAGAAGAAAAACATGCTACATGCTTTTGGCTTTCTAATGGAGTGCTCACTCTCTCTTCATGTCTCGATTTGTTAGTTTCTGTCAGCAGAGAAGTCACCATAGACAACAGTAATAACAAATTCATTGCACAAATAGATTGAAGAAACAGCACGAGGTGGGTTTTTACATAAAAATCTAATCTTGTGCAGTTGTGAAGGTGCATCATTCATTCTGTGTGTTAGTGGTTGTTCGTAAAGAGGCATTAAAGACATTAAAGAGAAAAAGTAATGGAACAGGTCGGAAGCCTTTTCATTTGATATTATTATTACTCGTAAAATCGGCTGTGGACATAAGGTCATCTAAAGAAACAAACCAAATAATAATAAAAATGCTAATGCAGTAATAACATGGCTGGTGGAAGATGGACAGCCTCATTTGAATCTGGCAATAAAAGAATAAGAACAGAAAGCAGTGTACCAGTGGTGATAAAAAATTAAGATAGAGCTCGGCCTCTGTCTTTGTTTTTATTCATGCTTTAATCAGCAGCTGCTGGCACAGAGACTCTATAACTAGAATATCTACATGAATGAATGTGAATTTGGGTCTGACTTGGTTTAAGGCCGCATTGCCCTGATTAACATTTTTCATCTGGTGTCAAATACAAGGGATGGTTAGCAAATTGAAACCATGGGCGAGCCGAAACTGAAAGCTAGAATTAATTCCTGTCTTCCTGCAGGCCCCTTTCGCTTTCTCGGAAGCACCGATGTAATATTCATGTCGAAGATGTTTATTTTCTTGACAAGTGAATGAGGAATAAGAATAATCCTCCTCTAACAAAGCAGCCCCTGAGATGGCAGAGGGATTTAGGGAAGCCTTGCACAAGTCACCAGTCGCCTTGTTGGGTTTTTGCCTCAGATCCACATTAACAAGAACAGGAAAAGATCCGGGGAATAGTTCATACAGATGTGGTAACACGCACACCTGGATCAGAACTACACCTGAGCAAAATTATACTAAGAAATAACTAGTGTGACATTTTTTAACCTTCATTTATTCACAAAGGCGTTTTCCTGAGCAAACATGTTGTTAATCATGAACACTTGCTGTGTAAAACTCACACAGCTGACAGACTAAACTGAACTAAGTGAATAATGGTTTATTTAATCTCAAAAGCTAATGAACAAGCTCAGCAGTGGGGCTGCAGCTTGGACTGAAGCAAATGAATCTTTCAACAGTGAGAATAAATCACTCAGAGATTCGAGGCAACCGACGGATGAATCATCTCATTATTATTTAAAAAAATAATGTATTTTGATTATATACTCAATATATTATTTTATGCTTATGACATTTTTTGTTAAATGTTAATGTAGTCAGTGTGAAAGGGACGTTGAGTCATTTATGATCTCTCGACCTTTGTTGGTGTCTTGTGGGAAGTCAAACAACTCTAACAGACATTATCTCCTCTTTTACTTTACAATAGTAATAGTAGTACTTTACAATACTATACTATACTACTACAATACTAAGTGAAAAAGATTAAATAAAGATGTTGGTATGACCTTCTAATAAATCACCCTTTATGAAGTGTTTGTAAATTGTAACTAATGGCTTTATTTATCGTTAATAAAGCATTTATGCTTTATAGAAATAAGCCATTAATAAGAACAACTTTTGGGTTGCCAGGTGATGAAAACTCTGTTTAGCTGGCTTATATCCCCCTGATATGATACTCGCTTTATCTTTTTAGCTCTTAAATCCATCAGGAAGACCCGTCCAATGGTGTTTTGCCACTTACCTTCTGGAAAAAATCTGCAGAACCGATGGGCCAGAATGTGTTTATTAACCCCTGTAGCCTTGAAAGGATTGTTGTACTTATTAACATCTGTAACTGAGGATATGACTTATTAGAAAGTGAGAACCCCAACAATGATCCATCAGGGGTGCAGATGTATCGTAAACGTTAATAAACAGATTTTGGTTCAGTTACTCTGAAGCTAGAGGTCAAACAAGAGAAACACAAAGCAAGAGTCATAAACCCACAAGTTGTGCTTATTGATTGCTTATTACTGATCTATAAAGCATTAGTAAATGATTTCTTGACCATTAGTTACAAGTCATAAAGAGTGACTTTGTGCTACCAAGATACTGTTAAAACTGAGAGTCTACAGCCGTGCTGGCAGCTCTGTGAGGTTGTACTTAGGCAGGTCAGTGCTAGAAGCTAAATGCTATAATATCAGCATGCTCTCGATGACAATGCTAACATGTTGATATGTTGATGTGTAGCAGGTATAATCTTTACATGTTCACCATCTTAGTTTAGTGTGATAGCATGTTAACTTAACTTGCTAACTACCACTAAACATAATGCACATTTAAACTGATGATGGCGTTAGATGAAAAGCCAGGGAGTCACTGAAGTTTTTACAATTCATCCTGAAGGGGACATGAACGTGAGAACCAAATGTCATGAAAATCCATCCAATGGTTGTCAAGACATTTCACTAAAAACCAAAACTGTCGACCTCAGTAGGATTCATCCTCTGGGGACCATCCAGTCCAAACCATCCAATAGTTTTGGACCCTGTCACCCTTTGCAGATGAATTATTATCATTTTGTTCTATGGAGCAGAAACTGTAGGTATAATTATTCAGAAAATACAAAGACAACAGGGTTCAGGGTCAGTTTGTAGCTCATATAAAGAATTAATAACTGTGTGTGTAGGAGGTTTCAGCCATGATTTATAATGGTCAAACGTGTGAGGAGACGCGGTAAGTGGCAATAGTGGTGTCATCTCTGTCCTTGGACTGTGTGTGTGTGTGTGTTATTAACACAGCTTGCGTCAGAGGTCGCAGGATTTGGATTCAGAAGCACCCCTCAGTGTGTGAATGTTAAACTCTCATGGTCAACCGAGGACGAAAAATCAGGCGTCATCACCATCTCTGTAGTGTGTGTACGTGCTCTTATTTTGTATTCAAATAGACTCCATAAAGTATATAACAGCTGAGCTCTTTCCTGTGGCCTCGTCAATAGTGGATTTTCCTGAATCGAAGTGAGACGCAGCAGCATTGTGCAAGCTGAAACTCAAATCCATTCAGCCACGATAACATTGACAGTCTCTCAGTAAACTGACATTCTCAGCTCAACATTTAACTCTGTGCCCAGCTGGTTAAATCAGCTCTTTATGCCTTAAAGCATTTTCCTGAAGCAGACAGTTTACACAATAATAACCACCTTCTATCCATCCGTCCATTTTCTATACCTGTTTATCCTGCTCAGGGTCACAGGGTGCTTAAGCCTATCCCAGCATGCATTGGACCCTGATGCAGGGAGCATAATTAGTTTCTATTGTGGTTATTTTCTGCTTTCTTATAATGTACTACAGATATAATGCACAGTCATAGCAGAAGCATGCTGCCAATCATTTCACTACATACAGTAATATATACAGGAATTCTGCCACAAATGTATCTTACGATATTAATAATAACAGCTGTTGATTGAAATAAAGAATCCATTAAGGGAAGCACAGAAAAAATCGTTTTTATAGTTTCAGTTTCTCTTAAAAGGATGAAGGAAGAATTTGGGGGTTCAGGAGGTCTTTTCATTTCATATTTCTTTCTTTTACAGCATTATAAGTTTGGAGAACCCCCTGAGTTTAAAAGGTTAAAGTTTATCAGTGGCTCAGTGGGACAATAAGTCACATAAAGAACAAAATAGTGCATAATAGAAACCAGTAATAGGGTTTTGTACTACATGCAAGATAAGCAATTAATTTAAATTTTAGAGCTGTGGGATCATCTTGCTTAAAGAGCTACTAATCTTTAAAGAATTTCATTAGTTTTAGTGCCACACGATGTGGAAATTCAGTTTCAGAAGCTTTTGCACTTTCAAAATATTCAAATCCTGGTGGGAGAGATTACAGTTTTGGCATGAAAATGGAAAGAAATTGAATCGTGGTGAAATATCCAGCAGCAGCTTTCAAGAAAATGTCTTTGTGGTATCATCTTTCAGCAACTCATTTGAATTCTAAAACCCCTGCCTGAGGAAAAACACTAATGGTGATAAATTAAGTCTTGGGTTTAGCTGCGGCTAAATCTCAATCAGATCTGTTTGTTTTCCATCCTTTTAGTCAGACTTGTGTGAATTTGGAAGGCATATATCCTCAGAGGAGATCTGATAGGAGCACTCAGTATTGATCTGACTTTTAGTGGAACCACAAACAGGCTGATGTTTCAGCTAATGTGCCTTTCACTGAGCCTAATGCTACGGGGATGTTTCCTCACTTAAGCTGACAGCGTTCAGTGTGCGAATGCGAGTCCAGCATGATGAGCTCATGCCTTTGATTCCTGTGTTCGTTAGTAAAACATGAGCTGTAGTTTGTGTCTGTATTTAAGGGTGCTTTCACACTTTGCCTGTTTGGTGCAGTTTAAATGTCAGTCTGTTGAGCGCTCCACCACTTTGGTCTAGATTAAAATTTCTCAACTATTGGATGGATTGCCATAAAATTTGGCACAGACATTCATGGTCCCCATTGGATGAATCTTACTGACATTGGTGATCCCTTGACTTTTTCTCTGGTGCCAACTTGAGGTTTAGATGCCTCCAAAATTTGCTACAAACTTTCATGTCCCCCTCAGCATAAATTTTAATAACTCTGGTGATCTTTTCATGTAGCGCCATCATCGGGTAAAATTTTTCGGTTAACTCTTGATTTGTTGTTTTACGATTAGATCTCTCTGCGTCTGTCTAGCTCACAGCCTTTATTTTTTCCTTCAACTTCTATAATAGTCTGTTTGCTTTACTCACTCTGGCTGTATATTTATTCTGTCTGTCAGTCTGTAGTGTTTTGTTTGTCGCACTGGGTCCAGAGCCCCCTGTTTCGAAGTCTGACTCATCTCTCTGAGCCCCTGTATTATATTTTGTCAAATCCCTCTCCACCTGCTAGCCTCTCTCTCTGCAGGTCTGTAAATTACGCGGAAGAGTCATGTTCATGGAGGTAAACAACTCAAGGGCTGCCGTGGTATCAGTGCTCAACAGGAACAACACTTGATCATAAATGAATTCCGCTACTGATGCCATGGCCACCAAATGTCAACCAAAAAGCTGAAATATGTGCAATATTTCAAAGTTTCTGTCGACGGCAGGAATATAGAAATCATTTCTTTCATGTTTGATCTGTCCAGGGAGGAAGCAGGGGGACAGAAAATGGGAGTTATGAAAGTCACTGGGATTGCCTACCATTGGCATGAGAAAGAAGCTACAGGTTATTCCCATCTTGCTCTTTCCCTTGTAAGCTGTAATTAACTTTGCAGTAATGTAATGATATTAATAAATATACCTTTAAAATATTTATACAGCAGTAGAACTTCTGGTGCACGTCGGCCTTCCAACCCGTGTGTGGGAGGAGAAATGACAACACTAAAGAAAAGAAAGTAGCCGCCAGTGATGGAAAAACAATAAGATGGATGTCTCTGTTTTTCTCTCTCTCTCTCTCTCTCTTTCTCACTCTTTCTGCTGCTCTCTCTCTCCCCAGGGTCCACAGCTGAGAAGTGATACATGGCTCAGTAATAGTCTGAGCCCTGGGGAGAGCAGCTCTGTGGCCTTGGTAAGAGACTATCAACACACACACACCTTCACACCCAGTCACGCACAGCCAGTCACGAGAGTGCAGGCATACACACAGGAGTACACAAAGGTTTGACTAATATGAGCTTCTGAAGGCTGATACCAATTTTTTTTCTGCCAGTATGTCCTCATTTTTTCCCCCTTTTTTCAATTTTCTTGCCAGATATTGAGACATGTTCTGTAGTTGTTATTAATATTCTTCTTGTCTGGTTTGAAAAGCCTCTGAAACGGCATTTAGACCATCATGGGACAGTAAAGCGTGTAAATGAAACAAGACTAGCACAGTTCTCTCAGGATTATTGGATGGTCCTGCCTTAAAGATCTATTTCAAGGCAGTTTCTTTGGTATGTGATAAATTACTGCTTTTTGAGTGAAGGATTAATTCACCAAACACACAACCGAACACTTAATAGATACAGTTAAGTTAGAAAGTACAAAGAAAGTGACACATTTGTTGTGTTGTCTCTGTACTGCAGCACATTGGGTTTAATATAAAACAATGAGGGCAAAGTGCTGACTTTAAGCTTTGAAGCAACTCTGTGGAACTTTTCATTTTGTGTTGATTTTGGCGGTCCCTGTGGAGATAGGCGGTAGTGTTTCACCTAACGTTAGGTTACATGTTCCCTCTGCTTCACTCCCCGCTGCAAGTAGACTACATCTCCAGGAGGAGAGCGGGTGGCAGCTCCGGAGACGGACCTTCAGTTAGCGGCTGAAGCAACTTAAATTCAGACAGAGCAAACCCCAGCACTGTTTCGTCTGATGTCATGGAAAACCCCGACCCAGTGGCAGGCATTAAGAATAACAATTAGAAACTAATGGAAATAGCCAATCTTCTCGCTGTTGGTCTCGTTTGCTTATGTAGGTCATATAAACTGAGACTGTTTCATAACCACTTAAAAACTCCATAGAGTGCTTTTGATGGTGTTCACATTTACATCAAATGAACAGTGTAGGAACTGTAGCCCTTTTTACGCACAGACCCCAACTCTCTTGGTCAAAAGTAATCGGATATCCTTCCATCCACTATCTATACCTGCTTATCGTGCAGGAGGGTGTTAGCCTTTCCCTGCTCACATTGGGTGAGAGACGGGGTTACACCCTGGACAGGTAAACAAGCTATCACAGGGCTGACACATACAGGTAGACAACCACTCACACCTCGGCCAATTTAGAGTCACTAATTAATCTGGATTATGGGCTGTGGGACAAAACCAGGTTCAAACAGGCAAACTCCAAACAGAAAGGCCCAAAGGATTCAAACCCAGGACCCTTTTCTTGGACTTCATGTGTGGTATTTCTTTTTTTTTTCTTGCCTTTATTGGACAGATAAGACATTTTGGTTACATGGTATGTGCAGAGTGGTTAACTCGGCCACCAGGACGCCCCGTAAAATCTACGACTCACAGACATCCTCTGTGATGCTCTGCCTGTACAGCAGCCAGCTTCTCTTCATCTTCTGCGGCTGTTTGCCTTCAATCAGTAATCAGTTGGATTGAGGTCAGGTGACTGAATCGGCCAGTCAAGAACTGTCGATGTTAGAAAGATTGTTCGGTTAGACTGTCTTAAAATTAGGGGACTGTATATAAAAAGTGTCCTACACATGTTGAAAGCCAACGCTTTAACCTACTGGTCATTAAAAGAGCACTCCACTGATTATAACACAACATCGATGCAGCAGGACCATAGTCTTATTGTTCCACGCATTCTTCTTCTTTGTCAAAACCTTTCACATACTTTACCCACAATGCAACTCAACTGTCGACAGTTTGGTCGGAGACTCAAGTTCGTTATGCTTGTAGCAGCTAATGTAGCGTCAAGCCTCTAGCCTCAAGCAGAGATGAGGAGCGGGCTGCAGAGGTCTGGTAAGCTCACTTCTCTCTAAGTCCA
>NTHP01000693.1:202676-222315 GCA_003416845.1 Oplegnathus fasciatus
AAAAAAAAGATAATAGCATTTTACCTGATCCCCATCTTTCCGTACCGGCACCGCATCCGCTGCTGGAGAGGCAAAGAGAGAAAGAAACAGAGGGAGATGAATTTGAGATAATTTCATTATCGCAGGTGCTTCAGTAGCTACAGGTATCAAGCCGTGTGCAGGAAACACAGATGCGAGAAAACACAAAATATCAGTCCAGAATACACAATTGCTTTGTCTCAACCATCCATGATAGGAGGGGGCGAGCGAGGGAAGGGGAAACAGGGAGATAGAGGAGTGAGCGAGGAACGCTGACAGAGAGAGGGAGAAGGAGATAACAGTATGTCAAACTGATGCAGCCTTCAACATGCTCGCTGAGGGAAAATGACAACGCTGTCCAGTATTTCTCTCTCTCTCTCTCACACACACAAACACACCATGCTAAAATTAGATCAATTATCCACGCCAAGCTTTGGCACACAGAGGGCACAACCAGTGTGAGTCATGAAGGCCAGAGATGATTCTAAAGTAATCGAGGGTGATGAAAGGGGAAGCCATTCTGCCAGTTATTATCATAAATAATGGAGAGCTACTTTAATAATTTAGTCGTAATAAAATAGAAAACAGTGGCTGTCGACCAGAAAAGCCAGAACCTGAAGATTTCGATGATAACTGACTTAACCCTCTCCTTACATTACATAACGACCTTGAGTCTGACCTTAACAGTAAACTGGGTTATCCAGTGCAACCTGTGAAAGCACACATGTGAAAAGCACTAATGTATCGCTGGTAAATCATTGTCTTGTCATTGGCAGTATTCTAGCTTGATCATCAGACTGATTTGCTGTTTTGTTTTCTCTTTCATTTTCTCTGACATCGTGTTTGTGTTGGCAGTTTTCTTTTTCTTTCTTTGTTTTTGTACTAACCACTCAGTGTCGAGTATCGATCTTGTGTCCATCTCGTCAATCTCATTTTCAGTCGGCAGATTCTGTTCGCAGGAGCAGTTGCCAGGAGCAGTTAACGTCACGTTTGTCACGTTGATCGAAGAGATATGACAATTTGAGAGATTTACTCCTCTGTAAGTCGACTTCCATCAACCTGAGCAGCTGTGTCGATCTCGTCCAAGCTTGTCAGATTTTTGCCAATTTCCTGGTTCTTGCACAGGGAGATGATCGTTAGTCCACCCTACAAAGCTCTGATTGGCTCGATTGTTTTTCCAACCGGGTAAACAGCCTTTAATGAGCACCAGACTGACAGTATTTGAATCGCTGAGAACATCTGAGATGTGGACAGTAATTCAGAGGTTTGTGTTCCAGTTAAACATGTTCAGTGATAGTAGTCCACTATTCAAAGAAATAGAGAAATCGGATCTTTTCATTCCATAAATTGTTGGTGATTCTTCTCCTTCTGAAATGATGGAATCTGCTATTTTCGATGAGAAAAACCACATATTGAACCCTTGCATAGTGATATTGAGCTTTGCCAAGCTTCCCATCACCTACCAAAAGAAAAAATCAAAGATAAAATACATTTCTACAGAACCCAGCAGACATTTGAAAATCCATGGACTTATAATTACTAAATTGTTCACTTTAATTACTAAATTCTTCCCTGAAAGTACTTAATCCATTCCCTCTACAGTAAATGCTAAAATGGTTGTAGCAGTAGGAACTGAGGTTTTAACACAGACTATCTGTACTATCAGATTATTGAAGTCATTATTTCAGCTGAATGTTGTTATGTTATCACAGTCATTTCCATTTGTCCTTGTCCCTTGGAACTGTCTTTCTCGCACAGTTTTGACGCTACATTGGATGTTGTTTTAGTTCCTTGTTTACTCTTTGCTGGCCAGCTTTGGCTGCTGGTGCACACATGCTGCTGTGTAATGTAGTGTAAAGTAAACAGTAAAAGTTGTCACGGACAAACTAAATGGGCTGCCTGGGTTTAATACAGTTTCAGTTTGATTTTGGACCGAGATATGTGGACGTTCTTTGGGTTTTAGCACAGCCTTCTTTTATCTTTGACATCCTTTACATGTATTTTATGGGATAACAGATATTTATGTTCTATTAATCTGTGTGAACAAATTCTGAAAAATGATATCCCTGAAACTTGTCAGGCCACGTACTTTTAAGTATGCTTTTGTGAAATGTTGAAGACATTACTTTGCTTTTCTGTCACCGAGCTCACAGTGAACGAGCGGCACTTTTGGTATAGATGGTGGAGACAGATAGGTGATTCTACACAGTCTGGAGAAAATGACACCAGGATTAATGTGGTGCGTGTTAGCAGTGGAGAGATAATGAGGTGGCATCAGCGGTGGCTCAGACAGTAGAGAGGTTTAGATTTTGAGTTTAAGATTCAAACAAGGCAGGAAAAGTCAGAGGAGAAAGTGAAGTCTTTTTTTCACTTAGTGAGGCTGTGAAGAATGCTGAAATACATCAGTGACAGTCTGCATTACTTCAATAAATAAAGGAGGTTAGAAAATTAAAGAATGTTTATATGCATAGTAATCTATTTAAGGAGAATCGTGTTTCTGTTTGCACATGTAAACTTCAAATCCTTGTCCATTCTTCATTTTTGATTCTATTGTACGGGTTTGACCCCCTTATTGGTAGCCATAATCAGCATTTTGCAATGAAAGTGAAAGTCTAATGCCTATAGCGCACAGAAAAGGTTGCATCAGTACCATTTGTCATAGTTATGTTCCATTACAGGCAGTTCAAATTGAGAAGCCACATCCAGAATACAGCATTAAACCACTACAAGTGTATACCGAAGCGGGTTCATTCTCAGCTGTTTTTGATCATTTAGACGTTACAGAGATGACAGTCTGCACAGACAGCAGACAGATCAGAAACTTTGAGAACTTGAAGTCATGTAATCAGTGATATGAATAACTCTTTTGTGATATCTCTCCCACTCTGTCTGGTGAGCTGTCCTTGTTGCTACTGGTATGATTCATAAGCCTTGGGAGGGTTGTCAGCCGATGTGGTTCACCTGGTCATCCTGGGCCCTGGAGGCTATTAAAGCTCGCCCATTAGCTCATTTTCTGTCTCGCTTCCAGCTGGCATCCACCTTGTACGTTTTCCTTCTTTGATTTGGCAGCTTTCACCACCCACACACAGCACATATCTCACACATCCACGCCTTTAGCGCTACAAGTACCAATTATTTTCATCACTGATAAATCTGTTGACTATTTTTTGATTCAATAACGAATTGTTCAGTATATGAAATCTTCACATGTGAGAAGCTGGAACCAGAAAAAGTTTTGGCATATTTGCTTCATTAATGATTTAAACAATTAATAGATTGTCAAAATAAAAAAAACAACAGAATCATTTCAGCCCGACATGCGCTGCTCTCGCTGCTGATTTAGCTCATTTTCACACTTAATCTCCTTTGTGGGCTCCCTTTTTGTCACAGTCTCTCAGCTAGTTTGTGACATTGTGTTCCATGTAATGATTATATCCTGAATATAAACAAAAACAGGATATAACAGGGCGCTTGTGCGTCTGTAAGCATGCTCGGTCTTCTCCACAAAGAATCAGATGAAACCTGTGTTTTCACCATCTTTTATCGCATCATTGAGTTGAGTGAAAATAAAACCTCTGTCCAGTACAACACTCAGAGCCAGCGCTAAAATTAGATTAATTACCCACACCATGCCTTGGCACAGGGGGGCGCGACCTGTATGAGTCAGCGAGGTCTGGGATGTTGAAGGATATTAGATTTAAGTGGCGATGAAAGGAGAGGCCTCCCCCGTGTTAACACAAATTATAGCCTACATCTCCAATATCTCGTGGTAAGAAGTGAGATAAAAATGCGGCTTCGCCTCCCTACAGCTCCTGTTGGATCAAAAACGCTGCAGGAGACGCTAAAATCCTTAAAGTCAAGTGCTGTGAAATTAGTCCAACTTCAGCTACAAATAAGAGAAGTCAAGATAAGGGTGCTTATGTAGAAAATTGCACAAGTTGTTGAATGTCACTTTAAGATTGTTTCAAGCAGGAATAATCTTGAGCTTTCTACACTCTCATCAGTGGAACAGTTCATTGTTCCAAGCTTAAAAATCCTCCTTCAGCCCATCACCTCTCTTTCATCTCCTTTTTGATGAAAGGCTGATTGAAGTGGATTTAACAGCTGAAATCAATAAGGCAGCCTGGACTCACTTATCAGTCTGCTTCGCACTAAGAGCCGATATTTCTTATGTATTGTATTCTCAACATATGGCCCAACATCCACATCGATGCTGTGTGCATTGATTTTGTGCTGTCTGCCAGGTCCCGCCCCCGCTGAAGGGAGGGCTGCCAATCGACGGCGCCTAAAAATACCTCAGCCTTCATACTCTCTTCGATGGAGACTTAAGCTTTCCATCCCAATCAATATCAATAAAACGCTTCTAGGCAAAGGGTGGAGGTGGTGGGAGCGTGGGTGGGTGGGGGGGGTTGTCGTCACTGTTCAGGGGTAGAAGATACAGTTTGGAGATGTTGTACTTCATCTCAAGGGACAAGAGATGACAGCTCTGTTCCAAAGTCGCTCCGAGTAATCGATTCGTACAGGTTGAAACTACTACTGCTACTGTTGAGCCAGAAGTAAGGCTTGATTTCAAAATGCTATACATCCATTTGGAAAGAAAAAAATAATCAAAACAATTATTTATATTCTCTAAAATTCTGTTAGTGTCCAAAAATGTGTCTAAATGGAAAAATAAAACACCCTTACATAAGTTAATGCTGTTTACAAAGCAGTTAATGAATATATAACTTTGCATTTCTGGTGTTTCATGTTGTTGCCAAGTGGTGTATCTTTCTTCCTCTTGCTGATAACTGACTAAATGTCCATGCCGTGATGACACATCAGAATTTTCCAGCAGCTATTACAGATAGCAGTGAGGCTGCTCTGCCCTGATACATTTTCATTTTAGGTTTATTTCGCCAGGCTGGCCCTCTCAGTTATGATATTTTTCTCAAGGGGAGTCCTCCTGGGTAAAGCTACAGAGGGTTCTGATATCAGAAAATGTTTTAGACATCAGCAACAGTAAATGTTTTGGTTTCAGTCCCACCGAATCAAAGAGCGAGGGCTTCTTTCTTAAGTCGCCAGTTAGCACCAACATCAATAACAGAGAAATCCATCAGCACAGGGGACAAACAGAGCAGTTTCTACACCCACAGACACGGAAAACAAACCAGAATGCAATGCAGCTACGAGACATGCTCAGTGCTTTTTAATGTAATGTAATGCGACTTACTCTGTTGGCCCTTTGTTGCAATAACTGATTTTTTTTTTTGGGCTACTTGTGGGCAGTGGAAACAAGTTGTGAACACAACATTTACATATCAGCACCTTTTAAGTTGATATTACTCACCCAGCAGTTACAAAGAAGCATTGTCATTCATTTGGAGTCGTGTTTGTGTCACCTGATGAATGTAAGTCCAGTCTCTCTTGTAGCTCTGTTTTTGGTCTCTACCAACTCCTGAGGGAAATATCTGGCTCTTTAGCTGCTGAATGCCACTCTAACTATAGTAATGTAACTGTCAATACCTTCCAAAATTACCCATATGACTGTTACTCATAATTACTCATAATGGTTTTTTGAACTGTCACATCTGTGATTCAGATTAGGCAAGTAAACCTACTTGGCTCAGATAGGAAAACATCAAAAGAAACCAATGTTGACTCCTCTGTCAAAGCCACATCCTTTGCCCACCCTGGCCTCCTCACTAATGGTGAAGCCCCACTTAACATCATGCAGAGCGAAGCAAAGTTCAGCCTGTTCATTTTCTATAGAAGCGACTCGCCTCTCAAAGCATTGTGGGATAACAGGTGACATCCATCTCCTTTCAAACTGTTTATAACCTCAGCACTATTTCACGTTTTACATCTTAGACGATGATATTATCAGAGTTTATCAAAAGCTCTGTCTCATTTTGGAAACAAAATCAAATTCGCTTCAGAGTTGGTCATTCCTGAACACCTGAGATGACCTACACCCACACATTTGCACAAGTGTACACACAAACACACACATAACGCAGACACATGTTTCATAACACATTTTTCAGGCCTGACCCAGTACTTTGGGTGAAGGACAACAATTCTATGTGCAGAGTGAGTTCAGCTGACTTATTCAACTTTGTTAGACATGCGCTCGCTCTCTCTCTCTCTCTCACTCTCACTCTCTCAGTGTTAATGAAAGGCATGCAGTCTTAGTCATGACTCTGCTCTCTGTGAGTACATTTGAGATGCAACCCAGGGGATCCTGGAGGCCATTTACTCCACACAACACACCCACACGCATGGAGGCACATACAAACTCACTCACACATACACAAGCAAGTCAACGACACACACACACACACACACACCCACACACCAGAGACCTCTGGAGTTGATGGAGCTCCCTGCCGGAGCCATCGGGGAGGAAGGAGAGGGCGAGAGAGACACAGAGGGAAGCTGAAGGCTCTCAAAAAACCAGAGAGGGGGAAATATTGAAGAGGGAACGGAGGAGAGGAACAAAACCGAGAGATTGATCGAAGCTCAAAACCGCAGGGCAGAGGGTATGTCGAGGAGAGAACAGGGAGGGCTGCTGGAAAGATAAGAAAAGCAGGGGGAGGGAAGGGCAGCTACGTAGTGTGAACAGAAACATGGATAAAACACAATTCCACCTGGCGACCAGTGATTCGAAACAGAAGCAAAAAATCTATTTTATTTTCAGAAATAATATAATAAAATACCTTATTTTATTTAGGTTCCATCTACTACTACACAAACTATCATGGCATCAGAATAAGTAACATTTATTGAATAGTTCTTCATGCTAAACACTTACTAACATGTTGAATAACCCAAAAAAGCCCCCAAAATGCATTTCATTAAATACTGCAATCATATCAAAGTTACATCCTGATGGCTGACAAACCTTCATTTGTCTGCTGATGTTTGCATGTATTATATATATAAATATAGAAACAAAACATCAGTAATACGAGAGAAGACTGTCTGAGAAAGAGTGAAATAATCCAAACCCTAAAATAACGCCCACAGAGGCATCCTGTGAAGCAACAGCTGTTTGGACTAATAAGTGTAAGTCCAAACAGCTAGCAGTATCACTTATCACTCGGTTGCCGTTTGATGGACATTTACCCAGAGTTCCTTGCAGTACCTGGAGGAAATGCAGCCTACTTCTCAGTCATTACTGTCACTCAGCGTTAGGCGACCTAATGACCATTTACGCTTCAACTCCGGATGACTTCTCTTTTATCATTTGTGTTTGAGTGATCTGTGAGATTTTAAGTTAATCTGATTTTGACTCAGTCTTTTTATGATCAGTGCTCTCTACTGCACTGCACTTCCCAGAAGTCTCCTGTTAATCAAACTGTCTCCTTTTCTCTGATTAAAGTTTGAATTTCTGTGGGTGGCTTTGTTCCTTCATAGTGGCTATCACCACTCATGCTAACGCTGTGTTTGCTTATGTTTGGATGTGACGAGAAGAAAGTGAGAAGTGAAACATCACCACAACAGGCAGCTGTTTGTAGCCTTAAAAGATACGATAAACAAACTGCATGCTGAAGACAAAGTTTTGTGACTGGCAGCTGGACATAGTGGAGCATTTGGAAGCTAAAGAGCCACATATTTCCTCTGAGGAGTACCGAAACAGAGCTAGAAGGAGTCAATATACGACTTAGATTTGTCAGGAAGCCAGAAACACAGCTACAAATGAATGTTAAGATAGATAGTAGATAGATACTCTTTTTTTGTTAAAGTTGCTCTATGTCTGCTGGATGTGTAAATGGGCAATTGTTTGTCAAAGCCGAATTTATGTTTTCTACATCCACAAGGCTGTGAGGTTCTAAGGGGGTCTGCGTGGTTTAAATTTTGTCACCTTCCCATTTTTGAGAGGGTCCGTGCAGACCAGATTTACCGTATGCACTAACAAACACGTATGAACTGAACACATGAACCTTGTGACCCCCCAGTAGTCCAGTTTTTGGACTATGTCAGGACTCAGGCCCCTGACGTTCACTGTGACGGCCAAGTAGCCAAAAAATGAGGTTCATACCAGAAACTTTTATATTACAGGTTTAATCAGCTCTAAAATCAGTGTATTTGTATGCTGATGTATTCAGAAACATGCGATGCTCATGTCATGCTTTTAAAATTTCTACAATTATTTTCTTTATTAATTAATCTGCTGTTTTTTCTCAATTAATTGATTTGTCATTTGATATAAAACGTCCAAAAAACCCCATCGCAGTTTCCTTAAGCCCAATGTGATGACATCAAATTGAGAGTCCAAAACCCCAAAATATTCAGTCACTTAAGACTCACAACCGAGAAGCTGGAATTAGACCATGTTTGGCATTTTTACTTGAAAACGATAAATCGATTTTCAAAACTGTTGCGGATGAATTTTCTGTTGATTGACTGACTGCATGACTTCTTGTGCAGCAGAGGATTTTTCCCACAAATGAGAGTCGGGTCCTGTGTGATTATGTGACTGGTTTTACTACCACGACACTTTGGGGAAAATTGGCATAACTCTGATATGAAAGATGCTAATTCTTGTCCGTGCATTGTACTTGGTAATTAATCTGGTTCACAGTCTGATTATAAATTGTGTTGTCTGAGGCTGCAGTGTAATGTTTGCTTGTTAGACTGTGAAACACGCAGCTCTGAGCTTCTGTGGTTTGGTACAGTATGTGTGAGGCTACTGACCTTTGAGGGAAAGGTCATTCCTGTTTGTGCACGTAACCAAAGTCTCTGCAGTGGAGTCGAACAAAAACAAAGGACCATCAGATATAAAAGGGAAGCTTTAAAAGGAGCTCTGATTTCCATTAATATAAACAAGTATGAACCAAAATGATTTTTTGTTTACTCTGGTAATAAATTCTGTTATAATCAGAAAATAATCGGTTTCTGTACGCAGCACATAATTGTATTGTGATAAAGGGTAGTGTAGTCCATTCATTTGCTTTAAAAAACTTTAAAAAGATTCAAATTAGTTTCTGAATGCAGCTAAACTTCACTTCATAGGCTACATAATTGAAAAAGAGGCAGGTTAAGTTTCCATTGTAATATTTCCAACCATATAAAACAGTTACAGTTTTTGTTTTGATTACTTCTGTCCTCAGAAAGCCTCGGCTACATTTTCCTCGGGCTATTTTGTCTGTAGTCTGAAGATTACAAGGCCATCGGTGTAGATGTTGGTGCTGCACAGTCTAATCTGTTTGGCAACAAAGCAGAAGGTCTCAGGGAAATGAATCTGAGACATCAAAGTATGACAGAGAAGTGCTGCCTGCCAAATGGCCTGCTGAAGCTGCACGCTTCATTTAGCCAAGAACAGAGTTTTACCTCAGTCAATCTGCTAGACGGTTTGGCAATGTAGTTGTGTTTTTTTACTTTCTAACCAACGAAATATATTTGAATTTCTCTTTGAAAGAGAGAGTCAGAGAGAGATTTAGGCTGCTTTATTTAATCTGTCTTCAAAGCTACACCAGAAAAGATATTTATGTAGAAATACATCCGTTTTTATCAGCATTAAACATGAAGAGGAGCAGCAGTAGGGAGGGCTGTCCCATCTGCACTTGCTGCAGATTCAGCTTATTTGCTCAAATAATATTCTGCTATCGAGAACAGTTTGGTCATTTCTCTGCTCACAGGAAGTTAGGAATTAAAACTTGAAAGCAAAAACTGTCCAAATCCAAAAACAGTGCTCATGAACCAACATCGTTATCCTCTCACAACTTTGGGTAAGAACTGCAACTGCTTCTTATTTGCGTTTTTCATTAATCTGAGACTGTTCCCCCTAAGAAAAACTACAGCATCAGTCATTTTAGCAGATTCCTCAAAACATTTGTTTACGCCCAAGTGACAAAGCCTCTAGTGGCCGTAGGTATTGTGACTCTTGTCTGTTGGGAGGAAACGTTGTTATAGAGCAACAAAGTCCGCAGAGAGAGGAGGTCGCGGTCCCCTAACCTCAATGAAATAGTTCTTTTCACCCAAACCACAATGTTTACCTTATTTTAACCCAGAATGTATTCTAACCCAAACCATGATCTTTCCTTAAACCTATATAGTATACATGTGTTGTTCTGGAGGGCGGTTACAAACTATGTATTTGTTTTTTTAATTTGGATGACTTGTTGATTGATCTTGATTAATTGGTTAGTCTAAATAATGTCATGAAATAGTGAAATTTGTCCATCACAAAATTGCTTGTTTTGTGCAACCCAAAGACACAAAGATACACCCCTCACATGATCTGAAGCAGAAAGCAGCACATTCTTATATTTGAGGAGCTGGAACTAGAGAATGTTTGTCATTATTACTTGATAAATGACCAATCAACTGGTTATCAAAATTGTTGTTGTTTAGAGTGACACAGGCCGACTGTTTTAACATAAATGTCCTTGCTGTCATTTGAGTACAAAATGAACTAGTTCAGCTGTAACTTTGCAGGTTGTTTAAAAGCAAAAACATATCAAGAAAAAAAGAAGCACAAGAGGATGGTGAAAGGCACCAGGGGAGGATGGGATGAAGAGATTGCAAAGGCGGATTTGTGGTAGAAAATGTGTTCCATTTAAAGTACTGGCTTGCTTTAACTGCTCCAAGAGGACTAATAAAGCTGCATTACTGCACCACAGGGACACAGGTGGGAGAGGGAAGGCTGGGAACAGGGAGTGAGGGAAAGGGCGTGGGAGATGAAACACAGGGAGAGAAGAGGTGTTGCTTGGGAAATAAAAAAATGAGAATATGGGTGGACAGGGAGGGAGAAGGAGGTAAATTCAGGGTTAAGTGTTACAGGAAACAGGAAGAGGAGAAGAGGTAAGAGGAACTTAAAGGTGATCATCAAGGCGGAAAAGAGGACGCTGCCAAAAACAAGCCATTTCCACAACATGCTACACATGGACGCAGACTCGCACACAAATACACACATGCACCTGCACATGGACGCTGACACACACGTACACAAGTGAGTGTCTAAGGAAGGGTGGCATTGTGGGACGCTGCAACAATAGGTCCTGACAGCTCTCCCTGGCAGACCCTCGCCTGTCTGCTGCCATCGCTCTGGGCACTGGGTGTGTGTTTCTGTGTGTGTAGGTGCGTTTCTTTGTGTGTGTGTGTGCGAGTGAGGTGACACACGGCCTGTGACGGTGATCCGAAGTGAAGTCTGGGGTCTGACTCACCTCCGCTTCAGCGGCGGACGCTCTGAGCCGACACCAAACACTAAGGGAGTCCTGCTCACTACGGCTTGTCGGGGTAATACCTTCATCCATCCGTCCGTCCTTTCTTCTGTCGGACTGTCTGTCTGTGTGTGTGTGTGTGTGTGTGTGTTTGCGTGTGTGTAGCATTTTATAAGATGTCTTGGGTCACCCCAAATTCCCTCAAGCTTCTGGAGGTTTCTGTTTGGTACTTGATGTCCCTTGTGATCCAAAGAAAAACAAAATGTCCTTCCTCTTCTCCGCTTTTATTTCATGTGCTTATAAAAGATTCATTCTGCTTCAACTTTGACTGTTGAGATGAAGAAGTAATAATAATGTATATTTAGAAGTATTTACATAAACATAGATGGCGGTTTTCCTACTCACTACCATCAACTGCTAAAACATGAGTTATTCAACTAATATCCAGTGCATGAAAGGTTTTACAAGTGATGTGAGCACTTTGTGTATCATCGCACTTTCCTAGAAAAAAATAACTCTAGTATACGTAGAAGAAGACTTTAGTAGTTTCAAACCATTTGAGCATCTGAGTCTTCCTCAGCTCATGAAGTTTGAAATTTCCATGTTATCCAAGATACTTTAAGTTGGCACTTTTAGTTTCAACACATGATGAACAATTGGCAAACAATATTCCAGGTAAACAGTAAATTTATCCATATACAATAACTTTGAATACTTTATCTTAATGTGTAAAATTGCTGTAACAACACATGTACATGTAGTGATGAGAAACAGGCTGCTAACAAGAACAAACACTTAATGGCAAATACAAAGAAGAAGTCATGCCCAATTTCCGTTCTAGCTGCTACTCCAGTAGCTTCTTCTCTAAGGCTTCGTTCAGACTGATATCAGCGATACAAAAACTGTGTTCCCTTCACTGAGATCAAAGTGTGGGCGCAAGGGGGCGTCCCAAGACAGAGGTCTCCAACAAAAACTGAATCTCTAACCATGTGGTTGCAAGTTCAACAAACCACACCTCGCACCTGGTGCCACGCTACATCAGTGCTGCACAGGTTGTGGAAAAAGCCTGTTGTTCCCACTAGTTGGCAGGAAAAGCAGACTCAGTGTAGCAACTCTTTGAAGGGATAAATACCCAAATATAAACGGTATCGCAAAGTCTCTCGTGGTTGACAAACTTCTCATGTATATATATTGTCAAATCATCCAACCCTGTGGTATTAGCCAAGCAAATAGTCCATAGCAAGTCCTGCTTTCCGGCAGTTAATATCATGCTGCCATATACAATGACCACAACGTACTTTTGTTTGCCTTCCCCTCTTCTGTCTACCTTCAAATAAACAATACTTTTAAGGTCAGTGCCGTTATTCTACTGTGTAAAGACTGAGGATATATATCTCACAGGAATATAGACAACTTAAAACTCATGGACATATTACTCAAACTGGTCTTTCTGGTACATTAAAAAAAAAATCCCCCTTTACCATACGTTTTGTGGTATTTCTGGTCTGTACTCAGTGTCACTGAATCTTCATATAGCTGTGTCCTTCATCCGTGTCTCTAAAAAGCTGAACCGTGTTGCTGGGCTTTTTGTCCGTATTCTAAAATATATGAGTATGTACTGGATAGTAAAACGCGATCAACTTCCGTGAAGCTTTGGCAGCATGCGAATGGCCATGAAGAGTGTTCACACTGGCAGAAGCCTTGTTTTTACAGACTAATTTCAATGGCTTGTGTGCTTATTCCAGGGCAGCCGAGGTCACTGTTGTGTTGGAGTTCACACCGCTCCGATAATGTTGTGTAGTGTGAGATTCTCTGCTGTGCAGTCAGAGCGAGTGACACACAAATACTAAGCCGTGTGCTGGCTTCCAGTTATACCTCTGTAATATGATTTTATCTTGTACAGTCTTCTTAGTGTGAGGTCCTGTAAAGACTTTTTCACACTCAGGGGAGAAAATGGCGTTAAAGTAAATTTGTCTTTGTAAGTTGACGTTTCAGCCTGTTGTTCAGCCTTCCTCGAGGCACACTGTAATTCTGTTTCTTAAACTCCCCAAAAAACAGTAAAGCTTTATCCAGGCAAGCAGCTTAAGAAGGCTGAGAGTCCACGCTGATGGCTGAGCAATTTTGTGGGGTTACTATTAAACAAAGGCCGCTTCCCAGCATGGATTATACTGGAGACAAAACTTTGTGGCAACAGTTTACGTTCCCTTGTCTAAACATGACAATGCCCCAGTGCACAAAGCCAGCTCCATAAAGTAAAGTTTTTCCCCAGTTTGGTGTGGAATAACTTGGCTGGTCTGCAGAGAGCCCTGACCTTAAACCCAGACCAGATCACCCAACATCAGTGTCGGACCTCACTAGTGCTCCGTCTGAATGGGATCAAATCCCTGCAGCAGGTTCACAATCTGGTGTAAAGGCTGAAACAAGAAGAGTGGAGGCTGTTAGAGCAGCAGATTAATGAACATGGCTTTTTTGATCAGTAACATATGGGTGTAATGTTCAGGTGTCTGCGTAGTATTGGCAATGGAGTGTTTAGTCACTTTTTTTTCCTTAAATAAAATAAATGGATTTTTTCATTGTGAAACAGTTGGATATTGAAGAGTTCTCTCTCCCTCTCTCTCTCTCTCTCTCGCTCTCTCTCTCTCTCTCTCTCTCTCTCTCTCTCTCTCTGCCCTTCAGGTCAGAGATGCTCATGGCCACCTGTCAATCAAATTATTGACCAGTCGCCTCACTCCGTGCATCCGTCACCCTCTTGCTGGCAAGTGCGTGCATGTGTGTTTGTCTACACGCACACCACTTAGTACACAGGGCATCCATCAGTCGGTCCGTCAGCAGAGATAACACGGTCAATATTTTAGAGTTGGGGAGGGGGGAGGGTTTTCCTGTGTAAGGTGATACCTCAAACACACCTCACAGAGAAGAACAAACACAAGGGAGTGTTAAATTGTTTAACCAGAAAGCGGTTTCGGGGAGAATCCTGTCAGAGAATATTGGGGCTTTGTACAGAAGATGAATTGTGTAAAGTTTTAGTTAGTCTATCTCTGAGTTATGGCCAATTCGCCGTGTTGTTGTAGCGCCATCTATATGTGAAATGCCAGTAGGATATTTCAGAGTTCATACATACGGTGTGTTTCTTCTAAATTTACAAGTACAAAATACGTCCAAGAATTATGGCAACCAGTTAAAGGATAACTGTATTTAAAGGAGAAGTGTGGTGATATTCTGTATTTTAATAAAATCCCATGAAAAGACCAAAACCCTTTTTTAAAAGTGAAACTATATTTTTGTGAGGTGTTTTTAAAGATTTGGGTCTTCAGAAGGAACCAATGGGCTTGGTGCTTAGCACCACAGACAGGGTAGGAAAGTATTGAGAGACGGACTAACGCATTGTTGGTTTTGGTCTTTTCATGGGTTGGTTGACAATAAGAGTAACACAGAATAACACCAAACTCATCTGTTAATATTAAAAAGCAAATTGACATCTTGGGTCATCCAAATATGTTCTGTATGGAGACGGATCTATCCAGAACTAAGGAATCCAGGAGAAGGGATTTTGTTTCTACATCTCACAGTTTGGGAGTTATGAGCACTCCCCACTAACTTTCATTGAAGTCTGTTTTCAAAATATCGTGCAAGCTACTAGACAAATGGGACTGAATCTCCTTGTCAGAGGTAATAAGTGACAAACAGACCGGACCGTATGACCGAGCGAGACGCTCCGTGCTATCGAAGCATGTGGAGAGCCAATAGATAAGCTTTAGTGCTCGTCTTGATAAGCGTTTTTATAAAAGGACAGTGTGTGCTGGGACAGACTCCAGCCCCCCGTGACCTTGGAGAGGGTAAGTGGGTTAAAACAATCAATTAACGAATGTGTGTGGATAGTTTTGGTTGCTGAAGCCTGCGATGTTCCAAAACTGTGTCCTCCTTTACGTGTGTGCGGAGCATCTCACTCTGTCAGTTCAGATGTATAAATCTTATATATATACTATATATACTGTATGTATATGTGTACACAGACTCATCTTTTGAGACTAAATCACAAATTGCTGCTGCAACAGAGGAGAGTTTTGCATCCCATGTAATTGAGACCCTAATTGAGAGATGTACCTCATGTAATCAAGTCAAAACTCAGAGCAGAATACCACCTGTCTCCTTTTTCATTTGTATAAGGCAACACAAATCAGTTGAGACGGTAAACTTGAGCTGGATGCAGTTTACTGACATCACCTGATGGGAATTTTGAGTATTGAAATTCAAGCAGTTACCTCTGACTGCCATTTAGAAAATTGTGAAATTGCCCGTGCAGCTCTTCGTTACTTTTCAAGCTGCTTGTCACATCTCTACTAAAAATTCACGTCTCGTGGCAGCTTCAGGCTTCCATGTTGAGAACCTGAAGCAGGGACGTGGCCACACAGCCATTGAGATGCAAATATAGAGGGGAAAACGGGGAAACGAGAGACTCAGAAAAAGACAAGCCCGAAGGAAGCATCACCTTCTTTTTCCATTACTGGCCTGAATCGATTTGGCTAAAAATAAAACCAGCAGGACTCCGCTCTGATCGCGTTGCATTCACAGATGACCGCACAGGCCGAGTGTCACATCAGATGCGACTTGCATTATCCAACCTGTGTTTATTTATG
Source organism: Oplegnathus fasciatus (assembly GCA_003416845.1). Classification (NCBI taxonomy): domain Eukaryota; kingdom Metazoa; phylum Chordata; class Actinopteri; order Centrarchiformes; family Oplegnathidae; genus Oplegnathus; species Oplegnathus fasciatus. The sequence continues at coordinate 218,479 of NTHP01000693.1, forward strand.
TGGAAATCGAGCTGCTGTCTGCCAAACTGTGAGTCTGTTCTTTACTCTTGGTCGTCTCACTCTGTCGCTGTTTCCTGCCAACTGAAACACAGAAGCCAAAACAAGACTACACTTACAGACTGATGGATAAGATTACATCTCAGATGGCACAAACATTGACAAACAAACGTCTGTATAAAGTATAGATTTCATTATTATTACTGTAGTATTGATATGTTACGCATGAGACAGAGCTGATTGTCAACAATATAATAGTCTTCATTTTTACGTGTCATTGAACATTTTGTCTAATGCACCATGAACTACAAGCATGTAAATGGTGGGTGAACAGCTAACCTCAGTAACACCGCAATATTACTGCTCATTGAGCCATCCAATGCTGCATAATGACCATGCTGAAGCAGGAAATCTGTTAATTAAGGGCTTCAGGGTTGAAACGTGAGCAAAATATTCATGATTTCCACTCACGGGTGACTAAATCCCTGAGTTCATTCTTATTTTCACAGGCTGCTTTTTTAAAAGTGATGTTGGCAAAATGGTAAAAAGTAGAATTGTGAGAGACTTCCTCTCTCTGCTATAAACTTCTCAGTAACTTGTGAATAAGACAGAAGCACAAACTGTACAGACTGTACAGACTGTACAGACGTTAGCTGTAAGGCAGCTGGCAAAGTACAAACTGATCGTGTGTGTGTGTGGGGAGTGTTGCCATGTGTGTTGAGTCTCAGCTCAGTCTCAAACTATGGCCAACTCTCACGCTTTCAGGCACCGTCTGACGCCAAATAAGAGGAAACTAACGTGTGACTATTACAGAGTGGAATGTGAATCAATTTCAGTGCCTCAGTCTGAGCCGTCCAGGGTGAATTCGCGTCCACTCACGTCTTTAAATTAACTTTATATCTAATTTTGCCGCATCTTAAGTTTGCTTTGCATCCATCAGAAGATTTAAACTTGCATTCATTGATTTGGTGGTCACGCAACAAGCTGTAAACACAACACTGACATATTTTCACCTCACGAAGTTGGTGTGTTTGCAACCAGCTATTTACTCGTCCAGCAGATACAGATTTTTTTCTGTCCACCTGATGAATGTAAGTCCTTTTAGCCCCTCTATGCTTTCCACAAACTCCTGAGGGAAACATCTTACTCTTTAGCTACTAAGTGCTCCACTATGTTCACCAGCTAATTGTTAACTTTTTCTGCTGTTTTTACCTTGACTGGATTTTTAGGGTGCATGTTTTGACAGCAGCAAATCACTCTACTATAAACTGTAGACTTAAGTGTTCAGTAAATAAATGGAGAGACTGTGAGTCATCAACACAAGCAAAAAACAAACCCAAATTTTTTTGTAATGCTCTAAATGACAGTTGGTGCCACAGAGATTTACAACGTCTCGACTGTGAGACGATAACACCTGCTATTAGTCCCTCAGTGAGAACAACCAGTCCCACTGTGCTTCACTGTATGACCTTGTGCTTTTTACAGTATGTGTCATGCATGCCTTCATCTCTTTTCGAAAACACAAAGAGATGTTTTGATGTTGAATGAAACCCTGTCTTCATGTGAAGGTAACCAACACCTGATACCTTGTCTTCCAGTGTCAAAACTCCAGCTGCACTTCACTACGTCAGTACAATTATTGTAAACAAGAGAGCAGCGGCAGTGAAGAAGACGCGCAGCCTCAGACAACCTCCATGCTGCCCTGCCCATTGTCAGCCACTAGCTCGGATGTGGAGAGAGATCTGTTGGAGTGAAAACAGTTGCTGGAAGCCGTTCTTCCAGAGAAAAAGGCTCCGGCTTTCAGAGCTTCTGATGGTGGGAGGAGTGAAACAGCAATGGCAGAATCACCAGTCATCCCTGCTTTTTTGCATTGTTTTCATTTTAAATGACACTGAGGTCATTTGACAGTGCTCAGAGGCATCCCAAACCACCCTGCATGTAGACATTTGCTGCTAAAACACACCACAAACCACAAATCAACACGTGTGCCGTCACTGACTCAGTTGAAATTCAAAAAACACGTTTGGCGCCCATTTTTGCCTCATAAATCTCATCTGCATCGAGTTGTGTTGCTTATTGCAGCTGGAAATTAGAGCACTGGCCAAATATTTCTTCTGCGTTGAGTTGCAGCGATAAGTCTACTCTCAGTCAAAATGTCACAGTCTTCCTCATTGGATGGCATTTGCTCAGTTGTCATGGAGATACCTCAGTTGCATCACAAGTAGGGAACGATAAGGGGGGAGAACATAACAGAGAAGAAAAAGCTAGCAAGTGCACCTTGAGTGAAGATTTTTTTTTAGCAAACTATTGTTTCGAAGGTCAAAACTGAACTCTAATTCTGGCATGTGGCATGATGTTTTTCTAATTCAGGTTGTTTCTGTTGTGTTTCCAGAAATGTCTGGTTGTACACGGTAAAATGTGCCAAAGTTTGGGTGAGTGTTCCTACAGAGTCCCAGTATTCGTGTTAGATGATGTTTTGACCTATCATTAGACCCTGCAGTGAGCATCAGGCTGTGGCGTCACAAATCTGCTGAGCCCTCTGACAGGCGACACCATTCTGTAACCCCGACCTCACGTACCTTTAAACTGCCTTTAAATCCTTCACTCACTCAAGCAAAGAGCAGATGCTCGGCGGCTTGACTCAGTCCTGTAGGCTAAACTACAGTGGCTGGCTCTGCTGGCTTGATAGGCAGCTTCATCTGAATGCCATGGCCTGCTGGGTAGTAGGGTCCAAAATAAATTCATGCACAAATGCTTGAAAGGGTGTAATTCGATCCTTTTTCCCTTTCAAGGCTGTGAAAGAACCAAAAAATCCTCAATTTTTTAGACCAACTAAACATTGTAAATAAAATGAGTCCAAGTAATCAACAATGTGTAAGGTTAACTCCTGTTTATAAGACTCCCTGGTGCTTTGTAGTAATTGTTCCCTTTCAAGACTGAAATTACACCATGTGGTCAACTGGTGTCTCACAGAAGTTACAGCAAATGGTGTAAATTTCCCTGATATGTCGAATCCTGAGAGGTTAACCATTCAACAGATATATTTAGGCACAGTCTAGACTCAGCTGCATTGCAGTACAGATGTTGTTTTCCAAGTAAAGCAATCTTAAAGTTGCCGGAAAGATCTCTCACACAGTGTGATGTGAGCGGCCTGCGATGATAATTTACAGCCTTTCAGTACATCGAACGCCTCGACCGTCTTCTGTGATCATTTTTATTAGTACAAGCTTCTGTCAGCTTCAGAAGTCATCGCCTTTCTGGCCCTGATTGTGAAGTGTGGAGATGGAGACTGTCAGCCTGAGAGCCTCTCTATGTGACTGTCCTGCTGTCTGAGTGATGACTGCTAAACATCAGCTCTACTGTAACTGGAGGATAATTGCTTTGGTTAAATGGCACGCAGCTGAGAGAAACTATACAGTACAGAGAGACCAAACCACGATAATACTGCAGAGTCACTGAGGTAATGGAAAGAACTGGAATACAATACAAATACAAATGGAGCAGTTCTTTTTTTGGTTCTTTTCTAATTCATTGTGTTATTTTCCACAGATCACCAGAGAAGAGACGTTGTTTCTTTGCCCGGACATTTGATTCACTCGCACAAAGTCAAGGGTGAGATGTGAATGAGAGAGGAAGAAATACAAGGAGAGCGAGAGAGAGCTGTTGACCCATATTTACTGTAACATTTTTCCCTCCCCTCCCCTCCCTCCGTTTCTCATTGACCTCCCTCTTTTACCCCAGATCTATTTTTAGCAGCAGCCGCTCTCGCTCAGGCCTAATATAAGAATAGATGTTCCTCGCAAGAAACGCAGCAGGAAATATTCTGCAGGCAATAAGTTG
>NTHP01000694.1:10322-30608 GCA_003416845.1 Oplegnathus fasciatus
GGCGGTAGTATTTCGCGTTTACATGTTCCCTCCGTTTCACTCCCCACTGTAAGGAGACTACTTCCCCGGGAGGAGAGCGGGTGGCAGCTCCGGAGATGGACCTTCAGTTAGCGGCTGAAGCAACTGGAATTCAACCAGACCAAACCCCAGCACCGTTTCGTCTGATATCGTGGAAAACCAAGACCTGGTGGCAGGCATTAAGAATAACTATTACAAAATAATAGAAATAGCCAATCTTCTCACTGATGGTCTCGTTTGCTTATGTAGGTCATAGAGAGGCATCAGTATTAAATTGAGACTGTTTCATAACCACTTAAAAACTCCAGGTTTAACTATTCTTGACAACATAGTATATTAAATATTAAAATTAAGAGATGAGAAAGTATCGTGAATTGACAAATGTTTATTTATTGGCAGGCAACATGTGCAACATCTTCCACTCTTTCTCTCAGAGACACAACTTAAACCACAGCAGCCTACGCTTGGTTAGTGGGAGCAGCTTAGAGCTGAACAAATATAGCTTTCCTGTGGAGTAAAATAAATACATTATAGTATACAGTATATAAAATTCAAATGATGTCATGAATCAATCAACACACCTTAAATGTCAATATGATGACTTTGACCATTCCCTTTGTTTTTATTAGCTCTCTTGGATGACAGACGTTTTAGTGATGATTGGATCTTCAAAGCTTAAAACGTGTTTATGAATTAGGGTTAGGGTTAGGGTTAGGATTATGGATTATGTGAACTGTGAATATTCTGTTTCCTCACTTGGAGTACAAAAGTGGCCAAGCGTCGTTTTGACGAGTTTTCAAAGCTAGCTAGCACTAACCTTTAAATGTCTGAGGAGGTTCGTGGTGTTGAAATGTTTTGGTTGCATTCCTCCATGAGGGATTTCCTTGGAACACACCTTGCAAATTGCAAATTTATTGTCTTTTTCAGACACCTGGTACAACTGCCAGACCGGTGAAGCCATTTTAGCGGCATGTAGAGAAATTGTCTCGCGTGTTTTGCGTCATCTGATCAGCCTTTATAGAGTCCACTGATCAAACTATTTAGAACGAATATCGGCCGATAATGATCGGTGGCCGATCAATCGGAGCACCTTTAGTGTAGAGTTATGAGTTATGAGGTCATTTCATGTCCTTTACTATTTACACTCTACATAAACAATATTAGAACTCCAACACAGACACAGACTGAGAATATCCGTCTCTATGCAGATGACACAGTCTTGTCCGCATGTGACTCCTCTTCAACACAAGATTTCAATCCGCCTTTAACTTCAGCTGTATTATTATATAATGTGTTTTCTATTTCACGTATTGCTTTACAAATGATCACAGTTACAAACAGTATGACCAGTATAACTAACCAGTAGCAGGGTCGATGTTGATGACTCTTCCCCCATTATAACAGGCCACCCAGAGACGACCTTCAACATCAACTGTCATCCCGTCTGGAAGACCCTCCCCCTCCTCCATACGGTACACCACACGACGGTTACCTAGGAAACACAAACACACACACACACACACACACACACACCAGATGTTTGTGTCACTGACTAAAATATTGTGATTTGACAGAAGCTCAACATCCTGACAAGATGAACTGTTCCTCTAATCTATTAGTACATCCAGGGGTGCACATAACCGGTATGCAGGTATGCATGCGCGACAGCAATCAGAAATGCGTAACGTGAATTGTTTCAGAACGCGCATTTGCGTAACAGGCAGCAACTGTCAATGGTCATCAATAGCATGTCAACACACTTTCTTGACCCCATGAAGTAGCCTGCTGCGAGAGATGTCCAAAAAAAACTATCAGGGGGGAGTTAAGAGCAAAGCTGCAGTCCGCTGAATTTTGGGGGCTCCTCTTTGATGGATCGGAGAACATCACAAAAACCGAGCAGGAGATTGTTTACATTGTGTCTGTGTCCAACAATGGAGAGTTCACTTCGAACTTTCTTGGATTGACTGAACTGGGTGTTGACCCAACTGCGCAGGCCATAACAGATGGAATCATGAAGCTCTTCAATGATGCAGGCTTCGATGACTGGACGGCAAAGTTGGCTGCCGTGTGTGTATGTACAGCGGCATTATACCAACTAGCAACTGGCAACTACAGCAACTGGCTGCGGTATGGGGATTCCCTTGTGCACGTTCTGTGCACCGCACACACCCTCGAGAACTGCGCAAAATCAGCTGACCGCAAGGTTCCTTACTGTGAGACATTTAATCGCTCCATTGTCAAGCTACTGCAGTTTTATTTACAAAAAGGTGGAGCAAAAGAGATTGCCGTGCTGAAGAAGTCAAGTCATGTGATCATTTTTTAGTTTTTCATCCTTCAACTTGGCAACACAACGATGTACACCATTCTTCAGAAATATGAGGCCACCTTGCAACTTGACAGAGACTCCAGTGTGAGAGAAGGATGCTCTCAGCAAGCAGGAAAACGCTCGGCAGCGTCCTCTGGGTATGACTTGGTCCAAATAGTAAATACAAGCAATCCAGATAGTTATTCCAACAAGGTTTTTAAATTGTCTCTTACACTGCCTTTGAACAGCTTCTTGTGAGAGGGGATTCTCACATCTCAACATGATAAAAACCAAGTACAGATCTCGTCTGTCACATACTCGTCTCTCAGCCCTGATGCACATTCACCTGTCAAAGATGACCACAGAGACATTTGCCCCAAAGCCAGCTGTTGACATGTGGATGGAGACAGCTAATGGGAAGCTCAACCAGGGACTGGGAGGTGCATCTTCATCATCTACCATGCAGGAAGCTGAAGCGGAGGACAGTGAGGGAGATACCAAGGAGGACAGCGCGGAAGATTGCGTTTATTAAGACAACGCTATGTATGAGGTGAGTACCAAACACCATCTCCTGGTACTCACCTGAGTACCTGACTAAAAAAGATATGTGCACCCCTGAGTATATCTATTCCTGTGTACTGAAGTATAAATACACATAAATACACAATTGTACTGCAGTATAAGTACACAGTTACCGAGGTGTCCCGTGTTTGAGTCGTAGTCAAAGGCGTCAACAGTCAGAGACAAACTGTCGATGTAGAAAAACGTCTTATGATCCAAAGACCAGTCCAACCCGTTAGATATGTCCACCTGGGAGTGAGACAGGTTAGAGGGACAGACAGGTAAAGACAGAAAGACAGGTGTGAGACAGACAGACAGGTGACAGACAGACAAGTACTGAGAGACAGACAGATCAGAGACAGACAGGTAAAGACAGACAGGTGACAGACCGACAGTGAATGAATGTGGGCAGGTATAAGTGTAAATAAGCAAGGTGACAGCTGAAGGGAAGAAGCTGTTCCTGAGCCTGCTGGTCCTGGAACAGAGTGTCCTGGAGCGCCTCCCAGAGGGGAGGAGGGCAAACAGTCTGTGTTCAGGATGATGATGCTGCGCTCCCTCCACAGACACCACTTGCACTGGACAGCCTCAGTGATGGAGAGTGGAGAACCGGTAATGTGTTGGACATAATTAGCATTAATTAGCATGGATTAGCATAATCACCTATACAGACAATATTTCAGCGACTGCTTGGTCGATTTGGAAAATATTGGAGTGGTTTGGGGGGTTATTAAGGATGCTGAATCCATTTCTGACATTTTCAAAATTCAAAAAGGAAGGGAAGGGCCTGCCTGATCTGAGCCTGAGTGGTGCTTTGTTATTGGACTTCTGTGCTAGTCATGGATTGGCAATAACAAACACCATGTTCGAGCATAGGGTGATTCATAAGCATATCTGGTACCAGAACACCCTAGGCCAAAGATCGATGGTCATATCATCAGATCTGCGGCCATATGTCTTGGACACTCGGGTGAAGAGAGGAGCAGAGCTGTCAACTGATCACCACCTGGTGGTGAGTTGGATCAGATGCAGCTTTGGTGGTCACAGAAGCAAAAACCCGGGTGTGGGAGGAGTTCCAGGAGACTATGGAGAAGGACTTTCGGTTGTACTCAAGGAAGTTCTGGCAAAACTCAGGAAAGGAAAGCAGGGCTTGGCCTAGGCTGTGTTCAGCAGGGGAGAGGAACTGATGACCCGGACTGGGGATATTGTCGAGCAGCGGAAAGAGCACTTTGAGGAACTCCTGAACCCGACCAACACATCCTCTGTGGAGGAGGCAGAGTTTGAAGACCCAGGGGAAGCCTCACCCATATCCCTGGCAGAGGTTGCTGAGGTAGTCAAGAAGCTTCTTAGTGGCAAGGCACCAGGTGTGTATGGATGAGATTCGCCCTGATATGCTGAAGGCTCTGGACTTTGTTGGACTGCCTTGGCTGACACACCTCTTCAGTGTCGCGTGGAGGTCCAAGACAGTGCCTGGGGAATGGCAGAGTGGGGTGGTGGTTCCTATTTTTAAAAAGGGGGACCGGAGGGTGTGCTCGAATTATTGGGGTATCACACTGCTCAGCCTCACCAGGAAAGTTTATTCCAGGATGCTGGACCATATTCAACCCATACCTTGTTATGAGCTTTGGTGTGACCGAAAGAATGAGATCGCTGATGAGGTAGCTGGGCTCAGCCTTAAAAATAGGGCGAGGAGCTGAGACAACCGGAGGGAGCTCGGAGTAGAGCCACTGCTCCTTTGCGTCGAAAGGAGCCAGTTGAGGTGGTTCGGACATCTGATCAGGATGCCTCCTTGGCACCTTCCTTTGGGAAATTGTGAGACACCTCGGAGTGTAATGGTCTGTGAATTAAAATATACATGTTCTGTGTCATTTGGATAATTGCGTTCACAAGTATCCTACAATTTATAACCGAGATAAAGTTATTTCAATTATTTCAAATACATAAGTTATCTATCCAATCCAATTGATTCTGCTTCATCTAAAACTTCTAAATTGACTGAAACTTCATCAAAATCAGCCCACCGGGAGTTGAAATAAGGCCACTTCTGGTTTAAATGGCCATTTAAAATTTTGAAAATGTCAGAAATGGATTCAGTATCCCTCAGTAACCAACCAAACCACTCCAATATATCTATATAGGGGATTAAGCTAATTCATGCTAATTAGGCTAATTGCCCAACATATGCAAGTTAGCGTCTGGCAGTTTCTAAAAGCTGGCGACCCATACTGTACATTTCTAACATAAAACTTTGGGGTACTCAACATTTCCGGGTTCATAACAGTGCTCTTTAGGCTGGCAAATAGACTTTTAGCATCTGGGGGATATATCTGCTGCAGTCACAGCAGAGGATGTAAACTCTCTGGGCACATAAATTTAGAAAGGTCTACACTTCACCATGAGATATTCCAGGTTAGCAGAGCAATGACTCCGGATCACAGCAGTGTCCGTACACCAAGCTTTGTTCACATAAATACACAATCGCCCACAGCTGGCCTCACTGGAGTCAGCTGGTCTATCCAGCCAGAGGATGTAGCACCCTGTCCTCCTCAACTGTGCAATCAGGAACGCCGCCGTTGAGCCATGTTTCTGTGAAAATCATGATGTTGCAGTCCAGTGACAGTGTCACGTGACAGACAGACAGACAGGTGACAATCAGACAGGCACAGAGAGAGACACAGGTGACAGTCTGACAGACAGACAGGCGTTACCTGGTTCAGGTGTTTGGTCACAGTGAGGTCAGAGGTCACGGAGAACAGAGATCCTTGTTGTCTCTGAATCTCCGCAGGTCGCACCTCCTTCCCCATCGTACCTGAGAAACCACACACTGTTACCATGGCAACATTACTTCAGATAGACAGGTAAGAAGACAGGTAACCAGGTACCCAGACTGACCTGCCAGCAGGCGTCCAATCGGATCGACCTTCCCATCGTTCAGTCGGTTGTTCGGTTTGTCCTCATCAACTTCCACCAATGATGTCATCGTCTCAGTCGACCAATCAACAGCAACAATGCTGCGACCCACACCTGCAACATAACCACCTGACCTGCGAGGAACCACGAAGCCCACCGTGTCACCTGAGGACAGACAGATTCATTAACTTATTCATTAATAAACTCAGCTGAATGTGTCCTGCGTGCTGATTGGCCGACCTGTCTCCACAGACTGGATCTGATTGGTCGTTGGACTCCAGCGGTGGATTTTCTGCCCAAGGATGTCAACAAACAGCAGTGTCTGCTCTGATTCCTCCCACACCGGCCCTTCACCAACCAGAGCGCTCGTCTTCACCACACACTCCACCTTCACTGATGACATCATCACCTGTCTGTCTGGCCCAATCAGTGAGCAGGAGTCACCTCACGCAATCTGTTTCCATGGAAACAACAGGAAGTCATAGATTTTAAATTTAATAAAACAACATGTTATAGTACTGCAAGTTCTGGTACTACATAATAACTCAATGTATAGTCTGCTTATCATAATACTACATATACTACTATGTACAGAGTATGATTACTGCATATTATACTGCTACAAGTCTTATATAACATATATATACATATATATAAATATATATTGCAGTCCTGTGTCCAGTATTTACTGTCTCACTGTTGTTTAAGAACTAAATCAGGTCAGTTAATGTGTAACTAAACTGATGCTGTTTCAACACTTTTCTCTCTCACCAGACTCCTTTAACAATCCGTCACTTTTTGTTGCTGCCCTGCTTATCGACACTTCACACTTGCTGGAATCTACTACTGGAAACTACAGACTTTTTATGAATCTTAAGGCTTTTATATTACGTTCGGCTCACAAATAACTCACATAACAGAACTTCATCTTAATAAATCGCAGTTTTTAGGAACACATGGTGATTTCTAATGTGACCTCCTCTTCCTGCCCGCAGGGATTTGGCGAAGTAAATGTTAATAATTCAGCGGAGTTCGGTGCAGTTTGGTGCGTTGATGAATGCCGATATGAGTCATTTAAAAATCATTTCACTTCCAGAACTTCTACAACGAACACTTCCGTAAACACACAGACGCTGTTAAATTAACGGATATTTGAATGGAGTCTGGGCTGTTGGAATGTGGTAATACTTTAGGTAATCGTGTACTTTAGCAGAACAGAAGGCACATGCAGTATTTAACGTGTACTTTACGTGTACTAATACACATTAAAAACTGATTTAAAACCTACCTGCTGCAGTAGCTCACAGTACTTCACTCTGAAGTATTTTAGTACTTGTAGTACGAAGTTTCTTGTGCTGCTTTGCTCCAGTTGACAACCTGACAGCACCGCCCCCCAACCGGCTGACTCCGACTAAACGCACCCGACAAGCTTCAATTGCCGACTCAGCAAATTAAAGAAACGGCTCTGATTAATAATCGATAATAAACATTGATAAGGTTAATAAACATTCCTGATTAAAACTGATCAAATATTTATAGAGTTAAAAAAAAACACGTATTGATCCAGAGACAGTCAGTTCATTGAGCCACGTGATACAAACCAAACAGGAACCATGGAGAACGTGGAGCTGAGGCTGCTGCAGCGCCACCTGCTGGTGGACGATAAAAAACAACTGTCAATTCTATAATAATATTTTAATCACATTTCTGTTGCGAACAACTATTTAATGAACAATATGAAAATATGTGTGTGAACATCGTGAGATCAGAGAATGAGCTTCCCTCCACTCAAAGACAAACACCTGTCCATCATGTCCACCTCCCCACCTGTGAATGTAAACTACACCCTCTCATCCACGCTGTCCGAATAAGTTTCAGGTTCCAATTGTTGTATTCTGGGCGAGTTGATACATTTTCACCAGGCAATCCAAAGAGGAACTCGCCTGCACAACCCCACGCTCCTACAGGACAGGATGTTCTTCTGTTAAAATCACAGGTAGTTGTTCATTAGTGAGAGAGACACTGAGCTGAATGAACACTGAAGAACTGCAGCAGCCAACTCAACTTCCAATGCCTGATGAAGAACATCAACTTCATCAATAAGTTCAACTGATTCGTGAACATCAACATCAACACGTGAGCTTCAGTGTGAACAGGTAAGCTTCAGAGTGACCTGGTGAGTTTCAGAGTGAACAGGTGAGCTTCAGAGTGAGCCGATGAGTTTCAGAGTGAACAGGTGAGTTTCAGAGTGAACAGGTGAGCTTCAGAGTGAACAGGTGAATTTGAACAGGTGAGTTTCAGAGGGAACAGGTGAGCGTCAGAGTGAGCCACTGAGCTTCAGAGTCAACAGGTGAGCTTCAGTGTGAACAGGTGAGTTTCAGAGTGAACAGGTGAGTTTCGGAGTGAACAGGTGAGTTTCAGAGTGAACAGGTGAGCTTCAGAGTGAGCCACTGAGCTTCAGAGTCAACAGGTGAGCTTCAGTGTGAACAGGTGAGTTTCAGAGTGAACAGGTGAGTTTGAACAGGTGAGTTTCAGAGTGAACAGGTGAGCTTCAGAGTGAACAGGTGAGTTTCAGAGTGAACAGGTGAGTTTGAACAGGTGAGTTTGAACAGGTGAGTTTCAGAGTGACCTGGTGAGATTCAGAGTCAACAGGTGAGCTTCAGTGTGAACAGGTGAGTTTCAGAGTGAACAGGTGAGTTTGAACAGGTGAGTTTCAGAGTGAACAGGTGAGCTTCAGTGTGAACAGGTGAGCTTCAGCGTGAGCCGGTGAGCTTCAGAGTGAGCCGGTGAGCTTCAGAGTGAACAGGTGAGTTTCAGAGTGAACAGGTGAGCTTCAGTGCGAACGGGTGAGCTTCAGAGTTAACGGGTGAGCTTCAGAGTGAACAGGTGAGCTTCAGTGTGAACAGTTGAGCTTCAGAGTGAGCCGGTGAGCTTCAGAGTGAACAGGTGAGTTTGAACAGGTGAGTTTCAGAGTGAACAGGTGAGTTTCAGAGTGAACAGGTGAGCTTCAGAGTGAGGGATTGTAGATTTTCTGATGTCAGTGGGGAGCTTGATCCACCATTGTGGATCCAGGACACAAACAGACATGGTTCTGTTGAGCGGTAGCTGGACCCCCCTCGCAGTGAGGGAGTAGCAGAGCGTAGTGGACTGGCTGGGGTGTTTGGTTGGACCAAGTCCTGGATGTGGGACCAAGTCTTGGATGTAGGACCGGCCTCAAACCGTGTCTATCATGTTTTATTAAAAACCAACACAAAGCTGGATTTATTCAGAGTTGTTAATGATGCTGTGAAACTTTTTCATGAATCAATAAAACTGAAGCTGTTTGAAATTAGTTTTTATTCAGTTTAATAATTATTGAAATAAACATGATTTAAATAAACATTTAAATAAAGTTAAATTGTCTTAGTTGAAGTTTGTCGCCTCTGTGTGGTAGACGTGACAACTACAGGCTGTCATTTATTAAACAAGTTACAGTATATTGATATTATTGACATAGTTATTGATATATTGATTGATATTTATTGATATACTGAGTGAAATTAACACAAACAGAATTTAATCATTTCTTTTGAAACAAGATTTTGTCACAGTTGATAATTAAAGTATTGATTTATACATTGAACAGACTGATCAACACTCTTCATTCAACATATAATATCTGATATAACATGAACAAAATCCAACTTAACCATCTCCATGACAACTGAGCAACTCCCTCCACTGAGGCAGACCATGAGATGTGTCTGAAAGCTCCAGAAACAACGCTTCAGGATCAAACACAAAACTAAGAAAAGAAACCAAACAATAAACCATAAAGACCTGGACCAGGACCAGGACCAGGAGGGTTTTATTCAGAGTTCACACAGAAACACAGAAGAAGAAAACATGTTTTCAAAGTTACATCAGCTGGGTGATCAATAATCAATCAATCATTTGTCACCACAGATCAATAATGTGATCAGCTGTGTTCGTCCTGACGTTAAAGCACATGAAGAAGAAGCAACTCCAGTTCTGGTTGCTATGGTAACACCTGCTTTGAGTACCAATCAGAAAGTCAACTGAGGATCACTTTTTGGCAGCAGAGGCTCTGCTGTCTCTGTACATACACTCTGAATGAAGGATCACTATTTGGCAGCAGACCGTCTGGTGTCTCTGTACATACACTCTGAATGGAGGATCACTTTTTGGCAGCGGAGGCTCTGCTGTCTCTGTATATACACTCTGAATGAAGGATCACTATTTGGCAGCAGACTGTCTGGTGTCTCTGTACATACACTCTGAATGGAGGATCACTTTTTGGCAGCAGACCCTCTGCTGTCTCTGTACATACACTCTGAATGGAGGATCACTTTTTGGCAGCAGACCGTCTGCTGTCTCTGTACATACACTCTGAATGGAAGATCACTTTTTAGCAGTGGAGGCTTTGGCTCGGTTCAACCTGTCAATCAGCAGGCGATCGGAGGCGGAGCATCTGGAGAGAACCGCCCCCATCTCTGATTCGTTCTTGCGTTCAATCGCAGCGTCTGCCGCCCCCTCAAGATCACTGACAGGAAGAGAAGAAGAAGAGTTACCTGAGTGGTCGGGTCTCACCTGTCTGATGATGTCACAGGTGTTCTGAGTCTTACCTGATGGCCAGGTGAGCTTTGACCTTCTGCTCAGGCGTTACCTTGGAAACGTACTTCTTGGCTTCGTACTTGTTGTTACTCTTCATGCAAACTTCAACAAACGCCTGAAAAAGAGGCAACACTAAGAATCATGGGAAATGTAGTTCTAACTTTACTTAAAGTTAACAACGTTAAATCTTTATTTAAAATTACAGGTTAATGACGCTAACGGGGGCGGAGCTTCTTCTTACCAGGTAGCCAATAGGAGACTTCTTGCTCTTTGAGAACTTCTCTAACTCCTCCCACTCCTCCTTCTCTGCCAGAGACTTCAGTTTTAACCACCAATACCTGCACAGGTGTACGGGTGGAGAGACACACAGGTGAGACAGAGACAGGTAGAGAGAGAGAGGTGAGACAGAGACAGGTAGAGAGAGACAGGTGAGACAGAAACAGGTAATGAGAGAGAGACAGGTGAAACAGAGACATGTAGAGAGAGAGGTGAGACAGAGACAGGTAGAGAGAGAGACAGGTGAGACAGAGACATGTAGAGAGAGAGAGACGAGACAGAGACAGGTAGAGAGAGAGGTGAGACAGAGACATGCAAAGAAAGACAGGTGAGACAGAGACAGGTAGAGAGAGAGACGAGACAGAGACAGGTAGAGAGAGAGAGGTGAGACAGACATGAAGAGAGAGACAGGTGAGACAGAGACAGGTAGAGAGAGAGATAGGTGAAACAGGTAGAGAGAGAGACAGCTGAGACAGAGACAGGTAGAGACAGAGAGGTGAGAGCGACATGTAGAGAGAGAGAGGTGAGACAGAGACAGGTAGAGAGAGAGGTGAGAGAGAGACAGGTAGAGACAGAGAGGTGAGACAGAGACAGGTAGAGAGAGAGAGGTGAGACAGACAGGTAGAGAGAGAGAGGTGAGACAGAGACATGTAGAGAGAGACAGGTGAAACAGAGACATGTAGAGAGGTGAGAGAGAGACAGGTAGAGAGAGAGAGAGACAGGTGAAACAGAGACATGTAGAGAGAGAGAGGTGAGACAGAGACAGGTAGAGAGACACACAGGTAGACAGACAGGTGGAAGGACAGTGAAGTAAGTGTACTTGCTGCTGAAATTTTGCCATTGAAATATTTGAAATAGTTGAAGTGGTAGTTGAAGTATGTATACTGAAAGGAGTTGAAGTGTCAGTTTAAGTGTTGGTGATAAAGCTGGCTGGAGATGAAGCAGTTGAAGTGAAAGTCCTGAAAGAAATCAGTGCAAGTTCAACTGAATATACTACAAGATGTCAGTTGAAGTGTCAGTGATGAAAGCAGTTGAAGTGTCAGTGATGAGAACAGTTGAAGTGTCAGTGATGAAAACAGACTAATATGATGAAGTACAAAAGGTTGTGACTCATTTAAAGTTTGACTGAAGTTTCAAGGTGAAATTATGAATGAGTATGAAGTGGTTTAAGAGGAGCTGACAAAGATGGATGGACAGTTTAGATTTTTAACATTGAATTGGAAAAAAAAGTTGAAAAAATGTTGACTATTTTTAAAATTACGAATGATATGAAATTTTTGAAAAGACGCACAAGATTCCTAAAGAAGTTGAACAATTTGAAGTTTGAATGAAGTTTCTACGTGACAGCTTGTTGAAGTAGTTAATACAACAATATGCGTGTGCATCTCTGAGGGCGAGCTCACTAATGAGCAGGTAAACAACCTTTTGATTGTGTTACCTGAAAATCATGTGTTCAGCCAATCACAGCAGAGAGAGCAGTGACTTCACCTCCTTAATGTCTCACCTTTTGTCGGGTACTCTGAAGTCTCTGTAAAGTTGTTCTGCTTGTTTATGGAGTCCTAAAGCCAGCAGAGCCTCCATGGTCGCCTGCAGAAACACCACACACAGGAAGTGACATCACAAGGCAGGGAGTGACTACATCCTGGGCGCCATTTTTAATTTTCAACATTTATTCAAATTTAGAAGCCACCCCGAGGTCTTGGAGAAAAATTTAACTGTTCAGCAGTCGGACTTTGGTGTTACATAATGTAGTGTCATCTGCATAGTGGCTGATTCATTGTCTTTTATACACACATGCTGCTGAACAGACCAGGACTGATTGGACAACCTGAAATGACACCTTTGCTCATGTCAAAATTACCCATAGTATATATAGGGCCCACCCCTTTATGTACCCATAGAGACAGTCCCAGTAGCCCCGCCCCTTTGTGTACCTGTAGACAGTCCCAGTAGCCCCGCCCCTTTATATAGCTGTCAAGACAGTCACAGTAGTCCCACCCCTTTATGTACCTGTAGAGACGATCACAGTAGCCCCGCCCCTTTATATACCTGCAGAGACAGTCCCAGTAGCCCCGCCCCTTTCTCTTCATCCAGTTTTCGTTGGACACGAAGGAGACGCATCTCATCCTCTGTGGCCTGAAGACAAAACATTTAAATTAAAGCTCTTAATTAATTGAATTAACAGACGTTAATGATGACATGATGGGAGATTCTGGACCTGCTAACTACCTGTCTGGCAGAGATGGTATGCGATCAGGTAGATCATTAATGTCAACACAGACACATTACTCTTTATTAACAGTAAAACCACAGTCCATTCTGCATCTTTCTTGTCTTCGTATTTTAAATCTATAAAACCCATCTTTGATTGACATCCCGAGATGACAGTTTATTCTGTGCTTCTGTCCACTCACTGAATCTGGAGGAAACATCTGTCATTATATCCAATAAGATGAGCAGTCGCTGATTAAACATTCATTCAACTTTTTATACACTTTATTTAGACATTAAAATACAATACTGAAACTTGTCTTCAGTAACTGAACCCTCAGTCACTTCACTATGTATTGATCCTGGTCCCACATCCTGTCCTCTAGACCAAAAACCAAATCTGACCCTAAACTACGAGGCCATGTCAGGTTCTGCTTTACATGTGGGCCCGTAAAAGAACATCATTTGAGTGGAACGTGAGTTACAGATGTAACTACGGTTCTAAGAACTAGCAGTCATGGGGTAACTGCAAGGGGGATTTAATACGTTTATGAAAGGGGCATTTTCAAGCTACAACAGGGTCTTAAACTGTGGCTGTAGATGCTGACAGTGTATTTAATATATTACATATATTATTATATCCATTTGATCGTTTTAATATAAAAGATTAATAGTGTGAGTTTTACCTTTGCAGCAAACTCGTTCTTCGCCTTGTTGTATTCATCTACAGCACTCTGCAGGAGAGACAGACGGCTCTCTAACCTCTGCACACAGAGAGAGAGACAGGCAGTCAGAGAGAGAGACAGTCAGAGGGACAGACAGACAGAGGGACAGACAGTCAGACAGACAGATGGTGGTCTTGGTCTGGTTGCTGAGTCCACATCAGAGTGAGGGCAGCCAGACAGGAAGTGTTGTTGTCACCTTTTCTCTGTAACTGGCAGTAACGTAGTAGTTGGCCAGTTCCTGGTGATCATCATCCTGGTTATAAAGATCCTTCAGAGTTTCCTGTTCCTGCAGTTTACAGAACTGACAACACACAGATCAATAAACAAGAGGTTAATAAATAAGAGATCAATAAACAGGAGATCAATAAACATGAGATTGATAATCCACAGGTTTATTAATCTGTGATTATTAATAAACCACAGATTAAAGTAAATCAGAAGAGTCAAACATCAGCTGACATCCAAACTGGATTACTATAACTGTCAGAACCCTGCTGCTACAACCTAAACCTGAACCAGGAGAGACCACATCAGTCCAGGTCTCTAATCCACGACCCTGTTTACCTCAAATACGTAATCAGGAGAAATGTTTAAACCGATTACTTAAAGAACAAGCAGCTTTGAGTTGTGTGGAGAACATCTGACAGTTTTTATTATTTCTGAATGTTGTGATTGCTTTATTCTCATTCTGTTGACTTCATGTTTTAAAATCTCGAAGATTTTCATTTTGTTGTCTTTCACGGCACCTATGGTGATAATCGGTAACTGCAGGTGTGTTTTTGGACCTCGTTTAAGTTTCAGTTTCCTCGTCTGTAGTCATCGATCTTTTCTTTCTTTTTTCGGCCATAATAACCGTTTGCTCACAACACCAGCAGACACCGGAAACAACAGTAAGCCACTTCACACACCGGTGAGTTGAATAGCCAGTCTGTTGTGTTAAAAGTCTTGTTAAAAGCCGAACTGTGCACCGCTTGTGATTTTTACGGGAAAGTCCCTCCCGACACCCGGGTCGTAATACTACAAATGCTGCAGGCTTTCATCAGTGGGCCATAGGCTCAATCACTATTGTGTTGCATCATTCGGAGATAGATAGTGACTTAACAGACGTTTAATTTAAATGAAAATCTTCGCCATTATATCTTCAAATTAAGATACTATTATTATTATTATCATCATCATCAATAAATCAGGTTGAGATGGAGGTGATGAAGAGTACCTGTCTGTAGAGGCTGAGCGCGACTGGTTGGTTCCTCAGAGTCATGAAGAAATCTCCTCGGTTCATCTCGTTCTTCAGGTAAGTCACCACCGTGTAAACTGGAGACACAGGAAGCATCAGTGTGACATAATCTACCTGACAGACAGGTGGTGGGCGGGGCTAACAGACACTCACCCAGGTCAGTGTCTCCACTCTCCACAGCTTTACTGAGAGCCAGCTGACTCCTCTTCATCTTCAGCAGCAGAGGAACCTGTTCTCCAGACCGAGCCTCGAAATCCAACAACTGACAGAGATAATAGATACTGTTAATTATATTATTATATTATGTTATGTTATGTTCTATTATTTTATGTTATATTATATTATGTCATGTTATATGATATTATGTTATGTTTTATTATATTATGTTATGTTTTATTATGCTATGTTATGTTTTATTATATTATGTTATATTATATTATGTTATATCATATGTTATCTTATGTTATGTTATATGTTTTATTGTATTATGTTATATTATATTATGTTATATCATATGTTATGTTATACTATATTATGTTATGCTATATGATGTTGCATTATGTTATGTTATATTATTTTATATCATATGTTATGTTATATTATGTTATATCATATTATGTTATGCTATATGATGTTATATTATGTTATGTTATATTATATTATTTTATATTATGTTTTATTATGTTGTTATATTATATCATATTATGTTATATTATGTTTTATTATATTATATTGTTATATCATATTATGTTATATTTTGTTCTGTTATATTATATTATATTATGTTCTGTTATATTATGTTATACTATATTATATTATGTTCTGTTATATTATGTTATGTTCTGTTATATTATGTTATGTTTTATTATATTATATTATATTATATTATGTTATGTTATATTATGTTCTGTTATATTATATTATATTATTATAATGTCAACATAAAGGTACCTTTATGGCGAGCTCGGTGCGTCCACATTCGTAAGCTTTAGCTGCGATGTGTGAGTATGAAACACCAGGTGAGTCTCCCACCTTCACACACACTGCTCGGGCTATGGCCTCGTCTGATAGGTCCTTCTGCTGCACCTAGACACACCCATAACCACATCATACATCAAACAGGTGAGTTCTGCAGGTAAATCAGACTGAAAAAAACAGTCAGGTGAGGTGGGAGGAGTCAGGTGAGACAGGTGGGACAGGTGGGTCAAGTGGGAAAGGTGGGACAGGTGAGACAGGTGGGTCAAGGGGGACAGGTGAGTCAGGTAATCAGGTGAGACAGGTTACCTTGCATGAAGCCCAGTGTTTGAGGACTCTGCTGACTCCCTGATAATCTGGAATCTTCAGGTAACGACAGATTTCTATTGCTAACGGGTAAAACTGTCGATACACCAACCTGAGAGACACAGGTGAAAGAGACAGACAGGTGAGAGACAGGCAGGTAAGAGACAGGTACAGAGACAGACAGGTGAGAGAAACAGACAGATGAGAGACAGACAGGTGAGAGAGACAAACAGGTACAGAGACAGACAGGTACAGAGACAGGTACAGAGACAGACAGGTGAGAGAGACAGACAGGTGAGAGACAGACAGACAGATGAGAGACAGACAGGTGAGAGAGACAAACAGGTACAGAGACAGACAGGTGAGAGAGACAGACAGATGAGAGACAGACAGACAGATGAGAGACAGACAGGTGAGAGAGACAAACAGGTACAAAGACAGGCAGGTGAGAGAAACAGACAGATGAGAGACAGACAGGTGAGAGAGACAAACAGGTACAGAGACAAACAGGTGAGAGAGACAGACAGGCACAGATAAGACAGACAGGTTGGGTGAGGTGACTCACCTGTCGATCAGCACCTGTAGAGTCATCTGTTTGAATCTGAGGTCGTGGTCAAGGAGCTCGTCATGATGGTAACAGAGTGAAACTGAATCTACTGAAATCTGTTTAATGACTGACAGGAGGCTGATCTGACATCTGTTTGGTCGGTAGTCACACATCAGATGATGACATCACAGTCACTGCTCCTTAACCACCCGTCACTACAGATTAAAAACAGACTTTTCGGCTACGTTCACTCTGCAAGCCTTAGTGCTCAATTCGGATTTACTGCTCAGATCAGATTTCTTTAGTTTGGCTGTTCACATAATTTTTTTATTGTGGCCAATATCAGATTTCAGTGTGAACTGGTCACGGTCCTGAACTGACCTGCATGCGCAAAAGAACAATAACAAAGACATCACACGTAGTACGCTGTGGTACGGAAGTAAACATTAAGGCAAAAAAAAAGTAAACATGGAGGCCACTGAAGTCAGCATTTAAGGTTTCATTTGTGAGTTGATGTGCAGCGGAAAACAACGAATTTGTGAGCCGATGATGACGAGGAGAAAGAGAGACTCATTTTTAATTATGGCTTTTTGTGGAGCAACGGCTGCTACTTCTGGACGGAGGTGTGTGTGTGGATGTGGAGGGATGGTGACATGAATGGCTTCACAGAAACAGATTTCATCCAAAATTTCAGGATGTCAAGGGCGACTTTTAACTCCATCTGTCAGCGTCTCTCCTCAAGCTGCAAGGCACACAGTTCAGGTGACCCGTCTCCCTATTGGCTAGCAACAGGGGATCGATCTAGAATGATGTAAAAGTCGCATGAACTCCGATATGACCGTTCAGACTGAGGTCGCATTGCAAAACATCAGACCTGTATCTGATTTAGGTCCACATATGAAAGTGGCCCAAATCAGAATTGAAAAGATCAGATTCCAGGTGATTTGTACTGTTCACACTGTTGTGAAAAAATCAGATCAGAGTCACATATGAGCAACAAAAATCAGATTTGGGCCACTTTTGACTGCAGTGTGAATGTAGCCTTAGACTACATCTGCCATGATGCACCTGTGTGTGAGGATACTGAGTGTGTGTGAGCGGAAGCCCAACGCTGCTCTCTCTGACAGCGTTCAGCACTCTGAGTTCTCTGCAGGTCGACACGAACGGATCCGGACTGAAGTCAGTCAGAAAACACTTCCCAAACGACGC
Organism: Oplegnathus fasciatus; assembly: GCA_003416845.1. Classification (NCBI taxonomy): domain Eukaryota; kingdom Metazoa; phylum Chordata; class Actinopteri; order Centrarchiformes; family Oplegnathidae; genus Oplegnathus; species Oplegnathus fasciatus. Next base: position 28,214 of record NTHP01000694.1, read on the forward strand.
CGCCTGGTGGACGAAACACAATGTTACACCAAAGAACACTGATGCAAAACAAACTGTACTCAACAAACAGTGTTCAGCGTGTTCTCACCCTCAGCAGGGATTTCTGGGTGTTGGTGTCGTATTCGTGTCCTGCCGCCTCCACACACTGTCTGACTGCTTCTCCCAGCATGCTTTGCTCCTTGATCTCCCTCAGGTACTCATCAGCCTTCTGACTCGACTTCTACACAAACACAAAAACACAACAGACAGCTTTTATTTTATCAGAGAAACCTGCAGCGAGACCTTTATCAGATCGTTACTTTATCATTCAGTCAAGACAGTCAGAGAGTGGTGGTCAGACAGACAGGTTCTTACCTCGTACTCCCTGTGGGCCTCCAGCAGCAGAGCTCCAGGAGCCATGGAAGCGATCTTGAAGATGTCCTGGCAGACCAGAGGAACCTCCTGAAGCAGCTCCTGATTGGTCGAGCCGATGATCCGAACTCCGTCCAGCTCTCCCACCAAAATACACTGATCCTCTATGGGGAACCTGAGGTCAAGGGTTAAGGGTCAAACAGGGGTCAAACATCACCTGACTAGAGAACAACTCAAAAAAGTGGTCACCTGAAACACCTGAACAAGGTTCTTTAACCTTATACCAGCTTGACAAGCCCTGGAGAACCTTAACAAGCCACAAGAGAACCTTAACTAGCCACAAGAGAACCTTAACGAACCACAAGAGAACCTTAACGAGCCACAAAAGAACCTTAACGAGCCACAAAAGAACCTTAACGAGTCACAAGAGAACCTTAACGAGCCACAAGAGAACCTTAACGAGCCACAAGAGAACCTTAACAAACAATTGGAGTTCCAGTCTGAACTGGTCTAAAGGATACTGGATGGTGTCATTGCAGACTCCGGCCACCATGAGCAGTCTGTCCCACATTAACACCACAGACGGCTGCTGACTCTTCGGTCTGCGACACCTAGACAGGTAGAGAGGGTCAGACAGGTTAATGGAACACAGGTAGCAGGTAGACAGACAAAGAGATGTGTAAACAGAGAGACAGGTAAAGAGACAGAAAGGTAAACAGATAGTGTGACAGATAAACAGATTGAAAGGCAGGTAGACAGACAGGTAAACAGGGAGATAGAGAGACAGGTAAACAGCTAGACAGACAGGTAAATAGAGAGAGACAGGTAGACAGGGAAACATACAGGTAGACTGACCAGTAGACATGGAAAAAAAACAGACAGACAGGTAAATATGTAAACATGCAGGTAGACAGACAGGTAGACAGGTGTACGTACCAGACCATCTGTTTGGGGGGCGTCAACTTTTTGGTGTCAACTTCGCTCAGTCTGTCCTGCTGACACAGAATCACCTGTCAATCACCCACACAGACCCCGCCCCCTCACGTTTGATCAGACAGCTGATTGGACAGAGGAGCAGCTCACCTGGAGATGGGAGAAACCTGTCCACAGGTGTCCAGTATCAGTGAAGAGAGCCAGGTATTTATAGCTGAAAGACACGGACATGTGGACAACACTGCCGGCCTGAGGACCGAGACCTGGAGGACACTGAAGACAGACAGACAGGTTTTCATACAGACAGGACCTGTCTGTCTCTAACTGTCTCTGTCTCTCTCTCTCTCTATATATATATATATATATATATATATATATATATATATATATACACACACACACACGTCTGTCTGTCTCTCTCTACCTGCCTGACCTCTCTGTCTACCTGTCTGTCTCTTTAACTGTCTCACCACAGCAGTGCAGGATGTGTTGTCCAGGATGTAGAGTTCAGGTCCGTTGGACAGAAGGACTTTAGTCTGTCTGTCCTGAGTGAGAACGACCCAGCAGGACGGCTTTCCCTGCAGACCTGAGGACAGACAGACAGGTCAGAGAGAGACAGGTGAGAGACAGTCAGGTGCAGATATATAGGTGAGAAAGACAGACAGATAGATTTGAAAAGTTCAACCTAAACGAACACTATAAACCACAGAGTAAAAACACAGGTGAACCAGGTCTTACCTGGGACTTCAGGTAACCTCCGGAGCTTCAGGTCATCGATGTTGGTTGCCAAGGTGAAGCGGGAGGAGCCTGTTACTATGGCAATGCCCGTTCCATAAGGAGAGTGGAACACTTTGGCTTCTAACACCTGACTCTGGACCACTTCCTGTTAAAAAACACAACAACAAGCAACAGACAGAGACTCAGGTCCAACCAACTAACTAGTGGTTAGTTAACATGTTAACAGACTGACCCGTTCCATACTGAAGTGGTTAGTTAACATGTTAACAGACTGACCTGTCCCATACTGAAGTGATTAGTTAACATATTAACAGACTAGTTAACAGACTGACCTGTTCCATACTGAAGTGGTTAGTTAACATGTTAACAGACT